>VWZV01006419.1:529-11846 GCA_013397155.1 Irena cyanogastra | reverse complement strand
CACAGTTGCATTTATGGGCCATGTCAACTTATGGGGTACTATTTTAAAGATGAGCTGTTCAAGAGCAAAGGTTCTTTCTGTCTCTGAGATCATCTTCATCTCTGAGAACAGAGATCTTCTTCTTCTCTCCCTGGGGCAAAGAGTTCATCATTCTCTCTCTCTGTTCAAACTTCTCATAGGATCACAGCTACCTTTACATTTGCTTGTTTTAGCTTTGCTCTTATCTACAATTTGAACACTTCATATCCCCATACTTTCATGAGTTACAGGGAAAAAGAATCTGATGTATCAATTACATTCTTCTCCATAGCTTTACAAGAGGATTTCAGCCCCAAGATCAAGACATCTCCTCATCCCTCCCATCTGGGACTTGACTCTTTTGTCACTGACCTTGGTGTCTTCATGTTGTTCCTCTACATGTTCTCACTCTGTCCTTTTCTCTCACCCGAGGGAGGATTGAAGGCCTGCAAGTCTTATCTGTGCACTGAAAGAGTTAATATCTCACCCAGGCCTGCAGATGGTCATGTGATTTCTGCCGGGCAGTGGCGGAGCTGTTTATGGTAGAGGATTTCTTTGGCGGCTGCGCTGGGGGGGGAGGCTAGGATCTCAGTAGCCAGGCTAGAACACAGCAGCAAAACCCCGGAGTCTGATGGCATCCCCTCCCCCTGCCCAGCGGTTGCAGATGAACCTCAACAGCGGCAGAATCTTGGCCGAGCCGGCCTGGCCCGGGGCAGCTCCTGGAGCCCGGCGGACACCGGCTTGGCCTGGGCTGGCGGTGGGGCAGGGCTTAGTAGTGGCAAGATGTTAGAAGCCACAGCCGCAGCCCTGCCCAGCCTCGGCCCTGCGGCCTTCCCTCCCCCTGCCCGGCAGCTGATGGGGCCCAGCTCCACAGCAGAGTCCGCCCGGCCCAGCCCGGCTGAGACAGGGTGTCCAGGCCTGCCTTGTTACCTGCTCTCAGGCCAGAAGAGAAAGAGAGAATTCCTGGGATTTTTCGTTTTTACCATGTGTTCACAGAGGCGTGTACAGCTTTCTAGTGGTTTAACAAAGTGTCAGTATTCAAAACGACTCACTGATTGGTTTTATCAGGCACAGAGGAAGCCGTCAGCAGCTCCTTTCAAAAGAAACTCACTTCTGTGGTGGCTCCAATGATAAAACCAGCACAGGGGAGAAGGCGGTGGAATTCTTTCAGTGGCTGTATTCAAAACACAGATAGCTCGCTCATCTTTTCCAACTCTCTCAGCTTTTTTCTCCAGAGAGAGAGAGACAGAGAGTTTTTCTTTGCTTTTTAGCTAGTTTTTTAGTTAGCTGAGGCAAGAAGTGACTAGCACTGATGGACCCCAGAACCTTCAAAAATGTTTTCCCACGGAAGCTTACTAACTGGGTTTCTGAGTAGCACCAAAATTGGATTCAGTAGTCCTACAGAGGATCTTCCAGATTTTGAATAGAACGTAGCATTATTTTCTAGGTCTTGTAAACTACCCTGTATTGCAACAGCATTATTTTTTTATTCAGCTTGAAAGCCACTAAATGTGATTCATGTCTAGAACTATCTGCAGATTATCTCTCCTGTACTTATGCAGTGCAATATTTCCTATAACCAAATCAAGCCTAAATGTTTTTTTTTTTCCCTGATGTACACAAGTGTTAACTTTTTGATGGTCTTCCATTACCTTTAGTCTTTCTAGCTCTGCTGTCTTGGATTTTGGTTTCTTTCCATAAATAATTCTTTGTGCTGCCTGGATTTGGTTCAGTTTCTTTAGTGATTGTGCTCATTGATCTATTTCTTTCTAAAGAATGGTCAGAATGGAGACCAGCTGGCTGAGGAAAGGCTAGATCAATTCGTGCTAACTTAGTTATTAGCTGAGCTTTCTTGTTATTCTGTTGGGAGCTGCTTATCTGAGTCTGAAGTGGTATACATATGTGGACTTAGGATAATTTTAAATTTTTGTGTCCACGAAAGCTGGAGTATCCTTCATCTAGTCAGAGCATTAACAGGTAGTCTTTATAATATCAGTAGATGTCTTAAACTATCATTTTAAACCCCTCTCCCCAAATGGTAGTGAACAAGATACTTTACTGCTATCTTTCCCTTGAATTAGCTAAATATATGAATTGACTGAAGCTTCGAATTTATTTAAAGTTTAAAGTAACTTTTTGATCACCATATAGCCAGATTGGTAACCCGGGCTGTTCTGAAATGTCTAAAGAATGCCTGAAAATTACAGGCCAAAATGCAAATAAGCAGAGCATTGCCTTGTGGGTGCAATACCATGGGGACATACACAAAAACAACACAAACAAAACCCCACACAACTGAAAAAAATGACAACACCCCCCCAACAACAAAAATCACTTTGAAAAGCGCTAACTCAGTATCATATAGCATGAAAAGCTTGTGATAACTACTGCTAAGCTGTTAAGAGTATGTCAGTCAATATATTTATAATGCTATTTTAATGAAAGGCAATGTATATGGCTTGTGAAAAACGCCATTCACTTGTTTTAAAATTTTAGAAGTTTAATAGTAATGAAAATAGTAATGAAAAGAGTAATGAAAATTAGGACAATGAGAGACAATAAAAACAAAAAATTATGGACTTCTGGGTATCTGGCATTCCACCACCAGGCACACCTTGCTAACAAAGGATTACCCTTTAAAAGTAATATCCTATTGCATATTCATATATCTCATACATAATTCAAACATTCTTTTCAAACTAGGGTGTTTGTGCTTGATTTCAGCTTTCCCCCCCATCTTGTAAACCAANACCAGGCTTAGCGTGGTGAAGAGTACAGCGAAAAAGGTCACAAGATGTACAGTTTCAAGGTCTTTTAAAGCCATCTTGTCCAATTAAATCTAAAAACGTACTTTATTTCTACTTTTCTACCAATGACTAACTCTCTAACACGCAACACCTACATTGTGACTTTCCCCAACCAATCACCCTGTGCTGCTAACACTACAGAAAATGGGGTAGATGAAGAAGAAGAAGGCAGGACAATGCCCAAAATTCTCTATTTTGTCCTCCATCCACCCCCATACTAAAAACCTAAAAGTCTAAAATTTCCACCCGGTGATAACTACACTACAATCTACTCTACACACTCACAGATTCCACATCATCCCAAAGCCTAGGAAGTCCTCTCCATGGATGGAGGTTAAGGGCAGTGCTCTCAGGAGAATCAGGGCTTGTCAGAACAGGCAGAGAAACATTCCTTGTGCCCTGGGTTCCAACAGTTATTAATTCATTTTGTGACAACAGCTGTGGTAGATCATTTCGATACTTTTATTTCATAGAAATAAAGGGCATGTCAGTGCTTGTAACTGACAGAATGGTACATGATGAAACAAAGGACTAAGCCAAAAAGCTTAAAATTCAGCAACTTAGGAGTTGCTGAATTAACATCCCTAATAATGATTCTGGCCAGAAATCAGAGACAAACGGTAATTTATTTGCCAAGAATGTCCAACGAAGCAAAGACTTTCAAGGGTTTATATACACTACAACTTTTAACCCCTCCTTCTAATAGTTCATCAGATACAGGTCTATCATGGGTCGTCTTGCTGTTCTTCTGTGAAACAATACTGCCATCTACCGTCCTTTTCTGGTAATGTTGAGAAGTGTGAGGAGGTCTTTTTCTTCATCACCTTTGTCATGCCGCCTTCTAGATGACCTTTCAACCTCACGCATGCACCTGTCTTTCTTATGGTGTCCCATTTATTATCTTATTGTTCTAATTGTTTACAATTAACATCTAATCCCTCTCTAGTTATAAAATAACTCTGAGGCTCCTCTAGTTAAAACAATACCTTTTGATTGAAGCTTCTGGGGTGTAGCAATCTCCCTTAGTACAGGTGCAGTACATTTATCAGCATCTAAGCCTGGGTTACTCCCTGTTCTTTCCCATAACATGTCTTATTAAAACATAGTTAACCACTGATTAAAACTAAAAGCATCTAAAATAACAGAATTATAGAAACTAAAATAACAAAGTTGCAAAAACATATAGATTTCTTAACTAATCTCAATACTGCTCCTTACAAAATTCAAAATAACTGAATTTCTTGGCTAAATACGATGTAGCTCTCTTTCATGGTAGCTCTAGGAATCAAGCTGGCAGTGGCAGTGGCAGCACATTTTTGCACAGTCTTCCTGAAAACAGTATTTTTTTGTTGAGACATCTGTGCTAAGCTTGACTTTAGTGGTACATATCTCTTCAAATCAGGGTAAGTGCTGCTCTTTGTATCAAGAACAGAAAGTACAGAGCTGCAATGTGGAAGTAGTGAGTGGTTAAATTGTAAAAGATGACTTACCAAATAGATCTGCATACTGTTTACTCGGAAGTATCATTCACCAGCTCAAAGAGTATTGTGCATTAACAGTTTAATAGAAAAATCTCAGATACTCTGCCTCATCTACCAAGTGAAGTCTTTTTTTTTTTCCCTTTTCTAAAAGACTTGATAAGGGGTGAGTTTGCTTCAGTGAGCTTTCATTAGAGTGAAACTCATTGAGTTGATTTTAACAGAACTGTTACACCCTAGCCAAAGGGAGTATGTGCTGCTCATCCATGATATATAGTCAGTAACATTCAACATTGGTAATATTGTTCAAAGTCCTTCCTGTTTTTTTTTCTTTTGTCACACTCCTCCTCATGTCCCTCCCAAAAAAGAGAATAACTGCAGGAGCTAACATGACTCTAAAGAACTATGGGAGACTTTGAAAAGGCGAATTCTTTTAAAAACAGAACAATAAGACTTGGGACATCTCTTGCTTATTTAATTCAATGTCCACTTACCTTTATTGGAAGCTTTGAAGGTAATCATCCTAATATAAGTTCTATTGTAAAAGAATAAAAAGCTTTTTTTTTCTCTCTGAAAACAAAGCATGAAAGCATGCATTTGCTGCCTCTTTAGTGTCATCTAGGTGAATGGACTTACTGCAGAGTAATCAAAATCTGGTGTCTTGAACATATGTTTTAACTGGGAGAGGAGGAAGAAAGGTTTAATATTTAAATGTCAGAGATATTTATTTTTATGAACATGAGCATTATAACATATTGGTGTTTGGGAGGAGGGGAATAGGGAGAGAGTTGTTCATCTTTCTTCCCCCTGGTAATCTGAAATAACTTGTATTACCTTAAAATTGCTGGTTTGAGTAAGCAAGTATAGATGGGGTTGCTCAGCTGATATGTAATACTTGCACTGAGAGATGTCTTTTTATTTTAGGAACTCTTAAAACATATGATATTGCTCATCATTTAATGTTACTAATTTTTCTAAGTACACTTATTACTGGCCATTGTATATTTCCTGAAAGAAGACTTGAGGACAAAGCCAGTGAATTGGCAGTTTCTATTGACTACATAAGTATATGTTGCAGCAAACATTAATGCTGTTGAAGGTGCTTTGAGCCTTTTGAGGGGAGAACTGCACTATATGTATATATTTTTCCTTTCTGTATCTGAGACTAGGTGTTATGTCTAAATACTTAAGTGTTAAGATAATTTTTCTATTTAGCATTTTGTTTTTATCATGTTAGACTTGTTCTTGACCTACAGACTAATATGAGAATTATAGAATCAGGTAGGTCTAGTCTTTGTAAACTGATTCGTGTTTTCATTTAACTTTTTTAAATGTTGGTGCATCCATTGTGTTTTATATATTTAACCAGACTGAGCTTCATTTCTAAACAAACATCATTTTGATGCAACTAGAAAGGATTGTTTTTATGAAACCTCAACCCTGGCCAACTTTAGGAATTTGAGGTTATATCAGGAACATGACAAAAAAGATGCATGTTCCCTAAGGCTCAGTACTGGTGCCAGTTCTGTTTAATATATTGGACGATTATCTAGACAAGGGGATCAAGTGAACACTCAGTAAGTTTGCAGATAACACCAAGTTTAGTGGGAGTGTTGATCTGCTGAAGGGTAGGAAGGCTCTACAGAGGGATCTGGACAGGCGATATTGATGGGCCAAGGCAAATTTTCTGGGATTCAACAACGTGAATTTCTGGGTCCTGCACTCAGGTCACAACAACCCCATGTAATGCTACAGACTTGGGGGAAAATGGCTGGAAGGCTGACTGGTGGAAAAGGACCTTGGGGTGTTGGTTGACAGTCAGGTTAACATGAGCCAACATATGCCCAGTTGGCCAAGAAGGCCAATGGCATCTTGGCCTGTATCAGCAATAGTGTGATCAGCAGGACCAGAGAAGTGATTGTCTCCCTGTACTCAGCACTGGTGAGGCCACACCTCGAATACTCTGTTCAGTTCTGGGTCCCTCACGACAATAAGAACATTGAGGTGTTAGAGTGAGTCTAGAGAAGTGCAAGGAAGCTGGTGAAAGGACAAGAGAACAAGTCTTAAGAGAGAACAAGTCTTATGTTAAGCAGCTGAGAGAACTGGAGTTGTTCAGTCTGGAGATAAGGAGGCTGAGGGGAGACCTTATCAGTCTCTGCAATTACATAAAAGGACATTTTTGCAAGGGGTAGGATCGGTCTCTTCTCCCATGTAACAAGTGACAGCACAAGAGGAAAGGGCCTCAAGTTGCACCAGGGAATGTTTAGATTGGATATTAGGAAAAATTTCTTTACTGAAAGGATGGTCAGGCATTGGAACAGGCTACCCAGGGAAGTGGTGGAATTACCATCTCTGGAAGTGTTACAAAAATGTGTGGATGTGGCACTTGGGGACATGGTTTAGTGATGAAGATGGATGGTTGTGTTAGGTTAACGGTTGGACTTGATGGACTTAGAGGTCTTTTCCAACCTTAAGGATTCTATGTCCTGGCGATTCCCTTATTTCATATAACCTTTTTTGTTCAACTCTAATTGGTGCAGTGAGTCTTCTTTGGTATTTGGGGAGTTTTAAGGGAAGTGGGTGTTGAGACCTGATAAAAACAAGGACTACAGCAGGAAGTAAGTAAGAAGAATTGGGAATGCATTTTGAAAGCCAAGAAAAATGCATTAGATTTGATGAGGTGTGAGATGCAAAACAATCACTGTTGAAAGCAAAACTCTTTTCTTTCCCCCCTTTTTTCCCCCCTAAATTATTCTTGTAAAATTGCAGTTTAAACTGAATGATGTGTTCTAATAATTTGTCTTAGGGTGTAAGATCAGTTTTTCTTAAATCCTGTCAGATATAATATGGACTTTTTGATCTTTGACAATTCTGACTTTATGCTTCAGTGTTTGCTACCTATTGCATACTCTGGGATATGCTGAGCATTTAATGGATTTCTGTTCTCATGGCTAGATGAATATCTGAGGATTGAGTAGAGAGAAAGAAAAAAAAACCCAACCCCATTTCTGTATGTGGCAGTGACAAGATAATGTTTAAGTGCAGCAGGTGAACTTTAGTGCATTGGTAGCTGAGGCCACAACATCAGTGCTTTTCCTGATAGTGTCTAAGAGCAGAATGGAGATTTCTGGTTCTTGTGTAGATCTTGTTTGTCCCCCTCCTGACAGCCCAGATTCACAAGAGGGAGAAATAGCCCTCTTCCAATCTTGCTATAGCCTGGTGGCCCAGTTGTACAAGCTTCTTTTAGATGTATTATTAAGTCAGTATATAGAGCAAAGTGGTTATTGTCAGATTGGGTTTTGGCACTTTTGCTCAGGAAAGAGTTTTATTCTGTAAATCACACTTTCCCACAGCAGTTCCTGAGCCTGAGAAGCAGAATTTTGTCTGTTGGCTTGAGTGTCCTTTTGCTCAGTGTCTTAGCTCTTCTTCATTCTCCTTCCTCTCAAGGGAGTGCTTGACCCTTCCTATTCAGCTTGTATGGAATCTTAGGATTTAAAGACACCAAATAATATTTGATGAATAGTTTTCCTGTGCACATTAACAGTTAAAGGGAAATCATGGAAAAAACAGTATACATCCATGTAATTAAACCTAAGTGTGAACTATGTGGATAAAGATTATCAAAGGCCAGTCATTTGCCTTTGGTTGCCTCTTTGTCAATCTGCCTTCTCTTCTTCTCTTCTCTTCTCTTCTCTCTCTTCTCTTCTCTTCTCTTCTCTTCTCTTCTCTTCTCTTCTCTTCTCTTCTCTTCTCTTCTCTCTGCAATATTTTGTCTTATTTGTACTACTTCTTGGCCCTTTCCCTTTCTTTAGAAAGCAGTATGTGGTTCCAGGGCTTATCAACCTGTGTACCACTCTAGCTCATGCAGCTATTAAAGGTTTTTATTGCCTGCAGGCAACACACAGTAACTTAGGAAAAATGTATGGTGTTTGAGAACTAAACACACAAAAGATGTTACTTAGATTGAATGAGTAGAGCAGTTATGATAATTTTAGTGCTGTATCATTATAGCTTTTATTTTTCAGTTGTCTTATTTTTCATTGCAGAATTCCTATTTTTTTTTCCTCCCGTGCATGTAGTATGTTTATTTACTGTGGAGTTGCAACACTTATCACTGCTGCAGGAAAAATATGTTTACATTTCTTTACCTGTTCTTGCAGTTGCAAAGAAAGGTCAGGTTAGAAGCTTTTTTGCTCTCCAAGTAGTCTCCTACACTGTGTTTGGGAGGGCTGTAGGCAGGGAAATCATCATCCATCTGTTGTGACCTGGATTGTGAAATTTCTATCCCTACCTTCCTGATAATTGCCTCACTTTTGAAACCATCTATTGTCAGACCCTTTAGAGCAATTGAAAAAATAAAACCTACAGATGCATGTTAATGATAAAATTAACTTCAATTCACAGAAATGCATCCTGGACTGCCCTACCTATAGTGTCTGTTTTTTCTGTCTACAGCAATCCCTAGGTAGCCCTTCTGTGGCTCATCTTCATTCTTGAAACTTCTGCAGCAAGTCTAAAAATTGCTCTTGGAACATTGGTGTTTGATAGAACTTTTCTGCTTAGTATCCACCAAGTCTTTCATAGTACCTTCCACCTCTTTCATTTTGTGTTGCTACTTTTTTCTACATTATTGTTTTTATAACATATTGTGGTTTGATCTCATAGATGTTTTAGTAAGATTTTTCACAAATACTGCAGGAAATATGATTAGAGTCACTGTATCCTAAAGTCTGTTTTATCCCTTCCTAGGGTGAGCTGTATGTCTTGGAGGTACTGCCTGCTGCTTGTGTTATGTAAAATAATAAATAATTTATAATGCTAACTGAAAATATCTGTTTTGGTGGACAAACATACATGGAAGTGCTTGACAGGCACTTTATTGAGACATAATCAAAATAATGCCTTAAAAATATGGCAGAAAAATATGAGCTTTTTTTTTAAAGTGAGGGATGTCACTGTTACTGTAACAAAAGACACAGACTCCAAAGGCTGGGTTTGCAGAAATCCAACAACTTTACTTCAAATTCCCTTATTTTATACACTGTTCTGATCCAACTGGACCAGATTGGTCAGCTAATCAATACATTTCACCTGGTTGGCTAATGTCATGGATTAAAAGATAATGTGCTAGCTAGCTCAATGTCCTAGAACAAGAAAACAGAAAGTAAGAAAAAACAGCACCTGCAGGTTGTTTAGACTAAAGCTATCATTGTTTATAATAAAACTGCTCAGTCTCACAAGCCGATCCTGGGAAAACTTAGCTTTCTCACTCTCTGACCAGGTTGTGGCAACCACAGAGAGAGCTTTTCAGTGAGTCTTTGCTTTACTCCAGAGTACTATTTACCCATTTTAGGAAATCCTTAACTGGTGGATCAGTGTGAGCCATAATGGAGGTCTGCAATATGATTCTGTGAATACTTAGTATTTTATTGAAAGCAGTTTTTCTGATGTACTGCCTTGTTGCTGATATCAGCACCTGCTCAAGTAAAGAATCACATAAAGCTTTGGATCATGTGGCCCTTTCCTCTTGTATATCATAATGAAAATAATTTTGAAAGGACTAATGGATTTCATGCACCGCCTTAGAAAGCTGAAGGTATTTCAATGTACTAACAAATTCCAGTTTTGTCTGTAGCTTTGAAGCTATGATGTATGCATGGAATTTAAAGATCTGCATCTATATACTCAAAATGGTAATATAACATTAGTGCTTGATGCTATGAATTGATACGGCTTCTGCAAACTATTTTGTTTTCAAGCAGAGACTGCTGGCTTCTATCATGTGGACTCTACCTGCTTTTCCAATTTTTAAATGGGAAATGAAAAATTATATAAACAGAAGCTTGTGTCAGCATTCCTCTTGTCAATGTAGTTGAGTATTTCTGCAGTGAAAAAAAATTACAATCTGCTTTACGAGACAAATGCAGCAGTGACCTGCTCTTTATGGTAGTAGAATGGTGGGGCTTTGCATGATGTATGTTTTCATTGTTTGTATTAAGCTACTTGCATATGTCTGTTGAGAGCGGGATGACTTGTCTCTGCATCAGTTATAAAGCAATACTTTTTTTCTGATTCTTCTGACAAGTATTCTTGATGGAGTTTTTTTTTTCCCTTTGGCTGTTAAACCATAATTATCTGAGACAGTTTTGTGAATATGATCTATAAGTGCACACGCTTTGGATTTGTGTTGTGTGCTGTTTAGTCTGCTGTACTTGTTCCTTGGTTGCAAATAGCTAAAACTGCCTAAATGCTTTTTGTGTAGGTGTCCTGGGGTGACTGTATGGTCCGGTATCCCCTATCGTCTGCTTTTTTGTCCAGGTATAACCAGGTATAATTTCTGTGCCTTTAAGATCAAAAGGAGGGGGAAGTGGTGGAATTCTTTCGGCGGAGTTTTTTTTCTTCGCATATCCTCCTCCAGGTTCGCTGCAGCTGCAGTCTCCTGTGTTGTCTGCCGCGCGGACAGAAGGATGACAGCTGTGCTTTTTCAGCTAGTTTCTTGTCGCTGTGTTCAATGAAGAACGACACAAAGACTCCAATTCATCAGAAGGCAAAGAAGGCTATTTTTTATTAAAACTCCACTAGTCTATATAGACCCTTTCGCTACTACCGAATGTTAATTGGTTAACAGCAATGACACCCCTCTATTACCATAGGTTAAGTGAAAGAAACAATGTGGAAGGTGTTTATGAAAAACAGTGCAAGAAAAACACCACCTGTTGTTTTGAGAAAGAACTTACAAGGTGTCTTGGTTTGAAAAGACAGGCGTCTGCTAAGGAAGGCAAGAGCCTCCCCTGAAATGGAAAATGTAAACCCCTTCCCTCTAAATTGTTATAATTTTGAAATGAAGGGGCTCTCAGGCAAAGATATGGGAGCAGGAATAACAGTTCTTTATTAAGTAAGGGAAAGAAAAATAAAATAAAATAACATAATATAAAATAAACAATATAGTAATACAAAACAACTCTGACAGAGTCAGAATATGACCTGACACCCTGGTGACAGCAGTCCAATTGA
>VWZV01006415.1:8946-23278 GCA_013397155.1 Irena cyanogastra | reverse complement strand
AAATTTTTAGGTCTTTCTCCTGTACTATTATTCTTCACTTGCTACTGTAAATTTGTAAAACAGCAAAGTGACATTTCACATACTTACTAAATAACTCTGAACAAAAATCTGAACAGAATATTCTGAACAGAATATAACTTTCCAAGAATTCAGATATTTATCTTATATCCAAGAAATCTACCTACAAACAGGATTTTGGTTTGCTTTGGTAAAATCTACTTTGTTGGAGCCAAGCAGTCATCCTGTTTCATAGGAATGAAAGACAACATCAAATGACCAAGTTTAGTGTTAAAACAAGTTGATCTGTTCAATTCTCTTCAATAGTTTCTACATGACAGTGAATTTCAACAGAAGTTAACCATATGCCTATACATTATTGATGTCTACTTTCTTTGGCAATTTGCTAGTTTTCATGTACAAATATCCATTTAGCATCCAGTCACCTCCAATACGAAAAAGTCATCCCCTATCCGCACTGTGACAATTCTGCTCTGAACTTTTAGAAGCTCAGCTATGTATAATATCTTAGAATAACTGCAAGTCAGGTTTACAAAACAGCTCTGTATATATAGCTCATATAAACAAGCATTTAGAAAAAGCTTTAAATAAACTTCAAAGCAGTGCAACATAGACACCCATGGAACCCATATTACTTGACTCAAGATGTACTCAGACATAACTGAGATATTCTCCAATACTAGTCCTCATGTTGATAATTCCATCTTGCCCATAGTACCAAAGAAATGTCAACATTTGAATCTCTCCCTAAGGCTTCTCTATGACTGTGTAACCAGCATATACATAACAGAATAATAAATATGGGTAAATTCACTTGCAGTGATAGACCCTGGAGAAACTGGACTGAAAATTTTTCCCCTTCAAATTAAGTCACCACCAGGTAAGCAACAGCTTTGTGGGTTGGGCTCTGTAGCAAGTGTGATAACCTTCCTCCCTGGATCAGAAGTCTGCACTTTTTGTCTCAGTTCTCAATGATTTCCACTACTTCCTGTCACCACCATCTTCTGGCCCTCACTAGACAAGATTAACAAAATGGTCCTCTTTTTCCCCCAGCTTCTGCCACATGTGAACAGGCATTCTTACCTGGAGATACACTGCCAGTGGCTTGTTTTCTCCATTTTTGTTGTCTGTGCTCAGTTTTAAACACTAACAGTTTCCTGCAGAAGGGAAGGATTGTTTTGTCTCTCCTTAAGAATAACTGTTACAAATATTTGCCAAGCTGTATGGTTTACCAGTTAAGGATTAACAAGTATTTCACCACATTCATAACGAAAACCAGTCAGAGATATTGTAACATTAAGGAACTGTACCTTATCTATAGCTGTTTATTCTCGTCTAAATTACTTAGATACAGACAACACCTGCTTTTTTTTTATACTAGGCAGCTAATTCTGTTTTTCTGAATGTGTTTCCTAGAAAATACACTTAAAGAATGCTGGATGTTCGGCAACAAGCACTATTTCATCATGAGGAGCTTGACTACTAGCACGCACTCTAAATGGATTATAACATGCACAAAGGATTAAGCCACTTTAGTTCCTTGGTACAGACAACATTTGAATTGTTAGACTTGTCTACCCTGACTAGCAAGGTTTTCCCAGACACTGACTATTCAAGGAAAAAACACTACCTGCATGTATGTATAGTGAGACCTGTATCTTTCCTTTTAGAGATGCAGATTTCCTTGTCTTCTAAAGGAACATTATTGTTACGTAAATGCTATTTTATGTGAGTCTGAAGTCAATCTTACCTGGTCTACGTGATACATAGCAGTGATTTTCTGTATGCACAATTTATGCCTGCAGCCATATTATGGTGGCAAAAGACCAAACCCCTCCAATACTGGTCTCTAAAGCTTGAATGCAGAAGACTCCATTCCTTGCCACATCCCTCCCCTCCCAAACTAGACAAGACAACAATACAGGGACACTAGGACAACATTAAAAGGAGCACTGCCAGAATTATCCAGTTTCTTCACTGTCACATTCCACACTCTGTTAATTATCCTAAGCGGACTATTGTAAAATTGAAGAATAGAGGTCTAACATCCAAAATTAGAAGCTCTACCTACTGTATAGAGCTATAATAATAGACATTACTGCACCAAGCTTTTATCAAAGCTCTGCTAAATGCATTTGGTTTAATCTGCCTAAGATCCCAAATCAAACAGCAACTATGGAAAGCTTTTCTCCTTAGTAATGCTGGGTGGAAAAGGTGAGAAAAATAGACAGAAATTCCTTCGACAGCTAAGAATGTTAAAGCTTTAGCCTCCAAACAAATACCAAGTTAGATTAAAGAGGTATTGAGGACATTCCCTCCTTCTCTTCAGATGAGATGATTCTCATCTAAAAGGAAAAAAAAAAAAAGGAAAAAAAATCAGCCAACTTACTCATTATATACACATTTGTCCTTGTGACAGGGCACAGACCCAAAAACTACAGACCTCTGTTCTGGACAGGCTCCTGGTTAGTATTGCTTCACTCTTGCTGTATTAAAGTAACCACAAATTACACCCTTAAGGCAGCACCCCACTTACAGAGAGGGTACATGAAAGAGCTAGAACAGCATGAGAAAGAGCAGAGGGACTATTAACCTAGCCCCCATTACAGCTAATTCAACTCATTAGCCCAGCAGAGAACACAGCTTTTTGCTAGGTTAGCTTTCTGTCAGCTTTATGTACTGAGTCAGCTTATGCAGTGGATCTGCCACAATCAGTACAGGGTGAGCAGGAGATGCTGAGGATCAGGGGAAGGGGCATTGCCCTTCTGGAGGAAGAAAGCTCTGTATTACCTCAGCTGTATTGTACACTTGCATGTTTAGCTGCATCCTCTGATGGATTAAAACTAAATGGATGAAGTCCTCAAGCAGACCTCTCCAAGCAGCTACAAGAACACTACAAACAGCATAAGTGAACTGCAGGAAGACAAGCAGAGAGCAGGCACATACACTTTTAACCTGTGCAGCTACTTGTGCCTGATTAAGGTCATTGATAGAATTCTCTAGCATAACTCCTCTGTTCAAAATAGGGTTAACTAGTCCAGGGTTGTGATCCTGATTAGTGCCTTGCTCCTTCTCACCATCCTGAATGTCACTAAGGTGACATGGTCACTGCAACTAAGGTTGCCTCCAGTCTTAATGTCCTAACCAAATCTCCCTTCTTTTTAAGTGGAAGTCCAGCATAATGCCTTCCTATATCAGCTCTGTGGTCACCTGTGTTAGCAAGAGGTCATCAATTCATTCCAAAAACCTGGACTGCCTGTGTCCTGCTGTGATACTTCTTCTACCACACTGTGAGGTAACTGATGTCTCTCATAAGAATCAGCACCTATAAATATGAAGCATTTTACAGTTGTCTGAAGGTCTCATCTGCTTCTTCCTGCTTAGGGGGTCTATAGCAAACACCCCCTATTGATCTGCCCTCAAAACTTAACCTATAAGCTCTCAACAGGCTCATCTGACTAAAGGTAAAACTCCATGCAATTCAACTGTTCTTCCACATAAAATGTGACTCGCATTCCTTGCTACCCCAGATTGTCTTTCTAGGCCATCCACATCCATCCATTGCAGCACTCTAGCTGTGTGTTTATACCACAATAAAATTGTTCCCCTACAGTTGCATGCCAAACTCTACCTCCTCCCTTTTACTCCCAGTAATGTATGCATCTGTATAAAGGCACTTCAGAGAAACATCCAATCCTGCAGATCCCCAGAAAATGCAAGACCCTCCCCTATCAAGTTCTGTTCGTACTTCTTGTTGGAGTGCTGGGATGATTTGTCTTCAGATCTGATCAGTAGATTATTAAGTGTCTTGTTCAAATCAGCCCATACACTTTGTTGGCAAGTTCACTAATTCCTTACTTGACTGTGTGTAGTCATTTTCTTTTACTATAATTTTTACTTTTGTCCTGACTTAGATAGGTGGATGCTATCTCCTCCTGGTAGTCTTTGCTCTACAAAGGAGGCCTCAAGGCCAAAGCTCTGCTATCAGCATGAGCTGTGAAACTAGCTGTAGACAGGCAGTATCTGTTTATTTCTCCTGATGGTGAGAAGGGGGTTGAGGATGATAGAGAAGATACACCTGCCTTCCTGTGCCCTTGGCCCTCATTCCAAAGGCCACATAATCTTGCTTGATAAGCTTCAGGCACCCCCCTTTCTATATCCATTAGTGTTCAAGTAGAAGAGCTGTAAGGTCAAGTATTTTAAAGGTGAAACACACCTTGGCAGTCCTTCCCTCACATCCCTATCAGGGGTATCCAGAAGCAGAAAACCTCCCTAACACAAAGCCACATGTGGAAGCCTCTATTCCCTACAGGAGTCAGTCTCTCCACTATCTGCTCAGTCTCACCACTTTCTGCTGCCCCAGGTGCTGTTCTGATGCTTAGTTGTATCAAACCATAGAATCATTCAGGTTATAAAAGGCCTATAAAGAGCTTCCAGCCATGCATCTTCTTTCAGTGCACTGAACCTATTTGGCAACTGCACATCTTCTCAAGGAACAGGAATGTCTCTCATGGTGTCAGAGGCCACCAGCCTTCACCATTGTAGGAGTATCCATCTCCCAACCTGATATGCAGAGATATTTCTGCCCCCCATCAATATACCTGGAGGTTTCAGACTTTTGAATCTGTAGTCTTGTAATTTTTGTTATTTCTGATGCTGTGCAAGCCTGCTGACCCCCTTCCACCATTCTTTTGCTAGGTGATACAGGTTTTCCACAACTATGCACCTTTAGGAGCAGGGATATCACTTGATTCTGGCTAGTGGGTGCCCCCAGGCATCTGTGCAGCTCACAATCTAGAGACGTGCAGCCTCCCTCAGGAACTTGGCCCAGGTGGAGGCCTCTGATGTGCCAAGTGTAGTTGTGCCAGTGGTAGGGATCATGGCCTGTGGTGCTTAACTCCTTCACCAGGCTGATCAAGTTCAACAACCCAGCAGAAAAAGCTGAACAACAAAGCCAGTCTTGACTGTTTAGCTTGCTAAACAAGACCAGGTAAGACTGCAGCCAAAACCATCAGGACAAGAATGGGAAGATCCACAGTCAAGAATGGGATCAGAATCTGCCCCTTTCAACAGCAAGCTATTAAACATATCAGTTTTATGACAACTGAAATTCCATATACTCCTTAGTGCTGCAAAATCAGCTACTGTTGTTACTCAGACTCTCAAAAATAAAAGAATGTGTGTGAATGAAGTAATTTTTGAGACAAACTACAACAGAACCTATGAAAATCACTCCTACACTTTATGATACTAAGTGACAAAATGCTAGATTAAGCAGAACACTGCTAAAAATTAGTATGGCAATGTTCCACTACAATGAGATTTTACAAGAAAACTTACTGTTTCAGAATCTATGTTCTTCTCCCAAGCAATAATTTCTGCTCAAGAAGGAATAAACATTAATTACCATACTAAACATTAATTACCATACTAGCAGTTAAAATAGCACCCTACTAAAAATACCTTAAGCCTAGTAGCTTCCCTATCCTAGTGCTGTTTGAAGTCAAAGAAATCTACAAGGTTACTTTAAGTATCACCCCGAGACTGTTACCATTAAAAGTCTTATTTCAGCAAAAGGAAACAGAGTAATCAATTTCCTCTACTAAGCAGTTAATACTTAGCAGTAACAAAAATTTGTGTTCTTACGCTATTGACATGAGCAGGATTTTTCCTTTCCCTGCTACCAACCTTAATACAGTTATACAATCCCTTTTTATGCAAACAAACTTTGATATGTATCTACATTCATTCAACCATAGGTTACTAAACTGCTTGGAGAGTTTAACTGGTCTTTCAAGATAAGGAACTGGACTACTGTAGAGACATAGTGTACATATTTGACACGCAGCCAAGCTTTCTGCAAAGCCCCTCAGAGCTCAAATTGATCCAACAGAGAAACAGCTTCTTGTCCCTATCATTGTGCCTGCTCATTAACAAGACAAGAGATTAACCAGGCAAGTTTTTAACAGGTTAGGTGATTGATACTACCTAATAATTTGATTAGCAAGCTGAGAACTGGCACAAGTTAAGCAGCAGGAGAATACTGCCAGAAGCTAAGAGGATGGAATGAAACTGCCTCTTTCAACAAGAGTCTGTTGTATTAGCTTGGGCATCTCATATGAGCTCCACTATGTAGAAACAGCATCTCTAAGCCCATTTTTTCCACCCTTACCGAGCACTGGTACTCATACTGACTCCAAGATTCACACATGTAACAAGCTCCTACTGATCTGTACCTGGCATAGCTGACATTAGGCAAAGCCAGCGTTTCAAACACAGTAAACACAGTTTATTTATGATAGGGAACCCTCACTGCTTCACCTGTTACTCAGTACAAGCTTCCCACAGGTACACCACTTTCACCTGCCTAGTTTAAGAGAAGTTTTCTGTTTTGAATCACACCACCATTACTGCATAGAGAGCAGTGTATCTCTCTCACCTTCGCCAAAACATACACTAAATTAACAAGAAGTCAACATGGTAAAGTGGACTATCAGATTTATGATACCTCCACAGGACAGGATATAAAACACCTGTACTGCCAGGGAGTGTAGTGTTACATAAGCCACCAGTAGAGAGCTATTACAGTTGAACTCACAAAGTAAAGGAATTCAGCCACAGGAATCAAGGTGGGAAGGTTAAACATATTTGACATGCATCATTTAAAGTGAAAGGCAACTGAAGACCTATTAGTCAAGCACTTTTGCCTGTAGAAGATTTTTTTGGGGCGCTTTTTGGATGTTCTGTATTTCCTACTAGGAAGCTAAGCTTTTTTTCCTGTTATCTACTGTAGCTTTAAAAATAATTAGCAGCTAAAGATGCAGAGCTGTTACGACATTCCTTGGTTAATGAGATAATCTAATAAAGTAAAAAGTAGACTTAAATATGGTGTTCGAGGAAAGCAAATTTCTTCAGGACCAGGGCTTAGAAAGCTCTCTGTACTATCACAGACTCATTCTCAAGGTAGTTCTCTAGAAAGACCACCACCCAGTTCAACATAGCCAAAAGAAATACACATGAGGAAATGGGAAACAAGCCCTCTGGCAATAGAAAGGCATGCAACTGCCAAATTCTTTCCTTTTCTTAGTTTTCAACTAAGTGCTAACTGCCAAGTCAAATGAAATCACTAATGTTGGCAAGAAAATCCTGGGTATTTGTAGAGGTTAATAATGAAATTCATTATACACAGGTATAATGAATTAGGACTCGGAGGACCCACCCTACTGATAATACAGCTCTTGTTCCAGATGTGCAAAAGCCACTTAGTACTCTGCCTGTGATTTATAATGCTACTTGTCTAAGCAGAAGGCCTTCTACCCTGGTTAGATATAATTTTGATCAGAAATATTTTCTTAATATTTACCCGAATTTGGTATCTTCCTTAACTCCTTCAGCATGCAATACAAGCTGGACAGAGGGCAAACAGGCATTTATGCAGTAGTTGCAATGACAAAGTTGTTCTGCCACTGTTTTTACAAAATTAGTCACTTTGATAGCCTGTATGGTCTTTCTTCCACTTTAGGTGTACAAATAAAAGTCACAGCAGCCTGATTATTTAGTCAAAGAGCCTTCCAAGAGGCATATCCATACAGCAGTTTGCTTTCAAATTGCCTCCTGAATTCTGATATCCTGTTCAAGCCTGAAAACTTCATGTGAATGTATGATACTGATATTACACAAGGACTGGCTGAACCTCTGACAGGTGAAGCAAGCCATAAATAAGGACAGCTGAAACTGGTCATAAGAGCACCTGTCTCTACACACAGCAAGGAGAATAAATTACACGAGAGAAATAGGCTAATAAAAGCCTCCCAAAACCAACCCAAAACCAAAACCAAACCAAAAAAACTCCCAAAGAACCCTAACCAAACAAAAAACCCTCAAACAACACCCCTCCCCCCTCAACCAAAACAAAACCCACTGAGTTCAGTACAGCAAACAACTAAAGAACAAAACATTGTCACCCCCGAGTTTAAAACTAGGATCAAGTCTTCAGTACTTGCCTTTATCAGTTTTTAAAAGCAACAAGTCAGCTACTCTGGTGAACAGAATAACTGCAATATTACTCACTACAATTGCAATATTAATATGGCATTATTACTACAGACACAAGAGCTGTTGTACCAATCTCACAAAAAAAAAGGTGGTTCCATGAGAGGAAGAAAAGAACAAGTAAAAGTGAAACACTGAAAAGTGTTACTTTTTATTATTCTTAAATCCTCAAATCAAGAATGGAAAAACTTCTTGTTTTCTACTTCCCAAGACAAAAGTTGCTATAAAACCAATTTTGATATTTAAAACAACACAGTACAAAGAAACTTGCCTGGTAGTTGGAGCAAATACTGGTATGGCTCTAGGATTCTTTTAGATGTTTCATCCATCCCATCCATTTCTTTATTTCCTGAGATGTAGCTCGCTGTTAAAGAAAGCATTAACACTATTTAGATTTAAAAAAATGGAAGTAAACAGTAGATGCATGCATACAACTAAAATGTCAGCTGACCTACAAGTTAGGTGGAAATATTCCAATTTCGCGCATGACACCTTCAGTATATAAAAGGTTTCCAGATATCATTTACCAAGGAAACACATATAATACCTGCTAAATACAGTTTTCTTTAATTATTCATGAAGTTTAAGCCAACTCCTAAACTTTGTTTACTTTTTTGTATGCAGTAGATTGCTTAGGTGATCAAGTATTTGAAACTTTACCATTCACAACAATGAAGCGCCACTGCAAATCTTTAAAGACACTCATACAGAACCCCACATACAAAACCTCACACGACTATTCTGATTAGTCTCCCTAAATGCTTTCCCCATACATTAGACATTAAAAAGTGGAATTGTCTAAGAGCAGAAAATACACCTCAGACCAAAGCAACCTAAAGAAGTAGAATCCTAGCTTCAGTCTTTTGATATAATTCCTCAATCTCTTGTTATAGGTCAAAATAGAAATATACTATTTTTCCACCACTGTTCAAGCATACAGACAGCTCTACACACTTTCCCATACACCATAAACGTAACAGACTCTTATTAATAATCTTTTAGGATCTAGGGCCTACAGCGCTCAGAAATTTTCTACTGATTAGCTTCAATTCACATACTTTCGGTCATCTCCATCTGCATTTTTTTCCAGACTGTTTTCTGTGATAGATTTACTATCCTTTCACCTCTAGCCTTCCTTACTGCACTGCAGATGCAGCAACTCAAAACAATTCTTCTCATGTAGTTTTAAGACAGGAACTGCAGCAGCATAGAGTCCCATGCTACTTCAGCATCACTTCTCAGATACTTCGCTAATATCCTGCAAAGGATTTCTTTCCTTCCTCCTGGAGCAAGTGAATAGTTATGTAAATTAATGTCCCAATTTTGGCTAGAGCTAATTTTCCTCCTAGTAGCTAGTGCAGTGCTGTGTTTTGGATTCGGTGTGAGAAAACTGTCGGTAACACACTAATGTTTCAGCTGTTGCTAAATAATGCTCATTGTAAGTGAAGGACTTTTCAGTTTCCCAAGCTCTGCCAGGGAGCAGGTGCACAAGAAGCTGGGAGAGTATAGCTCAATCAGTTCCTGTCTATTCCCATTCCTGCCTTCCACACCCACAAGCATTTGTAGCAGTCTGTACTTGGGAAACTGCTCTGTGTTAATAACTATTTTGCAAGTTTAGGTTTAGCTCAATTCCTTTATTTGCTTCACTCTGTGTGTTCATCAAATGTATTGGCACTTCAAGGGCAAGAAAGGCTATTTAACCAAATATAGTTGTCAACAAAATGCTCATAAGACTGCACCTTTTGGGAAAGCTTTGCATAGTTTCTTGGCAGTGATGCTCTGATAAGAAGTACAGCCTTTCCATCCTATCCATGATGTGCCAGCACAACTAGCGGTCAGGCCACACACTAATCAAAATCAGATTTGATACCCTTGACTCCTTACTTTGTTGCCAGCTTGTTGTTGTAACTGAAGAGCTTTCAACCAGCACTGCCACTGAGAGGCAGCTGTCAAACTGTACCCTCACATATAAAGAGTAAGTCTCAAAGGACTTCAGCAAGGAAGTAAAATCAAAGACTTTTAGAGTCTACCCCCAGATGTTTTAAGCAGAAAGAATCTAGGAGAGATAGATATAAGGATATACTATCAACCTAACAACTCCCCTGTGACTATTATTTGTAAAAAAGCCACACAGATGGTGATAGAATTGAAAGTCCATAGCTATCCAGCTAGGCTGAGAAGAGACGTTAGGATTGGAAGTGGTCTCCTATAAAAGCTCTTGCTTAGAAGCAGTAAATGTTAAAGCTCTTCCTCTTCCCTCAGGGAATTAGGTCTCTTGGTCATCTGTAAGGCAGTAAGCCAATATTCAGAATCCCCAACAAACTTTGAAATTCACTAGTATTGTATAGCATCAGCCTAAATATTTGCATCTTTCTGCACAAAATTAATAGGAGTTCACCTGAAATACTAAATATCAACAGAAAATTAGTCAGGTACTTCTGCCACAAGTACAGAGGTTCTTACTTTATTTTTTCTTTTAATAAAAGCAAGGCAAAAAAGATCTAATGAACAAAAGCAACTCATCTCAAATCAATATAACTAAAATTTTCTATACTACTATTCTACCATTAAATGAAATTCTAGGTAAATCCCCACCAAGAAAAAAAAAAGTCTGATTATTTATCAGACAGCTACACATTTAACACACCCACTGGCACATAAACAGTGAATAGAACCTCCCCCAAACTTATACATAGAAAGGGACACTTGATAAAGAAACACATAAATGAAATTCATTATGAAAGCCTCTAAGCAAAAATACTATGATATCAGATGTGTAATATTACTGCTCTTTGCACAAAATTATTGCATACAGAACACTTGGGAAATGCTTGATATTAAGGGTTTCCTGCTGATATTACTGACCAATTTATGGAAGTTACACTGCTGCACTGAGAAAGACTTCTCAGTGATTTACACACAAGATCGCAAGTCACCATCTCCCAATAAAAAGTAAAAGCCAGCTATTAAACAATTAATGAAAGGCAACCAGCCCTTTGTTAGTGAAAGTGCAAGAATTGATTACATCTATGCTTATTCATAGGATTAAAGCAGTTAAGGCCATTTTAGCTTTCAAACCACCACACAAACTTGCTGCATTTAAATTCATATGCATGACAAAGTTAATTTTCCAGTTATTTCTCAGTATCTTCACACAGGCATAAAGAACAGCCACACACATCAGAGAGCCCAAACAGCTGTCTTTTGGACTGCATCAAACCTTATCTCAGATGACCTCTTTGAAAACACACATGACACTAAGATAAGATGGTGACTGGGCCTCCATAATGTGGAACTACTCTAAAGCAATACTTGAAGCTGTGATCTGTGTCTAGGACCTTTCTAGAGAGGATGAAAATTGATGATTAATGATGATGATGAACTCTAGGCCAAATGTCAAGAAAAAGTTTCCCTTTGGAACTCTGCAAAACAGCTTTTTGTGCTACCCTTTTCCATTCCACTCTGCAGAACCTCATTCCTCTCCTCCCATACAGGTGGAATGTAGTAGTCTGAAATAGTCCAGGTTAAATACACAGATGGTATTTTAAAAAGTATCATCATCTCAGGGGCTGTAGTCATAGTGCAATTACAGAGAAAATAAGAGACAACTACCAAAGAAGCAAAGAGCTCCAGTATAAAATAAACCATTCTGAGCTAATTTGAGAACTTTCTACCACAGAACTTAGTGCACTGAGACACTGGCTTCGGTGCAACCAGTGCGGGGGAAGAAGCCCCAGAGAGGGGCAGCAGGTTGGAGGTAGAAGGATAGTTTCAAAAGGAATACACAGAAAACATAGTGAATACACACTCTTTCGAACAGAGACTACCAGAAGTCTTAATCCAAATGCAAGTGGGACACTAGTCCACATTCCCGTTCTAATTAGCAGAGTCGTGTTTATAATCCCTCCCGGGCTGACACCGAACAACACCTCGCATTCAAGCTGCGGGCGGGCAAGCTTCCTACAGGTGGAAGGGCAGTCACAGACCACACATTTTCCCCGAAGATGCAGCTAAGTAAACAATAGCTTTCCATAGCCACCACTCCAACACTACCGCCAGAACGGCATGAGCATACTGCTCCTGGGATCGTGGTTCCATTTCAATGGGATTTCCAGGAAAAATTGAGCACGAATGCTGCAGAAGCCAGAGAACACAATACCTTGGCCGCCAAAGTCCTGGCACGCAGACGAGGAGGGTCTCTGAGCTGCGGGCTGACCCGAAGACAGAGGATGAGTCGGCAAAACCCGCGACCACAGCTGGAGCGCTGCGTTACGCGGTTAAAACTCACATTTCACAGAGAACACGAAGTTGCCGCCACCTTGTCTGCAGCTGCCAAACTCCCGCCACAGCCAGACCGACGGTTCATTTTCTTCGGAGTTCAACACGACAGGCGCAGCCAACTCAGCTGCCTGCAGAGCTCCAGGACGAACGGGCCCAGCTCTTCAGCGCCATTTTATGAGCTCGAGAGCCGAGGACGCATCGCTCCCCCCGCCCGCCGTCCACCCCCATTTTCTGATCGGCGCTGTCGGGCTCAGCAGCCAGGGAGGGCCGCGAAGCGCCGCCCGCCCAGCGCAGCCCCGGCCCCGGAGCGCTCTGTCAGTCACTCCGCCCGCCCCGGCGACCGCCGGCACCGCCCAGCACTACCGGCGGCCCCCTTTTCCCCGGCCCCTTCCCGGGCAGCCTACAAGCCCCTCCTGGGCGGGGCGGGGCGGCCGCAAGACCCGCTCCCCCGCAAGCGGGCTCGGACCAGCCCCTCGAAGAGGGGCGCCCCCTCTCTCTCTGCCGTCTGGACCCCAGCGTTCCCCCCAGCCACAGTCAGCTAACAGGGCAGCCGACCTCACCTCAGCGCCACCGCCTCCTCCTCCTCCGCCGCCGGCAGCCGGAACCCCGCCCCCGAGCAGCCGCCGCTCCGGGAGTGGCGGCGCTGGCGGCGGCAGAGCCCAGAGCAGAGCACCGCCCCCCTCCTTCCTTCCGCCCCGCCGGGCGCCACCTTCCCCTCCTGGGGGGAAAATGCGCCACCGAGCGCCCCCAGCGCACGCGCAGGCCCCGCCCCCTCGGCTCGTTAGACTCTGCGGGAGTGCCCCGCCCCCCGCGCGCAGTGTACTCTGGGAGTTGTAGTCCACTGAGCCGCTCAGCGCTGTCTGTCGGAAATGCTGCGAACAGTGAGCAAGAACAGCGTTCCCCATGAGCACCCTCGGCGCCGAGTCTCAGTTTCCATAGAAGTGGAGAAGAATGATGTCAGTATTTCCGACAGGAAGGCCAATGGGACCGCGGGGTAGGCGGGCTCGGTGGGACACGGCCCAATGGGGGAGGTGGGGAAGGGGGCGTGGCCGTTCCCGTTCGCCTGTCAGTCAGTCATCGGTGCGGGAGGGGGAGGGGGACCGAGCCGTGCAGTCACCGCCGCCGGGGCCGCGCAGGACGGATCGGCCCCTCCGCGCGCCGTGCGGGGCCGCCGCCAGCGGAGCCGCTGCAGCAGTGTCGAGCGGGGCCAGGGGTGCCCGGAGCTGAGAGGAGCCTTCGTCCAGTTCCCTTCCGTGCCCCCCGCCTCGGGCCGGGGNTCTTCTTCTTCTTCCTTTTCTTCCCCTCCTCCGCCGCCTCCTGCCTGCTCTCCCTCCCTCCCCCCGCTCGGACCCGCTGCGCCGAGCCGGGGAGTTGCGGCTGTTGCTGCCGAAACTCCTGCGGCGGAGTCAGCGCTTTCCTTTATTTAGGGGGGGAGACGGAGGGAGGAGGAGCCGCCGCGATCTGGAGCCGCAGCCCCTACAAAAGCGTGTGTGTGTGTGTGTGTCGGGGGTGGGGGGGACTGCTCCCGACACCCCGCTCCACCGCCGTGCACACGGGCACTCTTCCTCGTACAATGGAGGAAGAGCCTCCCTCCCTCTCTCTCCTTCTCTCCTCTCTCCGCGATAAAGCGAGGAAGAGGGTGTTCTGTGCGCTGGGACGGACCCCCGCGGGTGCCCTCCCGCCGCTCGGTGCCCGGGGAGGGGGCGCAGCGCCCCGGGGAGGCGGCCGGGGCGCCTCCCCCCTCCCGCGGCTGCCGGGGGTGGGTTGTTGTTGTGGCAAGTTTCTCCTCCTCTGACAGAAATGGCGTCAGTGGCAGCGAGTGTAGGGGAAGCCGCGGCGTGTGGGAGCCGCGGGGGGAAAGCAGCGGCCGAGGAAAGAGGGAAGGGGTTTAGCCGCGGGAGAAGGGGGGATCCGGGGAAGGAAAGGGGGAGTTTCGGGAGGAGCCCAGCGCCCCCACCCGATGTTTGGCTCCCCTCCCCCC
>VWZV01006406.1:0-10718 GCA_013397155.1 Irena cyanogastra | reverse complement strand
AATTTTTATTGCTGAAGATAACTCATTAGCTCTTGTCAAATACTAACAACAAATTTATATTTGCAACAGCAAAATAGGAAAAAGGAAGGGTTTGAATACGAGTAAACAGTTGTAAGTGTATTACTGAAGGAATCAGATGTAAAAAACCCATGATGGTGAAGTTCTCTTAGAAATGAAGAAAGAAACTCAGAAGTATGGGAGTTACATCAATTGATTAACGGATATTTGAAAGTGAAGCTAGTGCAGAATATAATGAATTTAGGCAGGTCAGTGTTATTATTAATAGACCTATGGAGATTTATATTTTCCTTTTCATTATTTGTTGCTAATAAACCAAAATATTCTTTCTGGGAATTAATTAAAACACAAAACAAAATACAGGAAAATCTCAGTATTACATGGAGAACAAAACTGAATGAAGTGACTGATTGTAGTGGAAAAAATGTTATTTTCAAAGTTTACAGCATGATGCACGAGACGAAGTCTTTCAAACCTTTGATAATCTATTTCCAAGTTAAATGCCAACGAAAAACATCTTGAACACCACTTTATTTCCTAGCTTCTTTATTCAACATGCTTACTATCTCTCCAAAATTTCTCATCAATTGTAACACAAAAGTATTCCTGAATTGTTAATGACGTTGATAAAGACAATTGCATATTTTCTATTTGTTCTAATTCTGAGTAGTCCTCCTTCCCCTCGCAAATAAATTTAATCTTTCCAAAAGAAATTATTTTGTACTTATAATGATTTGTAAAGCTGACTGCTATCTATCATTTCAAATGAATTAATAGAAAGATGCCCTCTGGCGAGAGAGAGAGAGAGAGAGAGGGAGAGATTCTGCAATTTACAAGAGAAAAATAACAGATAATCATGAGTAACAGTATACCATTAGCACTTCAAAGGAATAGGAATCAAAACTAGTTGTTCGTCCAGTTACAAAGAAAGCCTAAGCAGAACTTAGTCACAAAGTGTTCTAAACTCAGCATAACAGAACGTAAAAATACTTAATGTAACAAAAATAAGCACTATTCAGAAAAGTTGTATCAAACCTATCAGTTTATTATCCTGAATTTTACTTCATGATTCTCACTCTTACACATTCACACAGCAGAATCACTGAGAAGCACACAGCGCTATCATTTTTTCCAACTGCCATTTACTATGCTGAAAATAAAATGTGCTCCACGAAATCTTGCTTTTAAAATTAAGACTGCTTTGAAGTTGATTCCAAATTTAATCACTGAAAAGGAAGGAAACGTCAAGCGAAGAGATGTAAAAATGTTTTTTTTTTAATTGAACCCTGTGTGCAAGGGAGTTTGACAAAACAAAAACATTCTCCATCTCCCATCATGTTTAATGATGAGCAGAATGCCAGTATTACATGTTGAAGAGCAAATAAAAAATGAATTACTCAGCAGGACAGAAAAAATGATAAAACACATGGACACTCTATGATTAACTAGTAATCTCTTCTGAAAACAGGATGTGACTATTCTCAGGTACAGCAATTGCTAGAACTGTATTTACCAGATTTACAGTATGTGACCAGATTTACAGTGTGTGAAAGAATAAGGATCAGTCAACTATTTTTTGTTAAGTCACTATAAATAGAGAAGTTTTCATGTCAAAGAACAACAGGAAATTATTATGCAAGTTAGTATTAACTTTCAGTTGCAACAAGACTTGCAAGGTCTCAGATACCTCCTTAAAGTATCTCTCCAAACATCTGGCTTTTTGGTAAGCTCTTAGTATACTGGTGCAGATCCCTTGTTTTCTGAGAAAGCAGTTAATCTGCAATTTTGTCAGTAAATAGTTTTCATGTTGCACTGAAAGCAATACATCTATTTTCTACCAAAGGAAAAATAAATTGATACAATCTTTGGTCACTCTGTTTACAAAATTGCAAGTGTAAATTTGAATAGAGGCATGAGTGAAGAGATGTGACAGTGTCAGTTACCTACTCCCACCGGAAGCATATTTTAATTACTTGCAGGTCATTCAATTATGACATAATTGTATCTAAGAAGATGCATAAAACAGTAAAAAAAATTACCCTCCCTCCTATTGTGCTTCCTCTTTCCCCCTTCTCATACACACATCAGTCGTGATGAATATTTTTTTGTTTCCAAATGAACAAGGTTAATTCTACTTCTTAGAAAGCCTTGCCTCAAGCCAAACTTTCCTACTGAAACTCTATTTACAAGAATTCAGAAAAACTATACTTCTAATACACTGGCAGGAAACATTTGCCAACACACCACTGATTCACGTCTAGAATCCAGTATGAACTGTCATTTGAGACAGGAACTGGGAGGGAAAAAGCTAGATTTATACCAAGATTAAACAATTGAAACATAGTCAACAGAATCACTTTTGTCATCAGTGACAAGACAATAACCAACACTATCTTCTCCATCAAGATAGCAGGACTAAAAGCAAAAAAACCATTCTAACAAGAACAAAATCCTACACAGGCCAGTTAATTGAAATGGGAATAGCCAGAGAAATCATGATTTAATAAGAGAAGTTATAATTAGAGACAAGGAAAGGTGACTTCTTTCCTCTACTGGTTAGATTCCTAAAAACAGGAAAAAGTTACTTTTTTCCCAGTAGGTCAAGGAAAGGGATCCTTCCCTTCTACTCAGCAATGGTGAGGCCCCACCCGGAGTAGTGTCTAGTTCTGGATTTTTCATTACAAGTGAGACATGGACATACTGAAGAGAGTCCAGTAAAGGGAATGAAGATGACAAAGGGGCTGAAGCATCTCTCTCATAAGAAAAAATTGAGACTGCTGGAACTGTTCACACTGGGGCAGAGAAGCCTTAGGGAGAATCTCACCAACAGATATAAATACCTGAAGGGAGGGTACACAGAAGACAAAGTAAGACTCTTTTCAGTGGTGCCCAGTGATAGAACCAGAGACAATGGGCACTAACAGAAAACACAAAAGCTTCCCTCCCTCTGAACGTCAGGAAACACCTTTTTCCTGTGAAGGAGATTGAGCCCTGGCACAGGTTGCCCAGAGCACCTTTTTCCTGTGAAGGAGATTGAGCCCTGGCACAGGTTGCCCAGAGAGACCGTGGAATATGCATCCTTGAAGATACCAGAAAGCTGTCTAGACAAGGTCTTGAGTAACTGGCTTGAGATGGCCCTGCCTGAGCATGAGGAATAGACAGGATAACTTTCAGAGGTCCCTGTCAACCCCAGACATTGAGTGACTCTGTGAATGGATCAACCCCTCCATCATAACCCAAGGATAGTACTAAATACACTTCAAGATACTTATCCTTTGAATCTCTCATCCATGAATTGGAACCGTTTAAAAAAGCAGTGAAAGTGTTGATAACATGCTCTTCTTTATTGAACAGACTTCAAATACTCACGTACTCAGGTACTTTATCTCATTGCAGGGCTAACACAATTACTCCTGAGTTCAGTTACAAGGGCATTAAGCATTCACGTAAGGAAATATATTCAAAAATGTAAGAGATACTAAAACAATTGGGCACAATTCCTGTTAAAGCCACTACACAACACTATCATTTGATGAAGGTACTTAGAAAGTAAAGAATTAGAACTACAGTACAGAACAGACAAGGGAATAAGTGTAAATAAAACATATCCAGGTATTCATGATATCATGCATATTGCAAAATAGTCACAACTTCCAACTATGTTTAACCCTTTCTGAGCATTCCGCTTACTAATACAAGGTGAATATGTATTAGTAATTGAAGACAATTAGCACAATTAAAGTAAGATGTGACAGAGCTACCTTTTCAATGTCTCTCTGTGTTGCTCCTTCCTTTTTCAAGCGTTCTTGTTCCACACACTTTGCATTGTAGTTTTCTTTTGATTTCTGCAAGGCCTGAGTGATACTTTGAATGTTTTGCACTGCTTCCAAAGTTCCAGAAACATCTTCTTTAGTCTGCCAAATAACAGATTGGTTGTCAAAACCAAACTATTTTAATTTTAGTGTTAACAAGTCATTGGACATACACAAGAAAAAGAATTAATAACCTTTTTATAAGCTTTGATCTGTTCATCTCCATACTTGTGAACTTCTTTTATTAGCTCTTGTAATCTCCGCACAAGATCCAAGTGACAACTTGCTAGTTTTTCTGTTGAGGTTTTGAAAACATCCCAAACTGGTGCAAAAGTCCTGGATTGAGGAAAATAATGGTAATCTGTTTTTTTTTTTTCTTTCAGTTGGCAATTTTTTTATTAGTGCTACAGAATAATCAGTAAGTGTACAGTTTACTTCTCCTAAAATTGAAACAAACAAAATACCCAAAACCGATCATAAATTCTTGTTAAATATGCTCCAAATGTACTTGGTATCCTGCATACTAAGTTTTCCATGTTTTATGTTTTACTTGTATTGGCTCTTATAAATAAAACACCATAAATTTCATTTAATACTATGAGGAGCACACAATAATGCCAAGCATCAAGACAGTGCAAGAACAGCTTAAAATAACTTAACATGTAGTAAATACCACTATGTATATACTTGAACAGTGTGAACAAATCAGGAATTTCTTCATTAGTTACATTTCTAGTTGTCTTACATCATTGCAGCCACAAGATGGAGGAAAAAATATTGGCAAAGATGGGCTGCCATTAAAAAGTATTTACTAATTAAGAGAGATGAACAAAGAGGTGGGATCATTTCTCAGATTCAGATTTCTGTGCTGAATGGACTTTCTCCAGCTATTCCAAAGATACACTTCTGCCTTGCTATTCTGGTTAATGCAGCTAAAAATCAATACTAACCATAGGCTTTAAAGCTCTTATGTTCAAAGGTTTGGTATCTGCTTTTTAAGTTAAAGAGCAGCAACCACTATTATCAAATTACTCACTGATGTAAGCTCCCAACATTTCTAGACTACATTGCTATAAAAAAAAAATCTAGTTTTTCTCAGAAGTCTGAGTTTTCATTGGCCTAATCTTTCTAAAGCAAAAGTATCCATTAATCACTCTAGTTTTTAAAAACATACCCTGTTTATAAAACTTCCATTTAACTATGGAATAAATCTATCAAAAAGTTTCGTTCTGAACATCTCTGAGAACAGATAACACTCCAAAAACCAGAAATAATAAAAATAAATTCACTGCCACATTTGCAGGCCATATGTTGTGCCTTCAAAATAATTTCCATAGGCTTGAGAGGATGTAATAGAAGTAACTATGTCTGAAAAGAGCTCTGCTTTAAACACAGAGGAAAAGACAGTCTACCTGTGTTTGGGCTTTGGTATTTTTATTCAGTTCAAAGAACTGTGCTTTCTTTTTGTCTGCACGAATTTTTGCATGGTTACTAAAGACCTAACAACCATTTTTAAAGGCAAAGTTATACTAAGCTTCAACAGCATCAATGAAATATCCAGAACCAAACTTGATTCTTATGTACACTTACTTACCCAAGTTGTGTGTAATTGCTTGCTGATTTGGCTAGTTTTGTCATTGACCTTGAATACGTCTCCTCTATTGTAGCCCTGCCACAGAAAGCCACCAAAAGTATAAACAAAATGTTCAAGGTAAGAAGTCTAAATATGCATTCTAAAGGTACGAAACAGAAGACTTTTTACATGAGCTAAAAATTACTCCATTTAAATGATCTTTCAAAAGCTGTACAAAAAAACCCCCACAGAGTATGTAAAAAAAAATAATCTAAGAACTCAGTGACAAAACATTGCAGGGAGCAGAACAAGTAAAACCCAGGAATTCAAAGCTTGAAAAAGACAATTCCTTCCTCTCCATTTGCTTTTCTCAATTGCCATTAACATTCCTTAGTAACAGACAGAACAAAGCATCACAACAATCATCTATCCAGCACTGTCTAAGCAGGAGAGTGTTAGACAGCAACAAAATAAAATGTATTTGTAATGAAAACTCTACAATGAACAAACAATTTTTACTGAGGAATCACATAAAACAAAATGAAGTTTTGTTGAGTCTTGTTGGGGGTAGGTTGTTCTATTCTCTAAGTTCTTTACACAGTAATATTTGAGTTTGGAAACCACACAAAATGTCCTTATATTTTTCCTCACTCAAACACACAATTTCACTTGTCTTTTAGAGATGCAAAATCCAAGAGTAGGCACAGATTTCCTCCTTAGAGCCTTTGCAGGGACAACTGCCATGGAATCACCTATTACACTAGTGACTCCCTGCAAGTCCATCCCTATTAATCTTCCTCACTCCTCTATTATTAAAGATACAGAGTACTTCAATTTTTCACCCTAAACCAATATTCATTACATAATGTCAACTTAGATTTAGAAGCATCCTAGATTTAATAATACTGTAATTGTATTTTCTTGAAAAGCTTGGAGCAATTTCTTTCCTGCTATGTAATATCTTTACACAGGACACGAGAGAAGAAAAAAAGGCAGATGAAGAATTCATCCTTCTCTCAAGCTATACCATGACTATAACCTGAGACAGAAGTTTTTATTTCTCCTGTACAGCAACAATTTACAAGCAAAAAGAATTGCCTTGTGAAAATATGAAAGCAAACTAGGGGTATTCACCTGAAACAGAGTAGCACGTGTTAAAACCTACTCAAACTTCCAAAATAACTATCCAGTTAGTTAGTTGGAAATCTGTTTGGAGAAGGAGATTAAACTGCAACATGCAACAAACAAATTTCATTTTGAATTACTTACTGCGAAGTTATTTACAATAAAAGAAAATCAATTCACTTTATCCTCCTTCCACATATGATCGTATCTTAGACGATAAGAAAAAGTTCAACTTTCCTTTTCCAAGGCTTGGAAATCTTGCACGCTGCACAATGGCAAGCACACATGCACCATGCATAGACAGTGATTTTTTTTTTAATTACCATGATGAACAAAGTATTTTGACCAACCATCCATATCTTCTATCAAAGTTTTCCAGATTTTATAATTCAGTGCCTTATTTTTCCACTTTAAACACAAGAATTTTGACCAAAATCCACATCCCTTTCCTTTGAACCAATTTACAGCATACTTCCCTGAACTATCTCCACAAAACTGGAGTTCTGCAATTCACCACATAGTATTAACATAGATCAGTTAAAAACACTAAGAACTGAAAGATGACCTGTTAGTACATTTGTCCTATCAATTGACTTCGCAGAGCACTCTGTTGTACAGGTAACAGAATATGATTTTCTTAATAAATTATTTTTCACCCATTTGAATATATGTCTTTGCCTGGGATCTGCCAAACATTTAAAAGTCAAATGGAAACATACACACTGCTAGTTTCATCTGATCTAGAAGATTCTTTCTACGACACTTACAGGCAATTGGTGCAGAAAAACATTAGAAAGATTCACAGAATTCACAGAATGACTAGGTTGGAAGAGACCTTCAAGATCACTGAGTCCAACCCATGCCCTAACACCTCAACTAAACCATGGCATCAAGTGTCACATCCAATCTCTTTTTAAACACATCCAGAGATGGTGACCTCCCTGGGCAGACCATTCCAGAACTTTATGGCTCTTTCTGTNCCTCAGCCTATAATGTTGCAGGGGGTTATTTTGGCCAAAATGCCTGCACTTGGCACTTGGATTCCTGAAGAAAAAACAACACATTCCTGTGCCTATTTCTCTCCTAGAAAAGCAGAGTGATTTTTTAGATATAAAAAGTCTAGATTTTAAATGCACACAAACACATGACAGTTCACCTACAAAATCTTTCCCATATATAAAGAAAAAAACAACTATGCAGGCAGCTCAACCTTCTTATTTTGACTTCTTTAACAAACAAAAATTTCTACATGCTTTATCAGTGAAGCATGGCCTTTATTCAAGGCCAGGTTGGATGGGGCATTGAGCAATCTGGTCCAGTGAAAGATGTCCCTGACCACAGCAGGGTAGCTTGGAACTTGATGATCTTTAAGCTCCCTTCTAACCCAAACCATTCTATAATTTGATGATTTTAAGAACTGGTGTCTAACTTTTCAGCAGATAGATAACCTGTCTGACTCAGGATTTGCCAACATTAAGCAGTCTGCCAGAAAACTCACTTCTTCAGATGACAAACTTCTGAATCACAGATCCAACTGTCTCTCAGTTCTTTTAATATGTGACCAATAACAAATAGTCAAGAACAAAACTCAAAAAGTGAAAATTTCATTGGTATTGACTCACTGAACACAGACAAGGAAGAAAACTTCTGCTCCTTCTAGGATATCAAGCAGGAACAGCAGATACAGCATAGAAATATTATTACAAATTAATATGTTTAAATGCTTGTTTTTCTCAGTGAAAAAAACTTTACAATCTCAGAATGTTCTTACAGAAATTTTGAAATATTTTTTTTTAATAAATGCTTAAGATAACAATAATTTTAAAAGTTATTCCATATCTTACACATTTTTCATTACCATTTCTAAGGCTGGGGAAAAGGAAATAATACTCTTCCCCAATAAGGCTACACACANCTACACACAACTAAAACACTATTCCGAACAGCACAAGTAACAGAGATGGGCTTCACACAGACATGTGTCCTTTCTGCCCTAAGCAGTCTGTACCTCCAAACACACTGACCCATCTCTCCTTTCCATGTAAAATCACTTTCTGGCTAGTCTGGAGACTCCAGCAAGGTCAGCAGACCAGATGACTGCTCTACTTATAAAGAATAAGTACTCCAACTTGTTGAAAGTATTACCACCAACTCGGATCTGTCACTACCTATTCAATAGTTTTCAGTTTTCCCTCTCTTATATATCCCCTTCTGGAAAAAAAAAAAAAAAAGACTGAAAAAGGTCAATGGAAAAAGGAATGGAAAAACAGATTAGAAATTCAAATGTACGTAAATTTAGCTTTCATAGGGAAGAGTTAAGAAAATCAGGTAAACAAAAGTCAAGGCATAAAAACACTAGATCTAGATGGCTACTAATACATGTTGCTCATCCACTTAGTATATTTCCAGCAGAAAATAGAACTATAAAACAATATTTGGACTATAATCTGCAGAAGAAGGAGGAGAACAGATAACTCTGTGCAACATCTCTTAACTTCTTTACAATTAACAAACGAGCAAAATAGATCACAGACAAGACAACGGAACCATTTTAAAATACTGCTCAAGTACTGCCCAATCCAGTTTCTTTTTGAGACCAAGAATTTGGCCTATGTGAAAAATCTGTTCTACTGAACCATTCTTATTTCCCAGGAAGTTGAATGACATTCCACTGTAACTTCACAACAGCAGCAAAGGACTGCATGCATATGGACTCTCATATATTTTTATTAAAGTAAGGACACCAAATATTTGCAGACTCTCTATTTCTTTGAATCTAAACTGTACATCACAAACTAGCTTAGGCTGTGATTGATCATTCATCCCTTACTGAAAAGAAGTATCAATTTGTTGCTCAATTGCTTTTTGTTAATTGCAGCCTGACTTATCAAAAGGCAGCAGAATAACAAGGCTGAAGAATACACAAGGCAGGTTTAATATCCTGATGGAAGCAAGTCACTGGAAAGGACTGAACTTAGTGCAGCTGGTCTGCATCACTGACATGGCCAACTTACCCTTAAGAAACAATACTGCAGCTCTGTCAAGTAAATTGCAATACAGCGATCAGATTCTATCTTAGTGAGTTAATGAGACCTGAATTTTTTTCATAGATCTTACAAAAAGTGCTGTAAGACAGCTGCATCTCTTCTTGGCACATCCTGATCCATCCACAGGAAAAAGGATTTATTGAACTCTCATTCAGGATAAAGTGCCCATGGAGATCACCATGTATTTGTACACAGCCATTAATCTTTAAATGTTATTTAAAACACTAGAAATAATTGGCAAAAACCTGAGCTGAAACATTTTAACCTATGGAAAAAGATTCAAAGATTTTCTTTATTGACTGCAAAAGCACATAATTTAAAAGTTATTTTAAAATAATTATCTTATTTAAAAAATATTGAAATTACAAATATAATTTTCAGAAGCTTATAGATAGAAAAAAACCAGAATGCCATATTCTTTTTACTGGGATTTTGTGCAGAAAGAACTGTCTAGTTTTACTTATGTCAGTATAATAAAGTAAAGAAACCAAGTCAGATACCGCAGCAAGTAATTTTTTATCCATTTACTTAAGAACTTTCACCTAAGCACCAATATGAATTAAATGGAGCATGCCCAAAGAATATAGGAGACAAGAAACAGAGAGAGAGTGAGATGGTTTCTCATCTAAATATGGAGGTAAATATAAACACAAAGGATGTAAAAGCAATAAACTTAAATGTGTCCAGGTAAGGTACAGTTTAGGTCCATGATGTGCTGGGATAAAAACTGAATTATTCCAAAAAATTAGAGAAGCTTTCAAAGGAAAGATTCAGGAACTCACACAGATAACAAGGTAAATATTAAAACTGCAAATTTGTGAAGCATTAAGCATTTATACTAAATGTGAACAGTGTGATATCCCTCTGCTCAATCTAACTCAGGATTTTACTGGAACCCTTAGTTGCTTCATAATGCATTCTCTGAAACTGGGGACTTGAAAAACAGAAGATTCCTTGAGTTGTGCCTTTCCGAAAGGGTATATCACATTTGGACTCTGGAACTCACCCATTTCTACTTAGTGAAATTTTTTTGGTAATTTCCTCCAATTCACTTTGAAATTATGCTAATGTTATTGCAATGGTGTATCTGTCAGATTTGTGGTGGTTATATTTTGTGGAAATTTGAAAGTACTTTTTAAACTG
>VWZV01006392.1:0-29766 GCA_013397155.1 Irena cyanogastra | reverse complement strand
ATTTACAGAATGAGTAAGAATCCTCTGTCTCTTGCAGTTTTCCTACAGAACAACTGAAAATTTCACAATGAAATATTCAATGCTCAGAAACATTACCTAACGAGGTGAAGCCCAATGCATATGTTTTGGTTTTGGCCCTGTTGGGCTGATATGAATCATTCAAAATGTTGGAAACATCAACAAGTCCTGGCTTTTTGAAGTTTCTATTTAAAAATATCGACTGAGGGAAGGAGAAGAGTAAAAGCTTATCAGGTGTTCTGTGGATTCTGCTTATCAGGTTCAGTGCAATCATCTGTTTCCTTTTTCTCCTGTGTCCTGTATCTGAGTTCTTAGCCAGCCATTGGCTCTAGAGTTGAACTATGTGTTTTTATCTTTGCTTTTTATTGCAGCTGTTCCATGGTGTGTAGAGTGGGAATTAAGCCCATAGGTGTTACTGAAACAAAACCAGATTAACAAGGATACTGTAGGTGGAAAAAAAACCAAAACAACCCCTCATATTTCATGCATTTTGAGTTTGACACATGAAAGTGAACTGCTCCCATATGTTCTGACTGAATGATTGGCAAATGATATTTAAAAAGGAAATTGAAAAGGCTTCAGGAAAGCTACATATCCTTGTAAGGAGAAAAGCAATACAAAAGCACTGAGTGTCCTTTATGCCAGATAGTTTAGTGTCTAAGCATTTAAAGGTCAAAAAGGTAAGACAAATGGTATGAAGAAAGGGAACTTTTTTGTTTCAATCATGTTTGACTGTCAGAGTTCTTCAAATCCTTTATCCTACTCAAAATATATAATCTTTTGTTTTCTAGCTTAGGGAACATGTGAAATCATGAGAGCTTATTGTAATTTTTAATGATTTGTAGCTCATTTAGCTATAGTATAATTAAAAATGGTGTTTGAACTCTCTTATGCTCTCAGTAAGGACACGAATTTGGAGCAAAATTTGCATAATAACATTTGCTTTTGTCAATGTTCAGAGCAGTAATATAATTAAAAAGGTGAAAAGCTTAAGAGATGATGGTTCATAATGTACTTATTAAAACTCTGATTAAAATAAAATGTCTGGGAAAAAAGGATTAACCAGCTTTGGTATTTCATTTTTGATTTTTCTCATTCTGTGTATGGTAGCAGATGACTCAACAGTGCTGTAAGAGAAAAAGCACTATAAGCTACTGCTGCTTGGGAAACCTATTCAACTGGAGTTTTTAACAGCTGTTCCCAAGCTCATTAGGGCTCATTATAAGTTGTCATGTAGCAGAGAACTTGTATTTTTGGATGATCTGTGCACAGCAGTAGAGATAAAAGTCTATCTTAAGGCTGCACTAAACAGAACAGAAGATGGTACATATTAAAAATAGATTACTGAAATTCCCTAATTAGCTAGCACAGCCCTATAAAAGCAAAGCACAATCAATGAGTTTTAAAGAGGGATGGGGAGGAATGGCTCATCTTAGGATGGACTCTCAGGCTTGAGTCTGATGAGCTCATTAATAAAATTTATTTACCAATTATCCTTTAATAATATATGCATCCTTAACCACATGTTCATGTGCTTTTATTTCCCCAAAATCTAATGCCTAGACACTCTATTAAGAATTGTTGTCACATCTGTCTTATCTGACAGCAGGAAGGGCAGTCTAATTTTTGATTGAAACTGTGCAAAATATCTGATTCTAAAGTGATACATTTCATGAATTTAAGTGTGGAGTCTCAGCAGGGCTTCAAATGTGAATACATCTGACTTTGGGAGAGGGCAGAGTGGGGAAGGACAGTGACAATAACACAGCTCTTCATTTTGCATTGCAAGTGGGATTCCATATCTCATTTAGCCTCCTATAAATAACTAACAAACATTTGTCCCTCCTGTGTTTTGAATGGTGGGAGATGTAGATGTTTGGAAGGCAGTGAGTATGTGTTCCACAAAAAAGCTAAGAGGGGGAATGTGGCAAGATCAACAAAATGACTCCTCTTGAAGAGAAATGATGTGAGAGGAGACTCAGTAATACTCTAGTTGTTTTAACCCACCTCCCTTCCTTGATGATGCTCTGGAACACGAGGATAATGCCAGTCATTGGCTCAAGTGATGATTCAGTGTGAAATCCTCATTCTTTTCTGCATATGCTGTCAGCAAGTGAAAGAGCAGGGGGTGAACGAGACAGGGAGTCACAGGACAAATTTCTCTCCAATAGGTGTCCCTCATTCTGAGAGGATTGAGCAGCATCAGACAAAAATGGGCCTGTAAACAGAATTTTTGTAAATGCTACTGCAAGTCCAGCTGGAAATCTGATCTCTCAGTGTTTTGATATTTACCCAGAGGTGCATTATTTTTTTCAGTCTGTTTTTTTGGTGTTAAAAAAAAACAACTCTGAGGAATATGTCACTTCATGAGAAGAATGTCTACATTTAAAAAATGAATTTATGGTAAAAAAAGAAACATTCCAGATAAAAGTCATCTGCTGCTGATGGTCTGTGACACAGGCATCATGTAGCAAGAGCCTAAAAAGAAGTATTTCCAGTCCTGCTGTTATTCTGCCTGTAATGCAGCAATACTTCTATTAAGTGTTGGGTTCTGATGAGAATAAAGCTCTGTCAATGTTCATCTTCATAAAATAACTTCTCCTCTTGTTGCTGTTGTTCTGTTTTGAGTTTAGCAGGTGTTTTCTAATCTCAGAACTCTCAGTGCCCTTAATTTGTAATGAATATAATGCAAGAGGTAATTTCACTAGCTCTGTTCATTTCATTAAACTGGTATGTTATCGGGTATAATAAATAGGTTGTTCTCACTATGGAGAGATCATCCAATGGGCAGAATGATCTCTTTCAGGGCAAGACTGAGATGCATCATAGTGCCTTCTGATAATAAAGGCCACCAAAAACCAGAGCTACCAGCGTCAGCTTCCTCTGCACAAAAATTTGCCCCAAATTAAAATATTCAGTGAGTCAAGTGGGGGAAAAAAAATCCTGAAGTATTGTTTTCCTTCTGTGCAACTAAAGCTGGAGGCAAACAGGCTCCTTACTTTTTGGAAATGATGCATGTTGAAAGTCTCTCAATGAGAAAAACATCTGAAGCAGATGGAGGTGCTGAAACAGTAACCTGACAGCTGAGGAGAGCATAGGGATGCAAGGCACAAAAGCTGAAAATGCTCTGTGGAGAGGGCCTGAAAAGGTCTTGAGGAGAGGAATGGAAATTTCCAGCAGGAAGATAAAAGGACACAGAGAATAAGGAACCACCAAGTCAGAGGAAGGGCAATATATAAATACCATCAAGGAAACTTTTATCAAAGATTACATGAGATGGGGAAAGCTGGAAGGGAGAAAATATGAAAGAAGAGACAAAGACAAAACAAATATTTTGTTGTTCTTGAAAATACATTCAGACAGAATTTGCTTCCTTTATAAAGAATCTTCTTCAGGCAGTTAATTAGCTTTGTCAGTCAGCTGTCGTAAACCAGATTACTGAACTGTTTCATATTTGAAATTCTTTAAACTAACGTCTTGACATTGCCAGTAGGTGTGTTAATAATCTGAAGACATGAGAAGAATTTATTAGCTTTGGTCTGCCTGTCTGTGAAACGTAGTAGAGAGTTAACTTCATAGTATCCAAACACAACTTGAGCTTTCTCCTGAAAATTCTAATTGCATTTTGAAAATGCCATTAGCTTACTTTGAGGTGGCAAATAGCAGTATGGTCATATGGGAGGCTCTGTGTACATAATAATGCATCCTAGTGGAGCACATGGCAGCCTCATGAGTGCCACACTGCTAAAGAGAAGTAGGAAAAAGGGAAAGAATTTCTATTATTATTTTCTGCTAGGAGATCCTAGCATTTTCTGGCATGATCTGAGGGCAATCTTAAGCTGTTTTGAGTGCTGTCTAAATGCTGAATTGGGCTGGAAATCTGTTGTAAATGTTCATATGGATTTATCTGCTTTGTATGTTGGGTTTTTTTCCTCCCAAAGTCTTTATTCACAATAACCCTGTTTTTTACAGAGCATATCTGTATATTTTACAGGAATATCTCTGTGTGTGCAGCATTATTTACTGTTTAAGTGTTATTTCCCTTAATTTTCCTTTTTTCCAAACTAATCAGCATGTAATTATTTTTTATTTTAAACATTCTCATCACCATGTACATTTCTAGTAATAAAAAACCTATCATGTCTCACATGAAGCGTCTATGCCATCCAAATTGAAGTTTGTTAGGTTTTTCATTATTTAGAAAGTAGTGTCCCACCTCATCTCCCTTTCTGACTGCTGACTTAGTCTTCTTGACAGGCTGGTCCCTGTTTCCTGTGCCTACTGCCAACTGCTTTGGCCTTTAGGCTCTTTGCTAAATTAGTCCTTAAAAAAATATTAACTTCAATTTGCTGCATTTTATTTCATTCCATGCACACACTTAGGAGGTTAATGTTTCAGTGTTGTCTCTTTTGTCTTCTAAGTCTTACTAATTCCTCTGTTCTGCAGGTTTCTTAATGAGAAAAGTCATCCCAAAGAGACCTTGTGGTCCAGAGGATGCAAAACACATGGAAACCCTGCTTAGATCCTGCAACTCCTGCAGCATGCCTAGAATGGCCTCATTCTTCAGGGAATTTAACTCAAATAATGAGATTAACTCAGGTCACACTGTAGCATATACAAAGGAATGTTTTTATGAAGAGTTACAGGTTGCCCAAATTCACATTTCTCAGCCTGCTGCCCATGCAGTAGTCACAGCTCAGGAGTATGCTGTGACCCAGATTTTCTCCAATCCCATCTAACAGAATCCTCTCTTGCATTTCCAGTGAAATATTTTATCATACTCTAACCACTCTTATAGTGTCTAATTCTTGAAGAATAACGATGTAAAAATGAAGTTATTAAGTTTTCCCTCTATGATCTCTGCCTTTGCTTGGCAGATGGTGGTATTGCCTGTAGATCATTCTTTACAAAGCAAGCAGTGCACAGCTCTGCCAGCTTTATCATACTGTACTTCATACTCATCTCTGGTCACTTTCCTACAGCTGCTTACGATTAATAGTCTCAAAGTCTCAGCTGTGCATTTAACATTGCAGACTTTAGACTCTCTCATTATCCATCTAACCTCTACTTACCTGGCATGAGTAATAATTGACCTCTAATTTTCTCTATCTCATCCCCTTTTGACAAAGCCACTCATCTTCTATCTTTTGGGGTTTTTTTTTAATTTTGAGAATTTTTGTAAAAATTCCTTGTCCTCCTCCCAAGTTGTTCTCTACACATATCTGTCTTGTGTCTTGCCTGCACATCTCATTAGCTTTTGGACTTGGATCAAAGATCTGCTCAGTTCATAGCTGTCGTTATAATTTTTACAGTACTACCACTTACTTCATTTTCACCTGATCAAACTTTATAATTACAATGGATGTCAGCCTTTAACATTAGATGTTGTGCATTGAAAAACATCAAACACTTGGAATATTTCATTTTGAGGAGAAAAAATAAATAATAGGTGGCAAAAAAAAAATACAAAGATGTTTTGGGGGCTGGCAAAATGATAGAACTGGTATAAATTCAGAGCACTAGGGTAATAAATTAGGGTAATTGTAATAAATGAGGGTCTAAATTTATGGATGGAATACAGTATAGGTATAGAATTTTTTAATACACAGTTAAGGGTCCAGTAATAAATATGTTTATATTAGCTACTATATATAACTTCAAACAAATGTTTAAAATGTCATCCATATATATGCATGTACATATGCTAGAAAGGTAGGTGAAAATCAAGAGTTATATATAGAGAAAGAGTGTACTAAGGAACAAAAGAGATGGTTTATCTGTACTATATAGAAATTACTGATGTTGTTTTTATGTATGGAGAACAAAAAGAACAGAAGAGAGACAAAGAGAAAAAAGAGCCTACAAAATTTGATGAATCACTATTTGTTTTGACATTTGATGTGAGCAAAAAAAACTATTGGAACTGCTCAAGCCCTTCAAAGATAGAAAGTGAAAGGATAAAAGTTATTGATTCATAGGGAACATAAATTATAGGTCACTTATGAACCACGCAGATCAGTATTAAGTGTCAGATTACATTAATTAATTCTGTGCCTAAATTACTTAGTGACAGATTTCAGAAGTGGTCCATTCTTCAGTAGGACCGAATATGAAATCTCTCCAACTTCCACATTTCAATTTTTAGTTTAATTTAAAAGTTTTCTAGAGGTCTGAATTGGAGGAACTCTTTGGAAGCTGAGGACATTTAAGAGACCACAGGGATTTCCAGCAGCATTGAGCTGAGGAAAGATCCTACTTTGGTTTGAGACATTATAGCAAGCACAGTCTGCAGGAGGGCATGGTGTGGCTTCATTGATTAGGTAGGAAAAGCTGCCCTGGCAACCTGGGCACTGATGTGGATGTGGAGAGATCTGGAGAAGTTGTCTAGCTCAGATAAGGATCCATTTTTCCTTTGGAGACCTTGAACTTACCTAAACAGGGAATGCTAGAAATCAAACAAGAGTTTGGATATGAAGTCCCTGGAATACCCTGGAAAATGTTTTTGATCATTAAGCACCCAGCAAGTCTGGTAGTGTTGGTGCAGAACAAAACCCTGAGGTACTTGGCTGTAATGAAGTTGAAGAAGCACCTTGTGACTCCAGCTTTAATTGCTGGAATGTGAAAGGAACTATTCTGAAATAAATCTGAGGCCAGCCACAAGAAAAATATCCGCCAAGTAATTTTTCCATAGGAAGGACTCTATAAAATTGCACAAATAAACTAGAATCATAGTACATGTTAATTTTTATAGAATTTAAATGCAAACAAGTTTTTTATTGTATTACTCCTGAAAGACGGACAAAATGATTCTTTCTTCATTTATTGCCCAAAAATCATAAAAGTGCTGAGGAAAGGGGAAAGCCTTTTAACTTCCACAGTGCTGAGGAAAGGGGAAAGCTTTTTTAATTGCCACAGTGCTAGGAAAGTTGTCTATGACACATTTCTGTAGCTATGTAATAGCTTCTCATCTGCATCCTGTGTGATTGGAGAACATCCTGTTTCCAAGTCCAAACTCAAATATTTATGTTCAGTGTTTACAAGGCTCTCAGTTGTCTATTTCTCTTGAATCCTGAGTGATTATGTGTATATTTACTCTTCTTGCCTAGACAAAACCAAACTTGGGGGGTGGTTGCTCTGCTCAATGATTACAGCTAGGCAAATTTGTATTGTCTTGGCTTTTAAAATTCTGCAGTCATGAAATTCACCAGAAGAATTTCCAGGTGCTTGAACAGATCATTTGCAAGACCTTAGGTGAAGAGATGAGTGTTTGGGAATTTGTGAACTCAGTTTTGAAACTTTTCTTCAATCAAAAATCTGTAAATAGATTTTTAAAATGGAAACAAAACTAAATCAGCTTGTAATCAATCACACCACATTATGACATGAGAATTTGAGAAAAGCATAGCGTGCTGAGATATTGGGTTAAAAAGTGTTAACTACCTGTATTTAGGTGGGGTTTTTTATGTTGAAGGGAGTACAGTAGAGTAGTAACTATTGTAGGAGTCTCACCAAACTAATCAAAGTACATGCTTAATTCCTGCCATACTTGAAATAAATATTATGAGCATTTTAGTACTGGTGTTAAGATCTTGTTATGAAAGTTTATAGAAAAATGCCTCTGTCCGAATTAAGGTGCAAATGAGGCCGTATTCCAAAGTCAATAGTATGGGTGTTATTTAACATGAAATGAGAGACAGAGAGAAAGAAATAGAAGTAGAGGAGAGGTGGGGGGAGAAAAACAGAGTGACAGAGACAGATTAAGCAGAAAACCCCACCACTCTGTGGATCCCAATGGCATCCCGTGGATGCTCTCCATCAGATTTTCTTGGAGCTGAGGGTCCCCCGCAAACATGGAGTTTGGTGGGTTGATGCACACTCGGGCCGGGTGGGAATGCCCAGGTTCCTCCCGTGGCAGGGTTAAGTTTGACACAGTCTGTCAAACTGTCTGTGGTTTAATGAAATGTAATGAAGCTGTCAAGCCTGTGGTTTAATGAAAGCTTGGTTTCCAGTTGAGGAGGGGAGGGTGGTTCCCTGTAAGGACCGGCCGGAGCCGCTGAACTGGCTGCTTTGGAAGGGCCAATCAGCTGGCTAAGGCTGGGGATTGACGCCCGGTTAGGCCACTTGAAGGAGTTAAGCATGGCCTTGTGGAAAAGCACATTTAAAAACGAAGGGAGCGCAGAAAAACTCTCTCTTGGCTTCCGGCCTTTAAACAGGTTGAGCCAGGCCGGCTCCGTGTGGACCCGCCGGCCTTGCCGGGTCCAGGCCCGGGCCGGGCTGCGCCGGGCTCTGCTGCGGCGCTGGTCCCTTCCCGGTCCCCCTGTTCCTCTGGCTGCTGGGGGGCTGTGTGGGGCAGGGACCGGGCTCTCTGTCCCTGCCAGTGGCAGCTCCTGACTGCGAGCAGGAGAACCTGGTGCCTTTTCCACCTTGGGAGCCAGAGGCTCCGGGGGCTCCTCCACCTCCTCAGCAGCTCCAGCCAGAGCAGCAGCAGCTGCCAGCTCGTCCTCTGTTGGGGCCTGTGAGCCGATCAGGTCTATGCCCTGGAAGAGTACATCATAGGCTCCGGGCATTCCCCACAAGTTAGGGTGAGGAGAAAGGAAAGATGGGAGCAGTTATTCAGATTAAGTTATTCCATATAAGCTTATGTTATGAACCCTGCTTTCTGATTGGTTAGTCTTGTGTTCTATATAAGGTATGGTTTTTGTTTCTCTTTGTTCATTGGTTCCCTGCCCTCTGTATAAGTTTGCGTTTGCCTCATTTCATGGTCTTCTGGAGTAGCTCCCTACAGTGTACCGCTTATGTTTTTGTTGCGCGTTTATTGTCGGCGCACCTTTTGTTTTCCTTTATTAAACCTTGGTTTTTGAGCACTCCAGTTGTACCCCTCCCTATTTTATTTACTGCCACGCTCCTGGCTGCTCCGGTCCCGGAGTTGTGCCTGCTGCCAGTAACAAGGGTTCATCTGTCACGCGTGACACAACAAGTGGTTCCTGAATGAGGACCCTCATATGAGGGACTTGTTGGATTGGGTCAGTGGGAAAGCTGACTGGTAGGCCATACCCCTTTCTGGAGAAAGCCCCGAGCACGGAGTTGCAGGCACCAGAATAAACTGCGGGCAGAAAGGAGGGCTGCGAGCAGCAACTTTGGGATACCTGCAGGAGGTGGGTGAGCAGAAAGGGGATCAACAGTAGTAGAGGGACATATATATGGATGGTTTAAGTTGCTTTTCAACCCAAGACCCTTGTACCATGGGAGTGGGAATGCGCGAGGGAACCCATCTAACACAGATGTGCTACTGTCCTTCTGCCCTCCTGTGTCCTTCTCCTTCTCACCCCTTGGACTGGATGTAGGATACAAGATGGACCCGCCATGAGGTGCGGATGAGCCACCATCCTGTTGAAGTTTTATTTGCTCAACAATGATTATACCCAACTTTGTTTTCATTAGAAACTTAGAGACTAAGCATATCTAATCACATCTTTTGCTTGTCTCTGAAATAATCAGCTATCATCTGTTCCTTTTGAAATGAAGACCCTTGAAGTGAACACAATATACCACTTGAATACGAATTTGATTTCTATGATGACTTTGTGCAATCTTTCACTTTATTCTACTACTCCCTTTCTTATGTAGATTAGCAATGTATTGCTTTTTTAACTGTTACAGTATCCATTGAACAGTATTACGGTTCTTTCAGAAGTGTTTCATTTGGGATTCAAACATTTCCAGAGCTCCAAGTGTCTTTAATGTGTTAATGTTTCATGTCTATGTGCTCCTTTTCTGCAACTAGTTTTATTTCTTCCGCCAAGTTGTTTTCAATATTTTTTTCAGTATCCTGAGAATGTAGGAAGTATCTCATACTCACATCATTTCATGTGGTAAACATAATTTTATGGATAGGATTTTTTCCTAGTCTAGTCAGAGTCCTCTGAGAAATCCTACAGGGCAGAAATTTTGGACTCATGCTGTTCTATATGTGTATTGCTTTAAAGTTGTCATTGTGCAGAAATATACCTCCAACTAGTTATTTGGGGCGATGATCTTTTTCCATCTGAGCTGACACCAGGGAAGCAATTTCTGGCTTGATTAGGTGCTTACCATGACTTTCAAGTTGGTTGCTTGAGGATGACCTGTATTTATCTTGTGAGGAAACAGAGTTTATTTTCAGCTGGCTCTCCCTGCCTTCTAAAGAATGTTCTGGGCTCTGCACTGCTCATGGATGGCACCCTGAAGGAGGCTGCTATCATGGTGCATGACCTTTTAGTTTTATCAGGTTCTGAAATCCCTTTCAGTTATCTTCTTATTTTGGGGAGATGAACCTTAGCCTTGTAGATCTCTAATGGGGCTGATGGGAGGGGTGAGCTTGGTCAGCCGTGCCGTGGTAAGTCTGTGGGTGATGTGACACATGGAGGAAAGAATTTTGAAAAGGGGACAGTAAAATGCAGCTGGGAGCTGATTTGTACCTGCTGCTGAAGGAAACACTCTCCAGATCAGCTGCTGCCCTCCTGAAGCCAAGTAAGGCAACACGTGGAACCTTTTTCCTTTGAGGCTTTTCCAAATAAAGAAGATTCACTCACGACCTGATGTTTGATTTCCTATGCCCTACAGATAGTTCTGAACAGGTGACCTTACTTGGGCTCAGCAGGAGGGCAAGACTGATAAAGGAATTAGTACGACTGGATAGCTGAAGGTTGCACACCAGAATTCCAATTAATGTGACTCCACATTAAGTATGTAGTTGAAGCCTGAAAAGAAAAGCCCTTTACTAAATCCACTGAGAATAGGGGAAGCAATGATAGAAGTAATCCGTTCAAGATTTTACACTTTTATTGTGTTCAAAATGATACTTTAGGAATCTGCTGGAAGTTTTTTCTTTATCTCCATAGTTCAAGTACTAAACATTTTTTTCCCCCTGGTACTGGAATTTTTAACTTTTATATTTTGCTCATGGATATTGAGGGAGGTGATTTTTCTGGGATATTAAGTGGTTGTTACCATAATGTTGCATAAATCTGTGACAAGATACAGCATAATTTATTCTGAGGCATATACAGTTTTAAAAAGCCTTTTATGGAAAGAAGTCTACTGATTGCATTCCATAACTATGAAATTTCTTGAGTAAAATATCATAAATATGGAAACTCCTTGCATTAAAAGATGGTAATATATGCAGTTGCCTCTAGTGAAGGACATAGCTATGCCAATGGCATAAATACTACTAGACTAAGTGTTAGAAGCATACTTTGAAAAAAGTAGTAGCTGACTAGCATTATATTATTTTGCTAGTTTTTTGATGTAGGAATACCTTTATAGCAACTAAGTGTGAAACCTGAAGGGGGAAGTGAAATTACAGTCTATTGAGGTCTTGACAAAAGTCAGTAAAGAGAAATAAATTCTTGCTGCTTTAAATCAAAATGGGAATTTTCTTGGCATGATTGTTAGGGGAGCCTCCACCTTTCCTGTTTGTTCAGGGCTGACAGAGCACAGTTGATTCCTGTATATTCACTATTTTGGGTTCTCTTAGGGGCAGTGCAAAGTTTCATCTTCTGATGCAGTTCCCTCTCTTTTTTTTTCCTCTTCCCTCCCTCCCCCAAGCATCACTGGGAAACTAGCACAGAAAAAACAGTAGTCTTTAACTTACAAGCAGCTTCTTCTTAATGTCTCTTTCCTAAAGGTACTAAAGGTAAAATTATGCCTTGAGGATGTTTCCAAGCACAGGAGTTGCTACAATGGTATGTCCAGTGTTGCACCTCATTCAGGACTCTCTGAATGTCTCCTTGCCCAGAAAATGTAGCTGTATCTGTCACAGCTGTAACTTCTATAGAATAATTTTCACAGTGGAGAAATCTAGTGTCTGTGAATTGCTTGCCCTTCTTGGGATTATAACTCTCAGTAAAATATTTCTCTTGAATCTGTCTGTAGAGTGTTACTGTAATAATAAATATGCACGTCTAACTTAAAATTGTGAACAGAACTTGTGCAAATTCAATTTAAATGTCAGGTATCAGGATCCTTATTAAGTTAAAAAGAAAAGACCAGCTTATGTGTTAGATTTTTTAACGTGACCTGTTATTTTACAGAGTTAAAATTATGGTGATAGTAGGGATTATTAATACCTAGGTTGTCTTCAGTCTAGCAATTAAAACATGGATGCTTTTATACTGTGGGTCAGATTTTCAGCAAGGTAAAATATAATCAAAGTGAAGAATTGACTGTTTTAAGTAAAGAATGCCCCAAGATAGGAGAAGACTTGACTAGGTGTGAGAATGATTATTTATAAGTAGGAAGACCTGGGCTCCTGCAAAGTTTCTCCACTTTGCATTCAGTAAGCACTTGATCATTTAATGTCGTGATTATGTTGAGCGGTGTTATTTAGGTTTTAGAAAATAATGAATATTAAAGTAATTGGTGAATTTAATAAATTAATGTCATACTTCATATTATGTTATGAAATTTTTGAGATGAAAAGTACACACATAAACAGAGAGTTATTTGCCTTTTCCTCTTTTAGTAGACATCCATGTGTCTACCTGTTATTCTGGTTCTATCAGACTGGATAACCTTTCCACTGCAGTTCATCAATGTATATTATTTATGCATTGTACTTCTTAGATTATACTGGAATGTATCATTTCCATGGGAGTATCAAGAGCTATGTAATTAAACAATAGCATGCAGGTGAATGACCTAAATATTTCACACTGGGAAATATATGATATATGAATATGATATATGCAGCTGGGAATAAACAAATAGTTTTCATGTTTTAGTGCATTAGCAAACAGAGGAAATAAGCTTTTTATGAGAATCTTTCATCTAAATCGGGTGAATGAATACATATCGATATTTATTGCAATTGGATGTAGTGGTTTACACTTGACAGAGTATCATAACATTATTTAATTTAGAGCAAGTCTGTCTTTGCATTGTCAGGGCATTTTGTTTTTCTGCTCTACGTGTCATCTTCTGAGATCACTGTATCACGTCAGGAACTGGTGGCCTGGAAATCCTGAATGCAACGGCAATACATGAAAACAATCGTCTAACGAGAGCACCACTTAAGCACATTATAAAGTTTTCTTTAAAAATGAAAAGGTAGAATGAAAAATGAAGCTATATCAAGCCTTACAACATATTTAGATTAAATCTGATGGCATAAAGTTTATGTGAACAAGTAAGCAGGTTAAAAAAAAATCACATTTTGATTTCCTGCTCCCCCTTCCCTGTGATTTCGATGAAGTCATGCAGTGTATTTCAAATAATGTTTTTCAGGTCAAGGTGTGGCTACGATTTCTGCTGGGGATATTTTTTGCCTTTTTTCTCAAGGAGGAGTGGTCAAACTTCAGTGGAAAGTTGTGTGACCTTAGGCTAAGTTAGCTTTCAGAATAACTTTACAACTGATGAACTTTATCAGTTGTGCGTGTTTGGAATGTATGTAGTGCAGGTGCTAAGAAAATTTTACTTGCACTGTTACAAATAAACTCAGCTTTTGATACAATTAAGTGGGGACAAAGTCTTCAAAGCAAAAGAAAATTTGTTTCTTGTGACGAGCCAGCTGAACCCAAGAGTCAGAGCGCCTGTCTCTCCTCAAAGAGCCCAACACAGACACCCTGCAGCAAAATGGCAACTTTTTATACCCTTTCCCATCCAGAGGTGGTCCCTGTCCCCTTTCCCATTGGATGGATATTCAGGAACTTACATTCTCTCCTGACCGCCTACTTTTGTGTCCCCTCCCCCCTCATCCTCCGTTTTTGGTCACGTCTTCAACCCTGCCCCTCTCCCAGTTCTCAACAACACCCAACAGATCAACCAGAACAAATCCAAATCATGGATAACAACAGAGAGGGAACCAACAGCTTTCATTTTTTTAATAAATAATCCTTTTTTTGCCTTCAGCAAAATGTTATTGCATCTCTCACAGCATGAGGACTAGAAAATGAGTGGAATGCTGTAATTTAGCTGAACAAGTTGTTCACAAGCTAATGTGGTGTAGGATGGTGGATATATTAGGGTATATTGGTGCATTATGTTCTTATGGAAAACCACACACACTCTCTTGACTATTAAGGGGGATTGACTTCCAAAATTAGGCATACAGTACATTTAATATTGAAAAAAGTGCCAGTTCTTTAAATGAGTTACTTCCCTTACTGTATAGTGAATTTTTTTGTTTTATTTGTGTTGGGTTTTTTTGGGTTTTGTCCAGGAATTTTTGATGGTTTTTTAATTTATTGTTATTTTTGTTTCTTTGCTTTGTTTTGAATTTTTTTTCCTCCCAGGAGACTGATACAGCATAGGGACCGCGAGCAAAGATTCCTCTGATTCAGGTCTCGTATGTGACCCAGAGAAAAAAGTACTTTGAGAAGTTTACATGGCAATCTGAGGAGGGTCTTTCTTCCAAGACAAGGGGCAGTAGATTTGTATTTATCTATTTTGCAAGGTCACGTTTCAATAACTTTTGACGGGTTCTTGTAGGATGTTGTCTAATTTCATGACTGAATTTGTATTCTGCACATGCTCAGCTCTTTGTTAGGATTTTCCCCATGCAGGAAGTAAAGGCCAGAGTTCTCAGCATCATTTACTAACTGTGGCACTTGGAAAGCTTCGAGGGCACAAAGTGAGGTACTTATCCACCATGGGGAATAATTTAAACAAGTATATCTTTCTCTTCAAAATACCTATTGCTACTTTAATCTTAGGTAAGTGATTTTTAAATCACTTTAAAGGTTCATACAGTTTGGATTGTTTGAGGAGGCTCTGTCATTGACAGATTCACGAATTTATGCTTTCCTTGCTTATCTCCAAATCCCACAAAGAGGACTTAAAATAGCACTCCATTTAGCTATATTTGATGTACCTGTTGACTCTTCACACTCTGCATGCATTTAGGAAGCTAGGCTTTGTTTGAACACCTGGTCCATCCAATATCCTGCAGCTCCTGATTGCTTTTTCCTCTGTTAGTTGAGCTGGGTAAGCCTTTAAGGCTGCATAATATGGGTCTGGCACAGATAAAGGTTAGATGTTTTAATCTTTGGCTGAATTGTACAAAGGTGTGATGAAACTTTGAGAGGGAAAGGAAGCGTGTCTGTTCTTAAGTGTCCATAGCACTTTATCTGCTTCACTCGACCCTGCAAGCTTTTTTTTTTTCTCTTCAAAGAGCATGGAAGAGATCCTCTCCTGAGCTTCCTTCATGCTGGCCAGGAGCTGGGTAAGCCTTCATAGATGCACCAAGTCAGAGCATCAGTCCCATGGAAAATTGTGCTGTGAACCATGGCCAAGACACATTCAGGTCACTTCTAAGTGACATGGTAACCATCTCTCACTTGGAGAATAATTTAGTGGTTTTAAAGTCCCTGGACAGGCCAATAAAAAGATGAAAGTGCAGTTGTATGCGTACTGAAGTCAGCCTAAAAAATGCAATGATATGGTTCTGTTGCTTACCATGTTTTCCTTTGCTCTCTTCCTCTCTTACAGCTCTGTGTGTGGTGCTCCTTGAAGGGTGGTAAACAGGTTCATCACACAATGTTAGAATCTCTGCTGAAGAGTTAACTTCATTTTGAAGCTAGATATTTAATTCAGCTGAATGTCTTAATGAATATTCAGAAATGCTTTAAATACTGAAACTAGCCAAAGCCTGGCACAGTGTTTTTGAGTGTCATTTATTTTTCCTGATTTTGACCAATTGGCAAACAAACCTCTAACCTAATGGCTAAATTTAGCACAATTCTGTTTTTTTACAGTGGAGCAGAGTTTTTTCTCTATCCTATGATTTGCTAGTTGTTGATTATTTTTTCCTTCTTTTCTTTTCTTCTGGTTGATGGATTGATTTGAATGGGTTTGTTAAGGGACTGTGTTTGATTTGCATTTTTTGTGTCAGTGGAAATTTTGATGCCCAAAGCCTATATATGGCTTGTGTCTAACAAGAGAAATAAAAGAAATTTGCTGTATTTGAGGTCTGGGTTATTGGTGATGTTGGCCATCAATCTTAATATCATAACTCCAATTTTTGCACAATTTTAATAAAAGGAATACATTCAGTCTCTTGAAACGGTTGCAAAACCAATTACAGAAATGTCAGAATTTCCACAGGAAGGTAATCTTCTTCTTAGCAGTATCAGGTGAACAAAACAAACCGATAGTGATTAAAGTGTCAGGATATAATTGCATTTTCTTTCAAATAAACCATCAACTCTCAATAAATAATTAAAACAAGTCATGTTCCTCAAGATGCTGCCATTGAGTATCTTTTAATAAAAGATGCTAGGAGCCATTATTAGATGTTTCTTAATGATAGTTTTTTTCTTAATGTCAGATTTTATTACTTTGCTGTTCTTTGGGGTATATTTTCTTTTCCCCAGGTTTGCTGGTAGAGCATAACTTGTGTCACAGTCTGTAATGAGATATAATCTCCAAGATGATTTTACAAGGAACATGTGAATGTAGACTTAGGAGTGGTAAGTAAATTTTGAAACCAGTGTCCCAGGAGCTATAACATGTCTATGTAAAGCTTTGACATATAAATTAGAGACTGTCCTTCTCTTTTTATTTTCAATATTTTCTCTAGCTAATTTCTTACTCTCTGCTGTCTTAATAAAAAATTCAGTTTTAATAAACAACATAAAACCCAGAGGGACAAGGGAGCCATGAGAGTGGACTGTGTCCTGCTCATCGATGATGATGAAATATGAACTAGATCAAAGGTTTTTGGCTTGAAGAATCCAGGGGTATTTTGTGGGACTCACAGGTTGTGATGTTCTTAGACTTCCGATTGCCTTATTGAACATAGTAAATTATGTACCAGACTGTTGTTTTATTATTTTTCAGGATATAAGCAGAGATTTAAAAATGTAGTATTAATATTTTTCACATAAGCCTCCTGTTTTTTTCTGGGCTAGTGCATTGCTTTTTTCTTTTTGGTCTGATCTAAGCTGGTTGCACAGTTTTCTCTGTTAATGCCAGAAACTGTTGAAAAGATATTTTTTTTATCTCCAGAAACTGAAGTTTAAACATGAACCTTAATTTTTCATTTTGCCTAATTAAAATTTGTCATCCAATTAAATCTCCTAAACAAGTATAAATTAAATGAAGACAGAGTAAAATATTCTGTAAGATGAGTAATTAGCAAGCAGTTGTCAAATCTTGTTGCTGTTATGAATAAGCATATAAGTTTCTTTGAGGTTTCAAACTAACCAAATGTTAGACTATGCTAGATATAGTTCTTTATGTAATACAAAATTTAAATGGGAGTTGATCTAACACTTGGATTTATAAAGGTGTGTAAGGAAAAAAGAATCAAAAATTCTTGCAGCTTTTGCTATTTTTGTGAGGATGTACATACAGAATTTACAGATTTTCAAGCCTGAGATGCAGTGGTCTTGTATAAACGAAACAAACATTTTAAAAAATAACAAATGGGGCAAACGTGTTCAAAAACCTCTGTGGATGAAGGCTGTTGCCTTCCTTTCCCAAGGCACAACTTAATTGTGCATTCTCACTCTAGTGCTTTGATTGCATATCTCTTTGTGTGCTGGTGGGGTAAAGTGGCTGTTCTCCTGGGAAACTCTTCTACTTTCATTGAGTTTCCTTTCATTAAGGAAAGTGTAGTGGGTGCTAGTGATCAATGCACAGCATGTGATACCAATGACTCTTTTACTTTTAAATCCCTTTTCTTGAGGTAGTAACGTAGTAATAGCTGCTGTTCTAAGCATGACAGATTTGTTCTTCTTGAGTATAAAGGTTTGCTGAACATTCATGGTTTACTAAAACCAGCAAAGTTTTCATGTTAGTGTTAATCTCGTAAGTCACAAAGACTTGACTTGATCTCTTAGAGCTGATTTCATTGGTAAAACAAAGTAATTTGATGATTTGATGGACTCTACATCTTCACGTTTTAGTCTGCCTGTAGTTCTGTACTTTCATATAAAGCTGCAAATAATTATCTATCAATTGTTAGGAAATTCATCAGCATTATTATGAACCTTATCTTTTCTTTTTTTTCCCCAGAAAGCAACCTCATTTCTGGATTTGCCAGGGGAGTGGGTACTGTGTTGAGGATATGTGTGGCTGGGGTCAGGTGAATAGCTTGTCCTTCAGCTTATTATTTGCAGAAGAGGTTTCCAAGTGATATATTTACACTGGAAGAAATCACAAGAAACTCTGGTAATGCCAAATGATTTCTGGAATGACAAAATTGGCACGACATCTTTTGTATTGGCTGAAGAAGTAAAATGTGTGTTCTGATAAGCCTGAAGTGATGCTTAGGTACATTCCTATTTTAATATTTCCTGGGTGGAAAACTTAGAAAATGTTGAAGCCAGCAATATTCCTGTTGCCAGTGACTTTGGCTGCCAACTCCAGTGCAGATCCTCTGAATAGACATAACAAATGGTACAAGATGTAAGTGATTTCCAGCAGAGAGCAACTTAGAGAGGTTCCTGCAGAATCAATTACCAAAATCCCATACCAAATGTGGTAACAGCTTCAAGAGCTCTTCTAAGCTGGAAGCCATCCTCACCTGCTATCCCATGGCTTTGCTTTTCAGTGTTTTACACATTTTAGAGATGCTGTTAACTGCAGCTAGGAATGTAATGCTGTGGTTTTGATCTGAGTCACTCTTTAAGCAGTGCTCTCTCCTGCTATAGTGATCATAGCACACTAGCAGGGGTTCTATCAAGAGAAAAAGATGTGTGTATCTTCATTACCTTTACATTATAGATATGTACATTAAATTTAGACTGATTGTGGACACAGTCTTGGAACACTTACACAAGTAGTGTTTAGTCATTCTAATAATCTTACCCAAGTGGCTGCGCTCGATTCCTCGGTGTTCTGAAATGATGTTTGCTTTCTTTCAGAGAAAAACTTACTATAAATTATGTGTTTTTATACTTGCAGCCATTCCTTATTGCAAATCTTTGTTTTAGCAGTTAAAATGGTCTTGTTGTGAAAAAGGATTTTGCCTGTAATAATGATTTGCTTGCATGAAAACACTTCAAACATCTTATTAAAAAACCATTACAGTTCAAGAGGGCTTTGACCCAACAAGCTATTTAATAATGTTAAAGGCCACAGCATCTTTGGTTTAGAAACAAAGAAAAACAGTCTGATAATAGCGATAAAAAGGAGATGTTTAATTCAAATTTACACCTATGCTGTTTAAGAGTTGAAAGTTTATATCATGGTATTATGTTTTAACATTTTATTTATTCATATTTAGCATATGAAATATTTTTCAGATTTATGCTCATGTGAAAATTTTACAGTTTTCTTTTTTTCTTTTATCCTTAATAGTTTATTCCTAAACAATTTTACTAAATCAGGTAAAAAACTTAACAAGTGCTTCACTGATTTCTTTTCCTCTATTTATTTTACCTTCTTGAGCTTGGAGAACTGCTTTCAACATGGCAGCTAGTGTCCAACATAATATTTACTTAAACTACATCAAATATAGAGATGAATACGCTGTTTAATTAACTCACCATGGTCAGTGTTTTAATAGGAAGTTAAAAAAAAATTGTATCTTCAGAGTCTACTGTTGCCTTTAACTTTTCTAGATGATTAGAATATCCAAGTCAATATTGCTCAATTAATTTTGGTAATAGGCTCAGTGGTCTGGAAGCAGTACCTTTGTGTTTATTTATTTGGGTCATGCTCATATGTAGATAAAATCCTTGAACCTACAGCAGCTCTTGGCAGTTTGAAAATTAGTGTTAATTAAGTTCTCTTCTTACATTCCTTTAAGCTAAAGTGCAGTTGATGAGTTATCATGGAAATACAATAAATCCTGAAGCTATTTCATAAACATAGTAATTTAACCTGAATTAAATGCTTCATCAATAGAGATGAAAGAATTCTTTAAAGCCACATTATTTGGTGTTTGGAGGTACCTCAGAATTCTTATATATGCATTTATAATTCTGGGAAGCAGAGAATCAGAAGTGGTATGAGAAGACCTTATGCACATACAGATCTTCACAGAAATGGATGTGTCTGCTAACCTAGTCTTGCAATTGGGGAATCAGGGACTGACATAATGCCAGTATTCTGGGTATTTTAACATTTTTCTCCCTTCTTAAATCTGCATGTTCTTTATCTTGGACATTTTGCTGGAAGTGAGAAGAGAATTTTTCAATTTGATGTGATTTATTGGAGTTATTTCCAGAGGATTGTAATAATACCATTGAATGTATTTTCCCCAAAGTGTGTAAGAAGAGTAGTTACCTGTTTTAGAGTTTAATTGAATGCTTAATTTATTCTTCACAAAGAAGTTTGTTCTCTCCAGAGAACTGCTGGTTGAAGATTTAAAAGTAATGTTTTTTCCTCTGATCTTGGATGACAAAAGGCACCATGGCTGTTCAGATGGGAACAGCTGTTCCTATCTTTTCAAAGTCTGAACTGTGCTCCTGTTTTTTTTTCCTGGGAGGAAGAAGAAAAAAAGATCCTAATTGCTTCATGGTATTGACCACTCAGGGTTCCTATTCCAAGGGGAGCATTTTCTGCATTTAGGAAATGAGCACTGAAAGATGTACTTAACAACTTTGACATCACAGTCTTTGCACACCAAAATGCAATGAAAAGAATCTGAAATCTGGCCCTAGGGAATGTGATCTTGTGCAAACTGACACTGTTTTACCTCCAGACTGTCAGTGTTCTCAAAGCAAGCCTGTTCAAATTCATTGAGCAGAATGGCATGTGAGCAGAATTTCAGCTGTTCTCAGAAATCTGTGTATCACTTTCTACCTCATCCTCTCACTTTGGAGTGACTGAGAACTCCTGCTACTCTGGCTACTTGTGTTTTGAAGAGGGTGAATTAAACTTTAGTGGGTTTTTCTTCCCTCACAATTTTTGATGTGAGATAGAAATGNTTGTGTTTGGGTGAATGCTTAAAGCTTTCTGAAATTGTTTGGTGATACTCTATGCGTTGTGGCTGTCTCAACTGCGGCACGTGCTGTGACAAAATGGTTCTTTTCCTTCAGCTGTTTTTATTGAGCAAGTATAGACTGTGAGACTCAAAATCCAAGAAAAGGACCTGAATCCACAGTCTGAAATTTTACTTGGTGTCATCTAAGGCAAATTATTCTGCTGGCCTGGACAGACCTGATATTAATTTGATATCACTTGGAATATTTGACTCCCAGTTAAATATACCACTTTCTCTCTCTTACTGGCTAGATGAGTGTACAAAAGATGATTTTAAGGTGACTCTTAGGTAGTAATTACAAATGGAAAAGAATTATGTCTCTGACAGAATAATGAATGATAACAAGAGTTATTTTGGGACTTTTCAGTAAAATATAAAATATGGAGTACTCTTTTCACTTGAAGACATTGTGTTTTCTGGCAAGTCACTGAAATTTCTAGTACTGATGATGTGGCTGCCACAACATTTAAATGTGAAACTGGAGTTTGAAGGGCATGATTAGGCTCTGTGATGCTACTCAGGTATTTCTGATGATTTGGTCTCTGCCCTCAGGCTGCTCAAAGTGTAAATGAGTGAGGCAAGGTAGAAGGAAACGGAAGAGCAGAGACTGGCGTACCAGGTTGTGGTGGCAAATATGTAATAACCCATTAAATACAGGCAGGGATTATTCCAACTTTTGTGGGCTATTATCAGCTAGCTAGATACTTCTAGAAATTTGCTGCTGTTGCCCCATGTTCATAGTGGGCTGTGCTGGCCCAGTTTCCTTGAAATTCACATTTGAGTTGTCAACAAGTATGACTGGAGTGCCTTGGGGGTCTGGGTGCAGTAGCAGGGTGGGTTTTTTACATGATTTTGCAGCATATGTGCTCAAGAGTCAAACCTCCTCTGATGTTTAGCTTAATAAACCAAAGAACAAAGACCCTTTTATCTCTGACAGCAATATGAAGGATACTTAGATCATCATAAATATTTGCTAATCTCTCTTTTAGTGACAGGTCCCATAATTTTAATTTGTTTTGCATGATATCATATGAAAAAAATTAAAATTAAATAAAAACCAACCGTCATGCCACATTGTTATTTAAATCAGATATTGTTAATGACTTGAAATTTTATGTTTTGATTAATAAAATTAAATCTCTTTACATGAAGAGTGAATTGAAAACTCCATTAAAAATCCTTTTTTTTCCTGTGAGGACTGGAAATTACTGTGAAGTTCTTGGACTTAATCTAAATGACTGCTTTTCAAAGACAAAATTCATCTAACTTTTATATATATTGTTTTTCTTTTTTTTTTTAGTCATTTGTCAAGATAAATTTCCATTAAAGTTTTTTTTTTTGAGTGCTTTAACAGCTAGGATAATTTGCATCTTGAACAGTTTGTAAATAATGTAGAGCTTAATGAAAGAAGATTCTGTAACACAGGGGCCTATGCTGTACAGCAGAGATACAAGGGCTCAGAGAAACAGATTTCTCTGATATGTCATGGAGAGGTGTACCAGATATTAAGACACTTGAAATCTGCTCTGGAATTTTATTTTTAGGGTGTGCAGATTTTGAATTATTTGAGAAGAACCAGGCTAAATTTAAATTCTCATTTAATTCGGAAATTTGAGCATCTTGCTCCTTTAGTATCCTTTGAACTTTCCAACCTTTGTGTGTGCTTTTGAGAATCACGGGTTAGCAGCTGCTTAGCTTAAGAGTGTTTTCTGTTCACATTGGTTATCTTAGTAAAGCATGACACATTTATACTAATAAATAATGAGAGAAAAATGTTTTATTTTCAATTTTGAAAGAAGAAAATGCATGGATCTTGCCTAAGGGGTTTTATGAATTGCCAAGGCTTTTGTTAAGTTAAATGGGTCAAAGGAAATTCATGTGTTTTAAGAATTTGACAACTTAATGTGATTGCTTTCTTTGGATTTCTCTCCAAGAAAAGTCTTCTCTGGGCTGAGGATTTTGAAAGATGCAGGATTTTAAGCTGATCTGTTTGGCTGTGTGTAGCTTATGTCTGCTAACTGTAGCACCAGCAAGTACTTGTATGTTCTTTTAATTTCTACCTGTTCCCCCTTGAAGTTGCCTCTTCTTCTGAAGCTGAAAATGACCCAAAGCTGTATGTAATTCTGCTGGGGACTTGGGTTTGGAAGTCAAGCTTTTTCTGTTTAAATGTCATCACCTTTATTGAGAGTGTGTAGGAATGTATACGTTTATTTCTCAGTTTTTACTTGTATCTCATGGTGCTATGTATGGATGTTTCCCGACTATGAATAGTCAAGTATTGAAAAGTGGTTTTAAACTGCATGCTGAATTTTTTGGTCTGCTGCAGCTGTTACTACTTGCATGACCTAATGCCCATCAGATTGCACATCCCTTTTCCTCCTGCTCCTGCACTCGTGGTTTGCTGGGTGCCTTGTGCCAGCTGCTGCATTGGGGTGAAAGAAAATGAGGTACCTACAAGTGGAGACAGAGGATCCTTACATGTGACAGTTGATAAAAAAGTAGCAGTTTCTCTAATCCAAGCAGTAGATGGCTGAATTTTCAATGGGTACATATTTTGAATGAATTTTTTTCTTTTATGCGGTTTATTCTTGTTATAGAATAGTTGCTGTTTCTGGTACTGTGTTGTAATATATGTTCCTGTAAGTGCTCTAGTTGGGTAGAAAACTTGTTACACATTAACAAAACTACAAAAATTGTTAAAAAAAGTATAGTATTACAGTTAGATGGATTTTTCACCAGCAATCTGCAATCAAATATTTAATATTTACAAGTCAATGCATGTTAACAGCTCCTGCTGTATTTTTCACCTATGGTTGATAGCTTCATTGAGAATAAGAAGAATTTAAAGGACTTTAAAGATTTTGTGTTATCTGTCTCTTTTATTAGATTCGTTTTTTTTTTTTCTTCTCAAGGACAGAGAGAGATAGGAAAGTTTGCTGGAATAAGGCTTTTAGAAAACCTTTAGAACAGCATCCAAGAACTTCTGTGTGCTCCTTAGACATGCACTTTGAAGCAGGGCCCTGCAGACCAGTGTATTCATCCAAAGTAGAAATTTCACCTGAAGTATATGTGGTTGTACACTGTAAATATTTGCTACAACTAAATACTGGAGTATTTTTTTATGGTTTGTAAATATTTCAGTATTAATATCTATTTTAATCTTTTAGTTTTTATTTTAATCTCTAAATGACAGTGACTGCTGAGTACAGATATGTATCCTGGTAATGTAATGCCAGCTTCCTGTCACACAGCTCTGGGTTCCTTGGAGCCCAGCTCTCTGCTTTCTTTTCCATCCTTGGCAATTCTTGCTGAATACTGTGAACAGAGCTCTTGGGGAAAAGTTTGTGTGACAAAAAAAGTTTCTGCTCTCTGGATTTAAAATATATTAATTTCAGGTACTATTTCAGGAGCACATTCATTTAATAAGTAATTTTAGTAAAGTAGAAGCTGCAAATGTATGAAAGAACAGTAAAATATCAGAAATTTTTATGGCTCAACTCAGTATTTAGGAGGCAGAGCCAAATGATGGCTCTGGCATCCTCCACTGCTAAAAGCAGTACCCCTTCAGTTTGGGCTAATGAAGACAAATATGTTAATAAATTCAAGTATTTGATTACTGCTTTTACAGCATAGCACTGAGTAATTTAAGTGTGATTTAAACATCACATGCAGTGGAGACAATAGTGCTGAAAAAAATACAGCTGAGAAAAGAAATCTGTCGTGCTCAGGATTTGTAGACACCCATAGTAGATGATATTCCCAGATAACTGACCAACTTCTATTAGGCAAGTACATAGGGATAAAAAGTACAGTTCTTACTCATTTGTATTGCTTAGCTGGAGGAGTATATACAAAATTTCTGTCCTGACCATCACTGGTAATATAAAAGTCTCTTCAGATAACTGGCTGCTTGTTTTTTGCTCCTTTGCAGTTTAGGTCACCACCTCAGACTCTCGAAGAAATACTGAAACTTAGTAATTAGCACAGATGCTAGTGGTGTATCTCCTGTTTCTTCAGTTATTGTTAACCTCAGAGGTGTGTTCTTGTTTCCTTGGGGCTTTTCTACTGCTTTTTTCCCCCCTTTGTGTACTCTCCATTGGTGTACATCTGGTTATTTACACATCCTGCATTTAGGATTCCAGTTATTTTAATAATACCCTTTTTGCGTGTGCCATAAAATACCCTTTTTTTTTGGTCTTAACACAGCAGCGTGTTATTAAAAGCTATTCAGAGTCAGCTGCACGTTTTTCTCCCTTCAGACCTATTTTTATTTAATATTCATTTGGTATTTCATCTGTGCCTGTGTTGTCACCCTTTACCACAGAACAGTGAGCTGTCTTCCTTTTATTTGATGAATGTGCGTCTCTCTTCTCTTTTTTTTTTTTGCCAGTTTTTCTGGCTTCTGTTTCCAGGCTTAAACCAGTGGATGGATGTGTAGGTCAGAAGTCAGTGTACATTCCAAGTAAAGATAAAGTATCATTTGCCACCTATAGGCCAAGTCTCAGTGCAAAGTCTGAAAATGCCTTGAAGGCTGTTAGTTTAATAAAAAGATGGTCACAGTAATTAATTCTAAAGTACAGGGCAGAAACATTACAATGACCAAAACTAGTTAACCGACTGTAAACTGACACATGCTTCGCTAATGTCTCTGTTAGCTTCCTAGGTTTCAATATTTAGTAAGTGTCCAATCTCTTAAACAGGGATAAAAATTGGTGAGAACAGCCCCAGCAATTTATTTTCCAATAAATAGAAATGAGTTTTTTGATTAAAGAGTGGTAATTGGCTTTTGTATGTTAACATTATGGCCTGGAGCAATTTTACGATAACCTTCTAAGTGCTTGCAAAAAAACCCACAAAAAACTGAAAAACCCCCAAAACCCAACCAAACAAAAACTCAAGCAACTGACACACCAAAAAAACCCTCCTAATTACACTGTTGTTTTCAACAAATGCAGTTACTGTATTTCTTAATTATTTTTTAGTGAGCTGTCAATAAATATTAGTCCATTAAATTCAGAATTTAATTAGCTGGGGTTATGATTTACGTGATTTCTAACTTGCTTCCTATTTACAACTTCTAGTAAATGTTGCACTTGGCAAAGTAAACATACTTAATTTATAGCCTGTGGGCGAGCAATTATTTTTGATTTTGGTGACACTGAATGTCACTAAAATTCTGTCTGTTTTAAGGGTAGAAACGTGCTGTTCTGTTGCCAGAGCTTGCAAATGCGTTTGTGTTGGTTTTGGCTGTGGTAGGGTTAATTTTCTTTGCAGTGTCTGCTATGGGACTGCATTTTGTGTTTGTGCTGTAAACTGTGTTGATAATTTAGCAATGTTTCTGCTGTTGCTGTGCTCTTGACCCAGGGTCAAGGCCTTTTCTGCTCCTCAGGCTGCCTTAGCAGTGACAAGATTGGGTGTGCATAAGAATTTGGAAGGGGACAGAACTCTTTTTACTCTTTATATTTGAAGGACTTTGATGGAGAGAAATATGGAATTGAAGGAGAAAGAAAGGATAAAAGCCATAACAGACTGTTATAGAAGGAGAATCCAGGGAACATATTTTTGCCCCCAGATTTTCAGGCCTCATCACTTGACTCCTATTGTCCCAGCCAAGTTCTTTTCACCCCACAGTATCTCTGATCAGGATTTGTTAATAGTTCCTTTTCAGTCCTTGTGCTAGATGCAAGTTGACTCTGTAAAGGACAGTGTTTTTGTGGCACTCTTGCTTACTCTGCTCACTAAGATCCACACAGTCTTTCAGTGAGATGTGTAAAAGTGGAGCTGTGCAAAGCCTGGTGATACTGAAGGGGACCAGAATGTAACTGCACTATAACTTGCTGATCTGCCACATGCACCAGTAGAGTGCTACCTGCCAGAACTGCATGGTTTTGTACCTGGGTGACATTCAGGAAAGTACCTCTGTCATTTAAGTGGTGAAAGTATGCTTTTTATATCTGTCCATAATTGGACACACATAAATTGTGACTAGAGTGTAAATAGTTGTGAATGGTCTGTGATTTTATTCTAGCCTTTAAAAAGGTGTTATTCCAAATAGTCCCAGGTCTGGTAGCAGAGCAATTAAAATTCTGTTCTAAACTAAATGCAGGGTCAGAATGAAAATACAACTTCATTTTTAAGTTGTCATCATGAAAATAGTTGTTTTGTAAGTCTGGTAAAACTTGCTGCGTTTTATTCACGGAGAGGGCAAATCACTGATCTTTTCCATACTGCCATCTGTGAAGTATGTTGAAATTGTGACAAACTTCTGCTCAAGAAGTCCTGTTAGTCAAATTAAGGTAAGAGTTTGAGAGGCAGTCTTGTCTTGAGATGTGTGTTCATGCTTAGCCACTTGGAGTCCCGAGTTAAACATTACAAGTTTTATGCTTTGGCTCCTCATTGAATTACTGTGAGTATGTACTTATTATTCTATCTGATGTGTTGTGTATCACACTTATTAACATGGGGGGAAAAGAAAATGATTTTCTGAAAGCATCGTGCATGCAAAATTACAGATGGAGCAGAAGGTCTTGATGCTGACTATCAGCCAGTTCTGTCACCTGTTTTTATGCTATTGTCATTGGGCACCTGTTGTACTGCACCCTAGTTTAGTTCTGAACCCATGTGTGAACCTAGGTGAGCTGGGGGGACTATAGGATATTAGTACAGACTTCTAGCAAGAAATTTTAAGAAAAAAAACATCACTTTGTGAGAGGTAACAGATAACTTTGTACAATTGTTATTAAGAATTATATGACGTAGAAATAAAAAAAACAGAAGAGCAAGTAAAATAGCTAGAGTATCTGTCCACTTGATTGGAATTATGAAGGAAAAAATTTCTTAGCTGCATCATAAGCTATTATGTGGATGCTTGTGAAAAGATAAAATAAATAAGGTAACAGATGTAAGTGTCCCTGGATCTTCATTTTACAGGACACTGAAAGAAATTTGAACTGCTGCCTTGATAGATTGATTTGTTATGGTCATTCATGAATGAGCCCTGCTTTCCTGGAAGGCAGTAAGGATTTTTTTAATAGGTAAAAGTGAGAGAGCTTGACTAATTGCATATGGCATAGGTCTGTGTCATGAATGAATGCTGACAGAGGGATTTTGGCACTCTGGAGTCAGATTAACCAGAAAGTGTGTAGATGGATGTATACACTTAGATCAGCTGGGAATTATTCTAGCAAACTGTTTGCAAATAGTATTATAAAAGCCCTGAACCTTGTGTAAATAAGGAATAAAGCATTTACTAAGTTAGTTGACGCAGATGTTTATTTGGACAGAAGGACAATATTTGTAAAGCATATTAGGCAGGCACAAGCTTTGGAAATCCATTTGACACCAATGAGGAATAGATCTGGTCCAGGGGGCTGGGCTTGTGAGCTGCACATTGAGCAAGATGTAGGTTGACATGCAGATTGAGCTCTGGGTGGGAGTCCGAGACAAGAGGCAATGTGTTGACATTATAATAACAAAGGACACTGACTCCGAGCCTGGTTTTGGAGAAAACCTACTTTATTACAAAAGTTCTTCTACTTTTATACTCTACTCCGATCCAATTGGACTGGCTTGGTTAACTAATCAATACATTATGCCTGGTTGGCTGGTTAGCTTAACATCTTAACACAAAGAGATAGAAAAGGGGAGAGAACAGCACCTGCAGGTGTTTAGACTAGAAGTTACCATATTTAGACTAGAAGTTCAGAGTCTCACAAGCAGAATCTGAGAAAGTTGGTTTTCTCAGTCTTTGACCAATTTGTGGGGACCACAGCAATGAACTGCTAACCTTTGGGATAACAAAGGGCAGGAAAGATGGGTAACACCAGCCAAGGGAATGGAGACTGTGAGACACAGCCGGGGTTGAGAATTCCTGATGTTTTGCATAATAAAAGAAGATGACCATGGGCGACTCCAGCAAGGTGATTGAACATGGAAAGGGGGCAGGAGTTGAGACGTGAGAAGGAAGGATGAGACCTGTGCACGGGGAGACTGAGGAGGTGTAGAAGCCCAGGGGGTCCTTTGCTAGGAGTTCTTCTTTAGAGGCACCAGCTGGAATTTTTTCTGTGTAACTGTCCTGTGAATGAACTGCTTTACGGAATGAGATCTCTGAGGCTCTGCTAAGGGAAACCAGGTCTGGCTGTGAGTAAGGTGTGCAGGGAGTCAAATGGGCACCACTTGTGCCACTGAAGCCATCTGCAGTGAGGAGGCCTTGGTCCCAGCACTGACAGTCTCTGGAAGTGGTAGTGTGATTGCCAGAGGGTCAGGCTGGAAACTTACCTTAGAAACAGAAACTGATGGGGGTATAAATGTGGAAGTTAGCAGAAAAAGGATTTTTTTGCTTATGTGCAAATTTGTTGCTGAAAGGGTTGGCTTGGAAAATTAGCAACGGAATACCAAGAGGCAAGAGAGAAGCTGGTAATGGAGGGAGAGGTGGAAATCTATATACTTATTAATACAAAATGTACAAACTACATTACTGGTTATGACAGTCTCTGGCAGGATGTGAATGTGTACTGCCATATATCTTATTTATGGATGAAATGTATTTGAATGCTTTTAAGAAGCCTATGAGAAATGAGTTGTAATAATAACTCTTGAGCTGAATGGCAATAACCCATTCAATTTGTAGTTTTGTTTATTGGAATGTTTTAAGAGCGCTCCTCTGCGTTGTGCTGCATTACTCAAATTTGAAAAGTACCATCACTCATCTGTTCAGTAGTATGGTTTCTATTGATGTGTTTAGTAAAGGTGAAAGGTTACTAATTCCGTGCTGTATTTTGTCTTTATAATTTATCACTCAAAATTATATTATTTTTATATAATTTATTATATAA
>VWZV01006386.1:38134-55141 GCA_013397155.1 Irena cyanogastra | reverse complement strand
ACCCCAATCTGTGACTGTGACCCTGGCACAGATCCCTGAGGCACCGCTGACCCCAATCTGTGACTGTGACCCTGGCACAGATCCCTGTGGGCACCAGCTCACCCCAATCTGTGACTGTGACCCTGGCACAGATCCCTGTGGGCACCAGCTGACCCCAATCTGTGACTGTGACCCTGGCACAGATCCCTGTGGGCACCAGCTGACCCCAATCTGTGACTGTGACCCTGGCACAGATCCCTGTGGGCACCAGCTGACCCCAATCTGTGACTGTGACCCTGGCACAGATCCCTGAGGCACCGCTGACCCCGAGCCCTGACCCCGGCACGGTCCCCGCGGAGCAGGGTGGGGACAGCGCTCCCCGCGCTCCCCGAGTCCCTCGTGCTTAGGCCGTGGGGATAAATGAGCCGGGATGTCTGTGTGATCCTATCAGCGTTATCTCAGCCGCTGTGTTGGAAGGCCTCGGTGGCCTTCAGAGGAAATGAGCGTTCGAATGAGCGTTTTCCCGGGATGACACGGCATCCTGGCGACGAGGGGACTTGTCTCGCCGGCTCGGGCGCAGCGGGAGAAAGCCCGCAGGGGTGTCACCACCCGCTGTCTGCCTGGCCGAATGTCTCGTTCGGGGATGAAGGCAGCCCCCAGAGCAGCACCCACGGGGGATCCCGCTTGTCCTTGCCCACCCACACTCTGCTCCTGGCAGAATTCCCAGCTGGATGAGCTGGCCCTGACCTTGTGCGAGCGAACAGCTCCAGCGAGGAGCTCACTCGCAGCCCCCTCTGCTCCTTGAGGGTCTCTCCTCCTCCTCCAAAGAAAAATCATTCTATTGACCGTTTCTTCTTGCATGTTTTGATCCCATGAAGATTTGGACAGACCCATAAGAGTTCCAGAGGTCTGCGTGGAAAATCCCAGCAGGGGAAGGAAGATCTCCGTCCCGGGAAAGGGCAAAGGAAAGATCCATCAAAGGATTATCTCCGGCATTCACTTAATTTTATTACTTCAAGTGACTTTATTGCCTTCATTTTGCTTTCTGTTGCATTCCAGCACTTATTTAATAAACCTCTCTCTGGCTTAAATAGCAGCTTAGTTTTTATGGTAATGCTAAACTTAATCAGATGCTCAAATTAGCTTGAAATTAATTATATTGACAGCAATAACCCTGCGTTCCCTCTCCATGTCCTGTGCACGGATCACCTTCAGGCCTGCGTTAAATTCCATTTAGACACGGGAATCAGCTCCCTGCTGACGAGGGCAGTGCTGCTGCTGACACAGAGGAGCCAGGTGGGAAATTTGGGACATGAGCAGCACCTTCCCTTCAGCTGGCAAAATCTGAGCTTCCCCTGCCCCTGCCATCCCCTCCAAGGTTTTTTGGGTTTCCTGAAGGCACCGCCTTGTTATGGAGGGAAACAAAGCCTGGAGGGGCAGCTGGAGCTCATGGAATCATGGAATGGGTTGGGTTGGAAAGGACCTTAAATGCCTGGAATGGGCATGGCAGGGACACCTGCCACTGTCCCAGGCTGCTCCCAGCCCTGTCCAGCCTGGCCTTGGGCACTGCCAGGGATCCAGGGGCAGCCCCAGCTGCTCTGGGCACCTGTGCCAGGGCCTGCCCACCCTGCCAGGGAACAATTCCTAATTCCCAACATCCCATCCATCCCTGCCCTCTGGCAGTGGGAGCTGTTCCCTGTGTCCTGTCCCTCCAGACCCTGTAAAAAGGCTGCAGATGCCTTTCCTTGGCTCTCCAGGTTTTCCCAGACCTGCCAGGCGCTGTCACCTCGTGCCACCCTTGGTTATCGATGCCACTCTCCAGGGCTGATGAAATTCCCACGCTTGGCTGCTCCAAAATCCCACATTCCCGACTTAACCCAGGCCGGGAGCGCCAGGCCTCTGTCCCACCGGAGCTGGGAGCTCTGTCCCACCAGAGCTGGCAGCTCTGTCCCAGCTGTCCCACTGGAGCCGGGAGCTCTGTCCCACCGGAGCTGGCAGCTCTGTCCCACTGGAGCCGGGAGCTCTGTCCCACCGGAGCTGGCAGCTCTGTCCCACTGGAGCCGGGAGCTCTGTCCCACCGGAGCTGGCAGCTCTGTCCCACTGGAGCCGGGAGCTCTGTCCCACCGGAGCTGGCAGCTCTGTCCCACTGNCCGGAGCCGGGAGCTCTGTCCCACCGGAGCCGGGAGCTCTGTCCCACCGGAGCCGGGAGCTCTGTCCCGGCTGTCCCACGGTTCCGGACCAGGGGAGTTGTGAAAAGAGCGGGACGGGATCCGCCCTGCCAGCGCCGCAGGGAATTCTCAGGGAATTCTGCCTTCCCACAGCCAGGAGCTGTGTTTGGGATGTCAACGCTCGGCTCCTCGCCAGCGGAATTCCGGCTCGGTGTGCGCGGTGGGAGTGAGGACAGCCCGGTTCACCGAGGGCTCCTGCTGCCCGAGCTGCCGGGGACCTGCAAAACGCGTTCTGGAACCCAGCAGCGCCTTCTGAGAGCCCGCAGCAGCACCAGCCCCTCTTTGCCTGGATGGGAGAAAAGTCATCAAATCCGAGTGAAAAGCCCCAAAGGAGCCGAGCCAGGCAAAGCCTCGGCCTGGCTGTGCCGGCCGCGATTGTCACACGCGCTCCGTGTCATTGTCATCTTCGGGCTGGGTTTGCTCCTGATTGGCTCCGAGGCAGAATCTATGGGGGCTGTCAGGGAAGTTGTTTTTCCTTTTGGAATGAATAACTCTTGCGGTGAAGCTGACACGAAGCATAAATTTGTTAAATTACATAAACATTATTGCGACCCATAAAATTCAATGAATCCTCGTCGCCTGTTTACTCATGGCTGGCTTTGCTGTTTGCACAATGTAATTTAACGTGTCAATTTGCTCTCAAATAAAAAACATCTGGCCTTTTGACATGCCAAAAACACTGCGGAGAGGATCTGAGAAGGGAGCTGAAAGCCCAGGCTTTACATAGCAGTTAGCGAGGGGCTCTTAAAAGGGAGCCAATATCATCCAGATCAATTGATGGCTTCTTGGCAAACCTCCTTCTGCAAACCCGGCAAGATTAGTAAATTTTATCCTAATTAAAATTAAGAAAAGCCACGGACGGCTGGCACGTGCTTCGCAATTACATCTCCTGCCAATATTGACATCCACTCTATTGGATTTTTAAACAATCTTATTATTTTGTAATCACGAATAACAAGGAGAAAATTATACTTTTATAAGAGATTTTTTTTTTTATTCCGGACGAGCTGCGGCATCCCAGGAAATTAATTCCCCTTCCCTAAGCCCCTTTAGCTCGAGATTCCCCCGAAAATCTCGGACTTTGGGAGTCGGGCTCGCCAGAGCAGCCCCGGCCCCGCAGCCCCGCGCTAAGAAAGGCCCTTAAATCCCGGCTTAATCCCTAATAAACCGTAATTCCTCTGGCTCCCCCAGACGCACAGGGCCAGCGCTGACCTAAATAAGGGGAGGGAGGCGCCGCGTGTGGCAGCGAGCCCCGCGTGTCCCCCGGCGGGCACCGAGCCGCTCCCGGCTCGCACGGGTGGCACTCGGGGCATAAGAGATTCAGGGGACGAAGCCGAGATCGATTGGGGATCGCTGTTCGGGATCAGGGAGGCGGGAGCTGAGCCGGGCCTGCCGGCCCCGGGAGGAGCAGAGCCCCGCTCCCGCCGACCCGGACGCCGCTGGAAGAGCAGCAGCGCCGTGGGGTAATTACAAACCCTCTGGAAAAATCCGAGCGGATCCCCGCCGTGAAATCAGGAGGTTACAGCGAGTTCAGGCCTTGCTTTAATTAAGGGAGAGACATCTCTTCCTTTAGGGAACGCTGAGCTCACGTTCCAGCCGATAGGAAAGATTTTCCATATTGTCGGCGAGGCTTGGACACATTTGTGCGTAAATAAATTGGGATTTCTCCTCCCCTGCCAGGAGAAGTCGCAGTGTTTGCTTTGAAAGTCTGTGGGGCTGGCGGTGGTTTTGCTCTAATCAAGTTCTTGGCATTTTCTAGGGGCTCATAATGGGACTCAAGTAGTTGCACATTTTCTGTAATTGGACTCAAGTAATTGCACATTTCTCTAAATGATTAATGAACGGAATTTAAAAGTTTGAAAAAAGTCGCCCGTGACACTGGAGAAATGGGAACGGCGTGGGGGCCGGGGGAGAGAGGCTCTTACACAAATATTTATGGGCTGGAAGGACGACGGGAGAGAGGAGAAATCCCGGCGGGACGGAGGCGCTGCTCCAGCCGCGTCCCGAGGGGTGTCAGGCACAAAGCTGCGCCGGGATTATCGGCTCGGGCTATCAGAGAGATAACACATGGCAGAGGTGGCTCCTGCCAAGCCCCGGCTGATGGTTTCTCGCAGGAGATAAAAGGGAATAAATAAGTTCCAGGACAGGGATTGGCGGGGGGTTTTCACCGAGCTGTTCCCACATGATGATCCCTGGGTTTTTCCCACCCAGCGAGCAGCGACTCCTGTTGTTTCCAGTAAAGGATGGTTTGATGGGAGCGCTGGGAACACGCGGTGCAGATCGCTGGGTCTGGAAATCCTCTGGGGGGGAAGGGATGAAGAGCCATGGACAGCCCTGAGTGAAACCTGCCTGCAAACACAGCCAGGAGCTGGATCTGCCCGCTCCACTTCCAGCTGGGAAATACTCACATCTCCAGTGGTGTTACCTGTGCCTCACGGAGAGATCCCCAGGGACTGCCAGGTGTGGGGGCTGAGGGATTCGAGGGGTAAAAGAGCACCCAAATGCACCCAGAGCCTGGATCCTGCACTCAGAGCCTGGATCCCGCACCCAGAGCCGGGATCCACCTGCACCCAGAGCCCAAATCCTGCACCCAGAGCCGGGATCCACCTGCACCCAGAGCCCAAATCCTGCACCCAGAGCCTGGATCCTGCACCCAGAGCCTGGATCCATCTGCACCCAGAGCCTGCATCCATCTGCACCCAGAGCCTGGATCCCACACCCAGAGCCTGGATCCATCTGCACCCAGAGCCTGGATCCCACACCCAGAGCCCGGATCCCACACCCAGAGCCTGGATCCATCTGCACTCAGAGCCTGGATCCATCTGCACCCAGAGCCTGAATTCTGCACCCAGAGCCCAGATCCTGCACCCAGAGCCTGCATCCTGCACCCAGAGCCTGAATTCTGCACCCATCTTCATCCAGCACTTGTCTCCTGCACCTGCCTCAGCTCCTGCCAGGCCAGCACCGGCCTGCTCTGCACCCTCCCCGTCTGTCACCCTGCTGTCACTTTGCCTTCACACCGTTGTCACCTTGTCACCACCGCCAGTCGCACCAGGGAGGGGACAGGGCCACCCCAACAGCTGGACAGGTGGGCCCAGCACGGGCAGGACGTGGAGCTGCTGGAGCAATTCCAGAGGCCACGGAGCTGCTCCGAGGGCTGGAGCCCCTCTGGAGCCAGGCTGGGAACGCCGAGGGTGCTCAGCTGGAGAAGGGAAGGCTCAGGGTGGCGGAGCAGGAGCTGCCCCTCCCCAGCCCAGCTTTCGGGCTCCCGTTAGCCCCTGCAGGTTCGGGTCCATGCCAGCCCTGCTCCCTGGTGGACGGAGGGATCTCCTCCCTGCTGCAGGCCAGGGACACCGAACCCGAACCCGAGGAGACTGCAGGAGGTGCCCGGGCAGCAGCAGCAGCCAAGGCCAGGCTGTGCCGGGCTGATCATGAGCCCTGAGCTCAGCCTAAGCACGGGCAGGTCCCGCGGCGTGTCCTGGCTGCTGCCCCACAGGGACTGGGGCTGTGCCCGGGGCTCCCCGCGCATTCCGGAATGCTGGCACGGACTGGGCACGCCCGCCTGGCTGGTGCAGCCCCCCCGGGCACCCCAGCCCCCCAAAGTGCCCTCAGGGGGTCTCTGCACGGTGACCCGTCATTCCCACTGGGAATGGCGTCATTGCCGCGCTGGCTTTGGCACCGGCTGCTGGCCCGGGGACAAGGGAAGGACGGTCTGGGCACGCAGGGATGGCCAGATGGGATCACAGGCAAGGAGCAGGTTTAGAGCCCTTTGGGTTGCCCTTTTCTGCTGCAAATCCCTGCAGGATCCCCCAGGGCTGGAATGGCACAGGGCTGGCAGAGGAAGTGTCCCAGCCCTGGAGGCCCTGGCACGCTGTAAGTCATCACAGAGGCAGGGAATCGTGGATTGGGTTGGGTTGGAAGGGACACCTTGCACTGTCCCAGGCTGCTCCAAACCCCACCCAGCCCTGGGAAGCCCTGGCACGCTGTAAGTCATCACAGAGGCAGGGAATCGTGGATTGGGTTGGGTTGGAAGGGACACCTTGCACTGTCCCAGGCTGCTCCAAACCCCACCCAGCCCGGCCTTGCTCCTCGGTGCCTCTTCATCACCCCATGGGAAAGGTGGGAGAAGCCCCCAGCCCCATATCTGCCCCCAGATTTGGTGTCCCCAGAGCTCCAGGCCAGGAGAAGGCATCCCCAGAGCCCTCTGCTCCCACCACACCCCACAGCTCCCCAGCCAGGCAGTGCAGAGCAGAGCACCAGGCAGGGAAAACTGGCCTGCAATGTCTGTCCTGGTCTGAGCCAGCAAAACCAAACCACAGCGAAGCAGCAGCAGCAGCAGCAGCAAAATAGGATTTATAACACCCTCAGCTTTCCTCTCCAATTTCAGCCGGGAAGATGAATGTTTGCTGCGCTCTTACTCATTTATCCATTATTTTTCCCATCTCCTGAGGGACACTGCACTTCCCAACACACAGAGGCTGCATTTACTTCTCTTCCTAAAATCCCAGCAGCTCTGCCTTAAAGGACGTGCTCTGGAACATTCCTGGGTCCCGGTGTGAGGATGCCAGGATTCTGCCCTGCTCAGGGGAGACCCCACCTGCAGAGCTGCCCCAGCCCTGGGGCCAACTCCAGAGGGACCTGGAGCTGCAGGAGAGAGCCCAGAGGAGGCCATGGAGATGTTCCAAGGGCTGGAGCCAGGCTGGGAGAGCTGGGAATATTCACCTGGAGAGGAGAAGCCCCAGGGAGAGCTCAGAGCCCTGCCAGGGCCTGAAGGGGCTCCAGGAGAGCTGGAGAGGGACTGGGGACAAGGGATGGAGGGACAGAACGCAGGGAATGGCTTCAGAGTGACACAGGGAAGGAATTCCGGGTTGTGAGGGTGGGCAGGCCCTGGCACAGGTGCCCAGAGCAGCTGGGGCTGCCCCTGGATCCCTGGCAGTGCCCAAGGCCAGGCTGGATGGGGCTGGGAGCACCTGGGACAGTGGGAGGTGTCCCTGCCATGGCAAGGGGCGGCTCTGGCTGGGCTTTGAGGCCCTTCCCACCCAAACAATTCCATGAATCACCCCGGGATCCCTGGAGGCGCAGTCCCGGCCCTGCAGGTTCCTGCCGGGTGAGTAATTGCTCCGGAGTCCACAAAGCCGCGGAGTTACCGGGAAATCCCGCACGGCTCTCCCGCTCGGGGGCTTGTGGCTCCCCGGGCGAAGGGCCGCCGCTCCCGTGGGCACGGGGACGGGGACAGGGACCCCGGGGACAGCCGGGCACGGCACGGGCACGCCGCCCCGCACGGGTCCCCTGCCAGCCGCTGGCTGCCGGGTACGCGGGTAATGTTGTGTTGCGAGAGGAACAATGAATGTAAATGAGCTGGAGAGGGTTTATTATTAAAGGCAAGATTGATGGTTCAGCTCTCTGGTGTGGGAAAAGCTGCTGTCCTTATTAAATGTAATTATCTGCAGCGCTAATAAAAGCCTGCACATTTCCCCGGGTCAGGCTGCTCCCGCTTTCCCCGCGCTCCCAAACGCTAATCAGCAGCGGCTGGAGGAGCCTGCAGAGCCGTTCGGAGGAGATGCCCATCCACCAGCGCTCGCTAATTGCTGCGCAAGGACGAGCGCGGGGCCCCGGGGCGGCTGCCGGGCGGGGAAAGGTCCCTGGCCGTGCTCCGAGCCCCGCAGAGCGGCCGGGAGCCGGGGATGGGGAGGAAGGAGCGGCTTTTCCCCGCGCGGGGATGGGAACCGCCACCCCCGTGCCCTCGGAGGGTTCCCGGGGCCGCACAGAGCCGGCCGGGCCGCGCCCGGGCCCCGCTCCGCCCGGGACAGCGCTGCGGCTGCAATAACGAGCTGCCGGCCTCAAAGGGATGAGAACAAAAGCCGGGATGCGGAGGGGAGGAGGCTTCGTCCCAAATGAGATGCTGCGCGGCGCTTTGATCTGCTATTGTTTTAATTAATGCCTCTAATAAGAATGGGAGATTCTGGATAAAGGATCCCTGGATCATCAATTTAATGAGCTTTCCCTTCGGAGGAGGCGTGAGCGAGGCTGCTGGCCCGGCTCAAAGTTCCCGGCAGCGGCAGCGCCGGCTCGGCCGGCCTGGGAAAGCTGCGGGAGCAGAGGCAGAGGCTGGGAAAACAAACAACCCCAATAACCCAAATAACCCCAAAGAGCAGCTCCGTCGCCTCCAGCCTGATCTCAGAGCTCCCAGAGGCTGAGGGAAAACCTCCGGGAGAACCCACAGGACGCTTTTTGGAGGGCAGGACCATCCAACCCCCGGGTGTTAGAGGGGAGAGGCTGAGCAGGGTCCCCTTCCCGTGTCCAGGGCCCGGAGCTTCCCCGGGAGCTGCAGCCAGAGGGAATCCATCCCATGGATGCTCGGGGGGTTTCATCGGGAATTACCCGGGCCGAGGGGTGTCTCCCCATCAACCCCGAAGGATCTGAGCCGGGCTGACGGGCTGAGCTGAGCAACAGATCCAACAGAGAGGATTTTCTTGCGTCAGGTTCGGAGAAATTGTCCTTTGAGGCCAAACCCTTTGGAATTTCGGAATTTGCCTCCTGGATTGCGCAACCCTTGCGCTGAGGATGCGGGGTGGGATCTGCTGGGAGGGCAAACCCCCAGAGGGACCGGCCCGGGTGGCTCTGCTCAGCCCAGTGCGGGCAGGAAAGCTCCGGGCTCCCCTCCCGGTCCCGGCTCTCCGGGAACGGTGACCGGCTCCCCCGCGCCGATCCCGGCCGCTCAGCCCCGCACCTTCCCCGCAGCTGCAGTGGGACGGCGTGGCTGAGCCTGGGGAGGCGCTGGGAACCTGCAAACCCAGGGGAAAACTGCAAATTCAGGCAAATCCTTGGAAACCGCATCCAGCCGAAGCAAGGGCTGGGACAGGACGGGCAGAGCTCGGCAGAAGCTGAGCAGCCACCACGTGCTCGCCTCCTCTTTGGGGTTCCCTGGGCTTCTCCCGGCTAAAACGGGAATGGCTGGAGGGATCCCAGTGCCCCCAGCCAGGCGCTGGCCCTGGGACGGGCAGACGGACAAACACGCCCAGCTCACCCCGATCCCGTCCCGTGCCCGTGCCCGCTGCTCCAGCGAGTGCCAGCAGTGGGGTGGAACACACACCCCGGGCTCCAGCTGACCCCACAGACCTCCCCAGCCCCAGGCCGCGTTTTCCGAGCCGATTTCCCGGGCTGGGAGTCCCAGAGCAGCGAGGCAGCCGCGGGCAGGGCGGGGACCCCAGCCGGAGGAGCTCTGCTTTCCCTCTGCCTGCCCGAGGAGGGAGTTTTCCCCCCTGTCTGGATGTAATTTCAGGGTGGGAAGTTGTCATTTTCCTGCTGGGTTCCCGGGGATGTCAGCAGAGCCGCAGGGCTGGGGCCAGCTCCCAGCAGAGAGATTTGGGATTTGTGCCTCCCACAGCCTCCCTGGGGCTGGAGTGGGCCCTCGTGCTGCTGCTCCAAACCCAGGGAGCTCCATAAAGAATTGTCATCATTGCCTCGGCTCCTCCCTGAGCCCGCCCTGGTGCTCCAGCATCGCCCCAGGGTGCAACACCAGGCACCCGAGGGAGCGCAGAGGTGGCCACAGGTGCCACTGGCCAGGCGGGGATGTGCCCACAGAGCAGGAGCCTTTCTGCCCCAGAAGTGGGGATCCTCATCCCTCAGGGCCTGCTGGCTTCTCCAAAACCTCTCCTGCCAGCAACACCCAGTCCCAACCACCTGCCTGGACAGCCCTCTGGCCATCGGGCCTGGTGGCCCCTGGGGACAGAAATCCCTCCCTAAGGGTGACAGAGGCCTCGCTTTGCCCCCAGCAGGGTTTCCCGTGTCGGCAGGGGTGGAACACGGAGAGGTGGGAGCTTCCCCCGTGCCCCGCTGGGTGTTTGGGGGCTGGAATTGCTGCAGACCACGGGAGCAGGGGCTGCTGAGCTGCCTCCATCCCCCAGCACCTCCTGGCCTTGGCAGGGAGCGCCGGGCTGAGCTAATGGTTATAAAAAACCCAATTCCTTCTGGCACCTTCCTCCCCTGCAGACCAGGCAGGAAAGCTGATTTCTTTTGCACTTTCATTTACTGGGAGCTGAAAGATTCCTGTCCAGGGCTGGCTCCCCTGTCCTCCAGCCAGTTAGAGCACAATCCTGCCTAAATTGTCTTTTTGATAACTGTTCTGGCTGCGAGAACAGAGCTTCCTGTGGGGAATTCACACAGGGCTGCCTCCCGCTCCCCCCATCCCTCATATTGCAATATTGCTCTTTACCCAGCAGAAGAGATTCCTAATCGGCTCCACGGAAAGCAATAAAGCCTTTGCAACACTTCATTGGCTCTGACATTTAAGGCAGGCGGCAGCAGAGCCAAGGCAGGGAGGGGCTCCCGGCCAGGGCTGGGCACGGCTGCTGCCTGCTGTGGGGAGGAGGGGCTGGGACCTTCGGGGCACCCCTCGGGCCTGTGGGGCACCCCTCGGGCCTGTGGGGCACCCCTCAGGCCCCTCACTCTGGTTTATGGGGCATTGCTCTGTCTGTCTTACAGGGCAGCATTGCAGCCTGGGGTGTAACTCCACCTCATGGGGCCTCGCCCCGCCTTAAGGGGTGCTGCTCTGTCTTTTTTTTTGGGATATCACTGCAATTTATGGGGCATTGGTCCGTCCATCCGTCCATCCATCCCTCCATCCCTCCATCCATCCATCCATCCCTCCATCCCTCCATCCATCCATCCATCCCTCCATCCCTCCATCCATCCATCCATCCCTCCATCCCTCCATCCATCCATCCATCCCTCCATCCCTCCATCCATCCATCCATCCCTCTTTTGGGGCATCCCTCCATCTTATGGGGCATCCCGCCATCCATGCATTTTTAGGGAATGTCTCCAAATCGTGGCACACCATCCCTCCGTCCATTTTTAGGGAACCACTCCAAATCACCAGGGTGGGGGATCCATCTGGGAGCAGCCTCAGCTGGAGAGACACCAGTGGTCAGATCCCTGGGGCTGGGGGAGCATCTCCCTCCATCCATTTTTAGGGAATCTCCCCAAATCATGGCATGCCGCCCATTTTTAGGGAATCTCCCCAAATCATGGCACTCCATCCCTCCATCCATTTTCAGGGAATCTCCCCAAATCACGGCACACCATCCCCCCATCCATTTTTAGGGAATCTCCCCAAAATCACGGCACACCATCCCTCCATCCATTTTTAAGGAATCCAAATCACGGCACACCATCTCCCCATCAATTTTCAGGGAATCTCCCCAAAATCACGACACACCATCCCCCCATCCATTTTCAGGGAATCTCCCCAAACCACGGCACACCATCCCTCCATCCATTTTTAAGGAATCCAAATCACGGCACACCATCTCCCCATCAATTTTCAGGGAATCTCCCCAAAATCACGACACACCATCCCCCCATCCATTTTCAGGGAATCTCCCCAAACCACGGCACACCATCCCTCCATCCATTTTTAAGGAATCTCCCCAAATCACAGCACACCATCTCCCCCATCCATTTTCAGGGAATCTCCCCAAACCACGGCACACCATCCCTCCATCCATTTTTAAGGAATCCAAATCACGGCACACCATCTCCCCATCAATTTTCAGGGAATCTCCCCAAAATCACGACACACCATCCCCCCATCCATTTTCAGGGAATCTCCCCAAACCACGGCACACCATCCCTCCATCCATTTTTAGGGAATCTCCCCAAACCACGGCACACCATCCATTTTTAGGCCATCACTCCGAGCTGTGGGCCGTCCCCCACGCACTCATCTCGGGGCCATCACTCCCCCCGGAGGAGCTGTCCCCCCGTGCTCCCTGCCCTGCCCCACAGCTCCCCTCTCCTCCCCTGCCATGCCGGCCGCGTTTCCCTGCGGTTCCTCCCTCGGTGAGCTCCTCAGCCTTCCCAGGGAGGGCTCCGCAGGCCCGGCCCCAGCTGGAACGGCTCAGCTTTGCGAGGCTGGGAGCGCAGACGGAGCCGTTCCCCACAAGCCCTGGGAGGATTTCAGCTGGAGCAGGAGCGGCGTGCTGAGCATCCTGGCACGGTGCCGCCGCTCCTATAAAGCGTCGTGTTCCAAATGGGTAATTACTGCGCTGGGATTTATGCAGTACTTCCTCTAAGTGGTTGTGTGGGCTGCCATTCCTCGATGAATTAAAAAAAAAAAAATTAAAAAAGCAAGAAAGAAAGGGGAAAAAAAAAAAAAAAGCCAGAGAAGAGAAAAAAAATCAGGATAAAAAATCCCCGGAGCCTGGTGGCGAGGCGAGGGCAGCAATGAGCTCTGCCCTTACCTGGCAATAATGGGAAAGTGCTCCTTCAATTGAGCTGTTCCATTCTTTCGCCCTGAGCTATGAGGAGTAGATTGGATGAAAATTATCAGGCTCCCTGTCTAGAATAAATATTCTCGCAATGGAGCAAGTCATAAATAAGCGAGCGGCAATATCCCGGGCTATGAAGATGTAATTTCTGCCTTTAATAGCTGAGCAGGCCCCGGGGAGCGGCTGCGAGTGCCCTGCCTGGCCCCGCTATTGATGAGGGGGAAAACACAAACAAGCAGAGAGGAGCTTTTGTTTCCTTAACCCCGGAATTATGGATGCTCCCAGGGAAATAACGAGGAGGAACCTGCGGCTCCGCCGCCGCGGAGGGCGAGCAGCAGCCCCGGCGGGATGAGCCGGGCTCAGCCCTGCCTTTATCCCTGGGGAAGGCGCCCCCAGAGCCCCGCAGCTGCCGAGGGCACCCCGGGAGCGTTCCCGGCCCTGGGAATTCACATTCCGGGAGGGCCCGGGGACCTGGGGCAGCATCCGGGATGTTCCCCAGCTTGCAGCGGGAATTGCCCCCTCCCAGAGAGAACTGAACAAACCCCAGGTATCTATTCCCGGCAAGAATTCCCAGAAAAACACGTGTTTATTTACAGAGCCCCGCCTCTGGAAGCTGCAAGGTGGGCCGATAATTAATAAGAGTTGCCGGGATGAAGCTCCAATTTTGATGGGATTAGTCTTAATGGTTTTATTTTTAAAAGCCATTTAATTACTAATCAGCTCTGCCGCGCAGGCTGAGACGCGCCCGGGCTGCTCGGAGCAGTCTGGGAGGGGGCTTTGCTGAGCTCCTTAAAAATGTCCCGCTTTTCCCGACCCCCCCGGGCCATCTGTGCCCACCGCGGCCCGGGGGGTCCGTGCCACCTCCAGCACCCCTGGAAGTGCCTGGCCCTGGCTCGGACGAGGCTTGGAATATCCTGGGATATCCCGGTGTCCCTGCCCGCGGCGGGGGGGGTGCAATGGGATGAGCTTTAAGCTTCCAGCCCGACCCAGTCTGGGATTCTGTGATCCCATTATGGGCCGGGGGGGTCCGATGGATCAGACTGGTGTTCCCACCCCCAGCCCACCCCCGCCCTTCATTTATAACCCGACAGAAGCCGTCCCTTAATCTTTTAATTACGCGGAGTGGCGGCGGGGGGAAGAAACTCCTCTGGCGCAGGCAGGAACCAAAGGCTGCAGTTTGGGGAAGAGGAGGGTGTAAATCGCCCATCGGGTGAGACCTGGATCGCCTTCCCCCGGGCGGGAGAGCTGGGAATCCATCGGGGAAGATCCCCCGGTTATTAAATTAGGTGTTTTCGAAAAGCCCCGCCAGGCCGCGGTTTCGTGCCGGTAAATCTGTGATTTACATTTAATTCTGAGTAACCTTTCCGCGGGCGCTGAGGTGTGAAGGAATTTAATGACACAAAGCCACGTTTATGAAGAGCCCATTCATATTCATTAGGCCGGGCAGTAACAGCCCTGCCCTGACACCTCTGAGGGCCTTCACCGCTGCAGAGCTGGCCCCAAACCCTCCGAAAGCGTCCCGACAGAGAGAGGAGCGACAGCAGGGCTGGCCGTGGCCATCGGACACTCCCGCCGTGGCACGGGGACGGCCGGGACCACCCCTCCGGTTTAGGATTTGGGAGATTTGGGGTGGCAATGGGGGCCGGCAGGGGAGCAGCGTGGTTTCCAGGCTGGCCGAGCCTTGGGGCAGGGCTCCTGTGTGGCCATGGGGATGTCCCCAGCTGGGTCCAGGCTCGTCGGTCCTTCCCACACCTGAGGCAGCACCTTGGGGACACTCAGACGGGGCTGGCGCTGGGATGTGTCCCGCCAGCCCTGCCTGGTGGCCCAAACGAGCCGCAGGTGGTGCAGTGTGGAACAACCGGGTGCGAAGAGCGAGGCTGGACAGCTCCCGAGGGGACAAGGGCGGGGACACGGCAGCGGGGAGGGCCCGGGGTAAGGGGGGGTCTCTGAGTGACCCTGCCGAGGGCAGCGGGGGCTCGGCCTCCTCCGGGGCACAGGTTTAGCTCCCTCCCTGCCCGAGGCAGCGGGATCGCTCGGGAGCGGAGAGGGAAGCGCCGGGGCAGCCCCAGCGCCACGCTGACCTGGGCAGGGCAGTTTGTTTTCCCAGCTCCTTGTCCCCATCCCCGGGGAGTCACTGCCCTTCCCCGTCCTGGCCGTGGGAACCCAAACGGAGATGCCAAAGGGTGCTCGGGCCAGCCCCAGCCCGGGGACACTGCGGTCCCCCTGCCCCGGGAGCGGGCTCATCCCGCGGGTCCAGCCCCGGGCGCTGGGAGGGGAATGGGTGCGGGGCTGTGCCCGCCTGGGCGGCCCCAAAGCTTCCCACACCATCCCGGCCTCATCCGACCTCATCCCGACCTCATCCCGACCTCATCCCGGCCTCCCCCACCATCCCAGCAGCTCCAGGGAGCCTCCTGCCTCCCGCCCTGCTCCTCCTTCCCTCAGAGCCTCGGGCTTTGCCTGTGGCCCCATGACGAGATGATAATTCCCTTTCCCCTCCGTCCATCTCCTGGAAGGTGTTTATGGAAGTTTTCCTTCCCCCCGGCGCTGTTGGCTGCTCCCATCCTGTCCCTGCACGGATGCACCAGAGCCATCCCAGCAGCAGGGATGTGACTGTCCCACTGAACATCGCCTAAAATCCAGGGGAAAGAGCCAAAATGTCCCTTGGCACTGCAGAAACACGCCCAGGTGGCAGCTGCAGCTGCAGCCGGGATGGTGAGGGCACGGAGAGGGCCTGGCTCCAGCAGCGGGCAGTGACCCTCATGTGCCAGGGCTGTCCCCAGGAGCAGCCCCTGGGAGAGCCGGTGACAATGTGACATGGCCACCTCCAGAGCGGGGAGAGGCGTCTGAGGGCTGCCCGTGCTGCAAACGAAACGTTAATTAATTTCCCAGCAGGAAGGATGTAAATAGCGAAACAGAGGGTGACAGGGATTTATTTATTCCTGAGGGCTGGTGGCCGCAATTGTCATTCCCGGCTGTCGGGGAGCCTGGCTCCTCTCCCGGCAGCGCTTCCCAAAAGTGCAAACGGGCCAGGCATGTCCCCTCCCCCCCTCCCCGTGTCCCCACAGCTCCGGGCTGGCCCCAGCACCCGGATCCCTTGGAGGGGACACGCCTGGGGCTGCGGGTGAGGGGTTGGGGGCAGGAAGGGGGGATGTGCAGGAAGGGAAGGGGAGATGCTGCCCAACAGCCAGGAATTCAGCCTGGGCGGGATACAGGGAACCGTGGGGTCACTGAATCCTGGAATGGGTTGGGATGGGCTTAAAGCCCAGCCAGAGCCACCCCTGCCATGGCAGGGACACCTCCCACTGTCCCAGGCTGCTCCCAGCCCCAGTGTCCAGCCTGGCCTTGGGCACTGCCAGGGATCCAGGGGCAGCCCCAGCTGCTCTGGGAATTCCATCCCAGCCCCTCCCCACCCTCCCAGGGAACAATTCCATCCCAAGATCCCATCCATCCCTGCCCTATGGCAGTGGAAGCCATTCCCTGTGTCCTGTCCCTCCATCCCTTGTCCCCAGTCCCTTTCCAGCTCTCCTGGAGCCCCTTCAGGCCCTGGCAGGGCTCTGAGCTCTGCCTGGATCCTTCCCTTCTCCAGGGGAACATTCCCAGCTCTCCCAGCCTGGCCCCAGAGCAGGGATTCCTCCCACAGGCCGAGGACATTATGTAGGATTTTGGCTTTGTGGTGTCCCTGGTTTCTCATGGAGCTGGGGACAAGATGTGCTCCCAGGGAACGGAGCTGGGAATGTCCATCCCAAACTCTGGACCCGGGAATGTCCATCCCAGACTCTGGACCCAGGAATGTCCATCCCAACCTCTGGACCAGGAATGTCCATCCCAAACTCTGGACCTGCTGCCGGGGATGGCTTTGGCTGTGGTCACCGAGGGCCTGGTCCCCTCCCAGGCTGTCCCTGTGCCAGGGAGGGCACGGTGGCCCCGTCCTGCTCCCTGCCCCGGGTCCCTGGGAGCCCTCGCTCCCTCCTGGCAGACCCTGCCCTGCTTTCCCCGGAGCTCAGATTCTCCGCCCTGTGCTGCCTTTTCATTTGCGGGTGCTTAAAGGGATTGGGAAGATTAGGAGATTTCAATTTAGCAGCAGGCAGGCAGGATGGCAGGCGGCTTCCTGCTCCTCCACAGCGTGCCCTCATCAATAACAGCCCTCAGAACGCTGCGAGGCGAGAACAAGATTGCGTTTCACAAAATGGGGAACCAAAGAAAAACAAAACAGCCGGGCCCTGGCCCCCTCTGCTTTCGGTTTCTGGGGCTGTGAGGTGAGATTGTTCAGCTCGAGGCACACTGAGCCCGTGCTCCCGGAGCTCACCAAAATCCTGGCTTTGTTCGCCCAGCTCCAGGAGCTGCTCATGGAGGAGGAGGAAAGATGGGAATTCAGGGTGGGGGATCCGTCTGGGAGCAGCCTGGGCTGGAGAGACACCAGGGCTCAAATCCCTGGGGTGGGGAGAATCCCTGGGGCAGGGGGAGTATTCCTGGGGCTGGGAGAGCATCTCTGGGGTGGGGGAACATCCCTGGGGTGGGGGAGCGTCTCT
>VWZV01006386.1:16641-35993 GCA_013397155.1 Irena cyanogastra | reverse complement strand
CCTGCCATTCCATTCCCTGCCATTCCATGCCATCCCTGCCATTCCATGCCATCCCTGCCATTCCTTGCCATCCCTGCCATTCCATTCCCTGCCATTCCTGACATTCCATTCCATGCCAACCCTGCCATTCCATTCCCTGCCATTCCATTCCCTGCCATTCCATTCCCTGCCAACCCTGCCATTCCATTCCCTGCCATTCCATTCCCGCCATTCCTGCCATTCCAGCCATTCCCATCATTCCCTGCCATTCCATTCCGTCATTCCATTCCCTGCTATCCCTGCTATTCTGTTCCCTGCCATCCCTGCCATGCCATTCCCTGTCATTCCCTGCCATGCCATGCTGTCCCTGCCATGCCATGCTGTGCCAGCCCCTTCCAAAGTCCCCTCAGTTTCAGCCCGGCCTGTTGCAGCTCCCCGTGGTTTCACTGGGAGCCACCAGCCTCCCTCTGGATCGGGATCCCATCCCACCACACACGGATCCAGCCCAGGGTGGCACCTGCAGGGCCTGGAGCTCTGGGCCCATCCCAGGGCGATTGCTTACGGATTTTCCTGTGGACGCTGAGCACGGGGACCATTTGTGTCACTGGGCACAGAGGGCCTGGGTCACCCCGGAATCCCACAGCAGCACCTCCAGCCCTCGGCAGGACCTCGCCCTGGGTCAGCCGGGTGTGGATTTGGGTCAGGTTTGGGTTATTGCACCCCCAGCCCCGGGTGAAGGGGGTCCCAGCTCCGTTTCACGGCCCGTGAGTGACAGCCGTGCTCCGTGTGGGCCCCGGGCTGGCTCTGGCTGGGTTTATAAATATCCAGGCGGCTCTGGCAGCCAGGGAAGTGCTGAGCCTGACGAGGAGCAGATGTCATTTCACAGGAGCACTCGCGGCTCCGCGGGGTTAAGGACAAGTGAGCACAAACACCAAATTCTGCCCTCGGGAAAGCCCCAGCCCACCCCAGCCCCTCACCCGCCCTGCACACCCACAGCGGGGCCACCTCTGCCCCGGGGACACGTTGCCAGGGGACACGGGGTCCCCCTGGAAGCCAGCCCGGCCCGGGTGGGGTGCAGGTGAGCTCTGGGCAGCAGGAGCAGGCAGGGCCCAGCCGGGGATGCTCCCGAGCGTCTCCCTGGGAGCGGGGAAAGGTGGGAATGTCCTGTCAGGAGGGGACAGGGAGGAGACGCAGTGACATTTGGGGGAGCTGGNCGGGCTGGCTCTGGCTGGGTTTATAAATATCCAGGCGGCTCTGGCAGCCAGGGAAGTGCTGAGCCTGACGAGGAGCAGATGTCATTTCACAGGAGCACTCGCGGCTCCGCGGGGTTAAGGACAAGTGAGCACAAACACCAAATTCTGCCCTCGGGAAAGCCCCAGCCCACCCCAGCCCCTCACCCGCCCTGCACACCCACAGCGGGGCCACCTCTGCCCCGGGGACACGTTGCCAGGGGACACGGGGTCCCCCTGGAAGCCAGCCCGGCCCGGGTGGGGTGCAGGTGAGCTCTGGGCAGCAGGAGCAGGCAGGGCCCAGCCGGGGATGCTCCCGAGCGTCTCCCTGGGAGCGGGGAAAGGTGGGAATGTCCTGTCAGGAGGGGACAGGGAGGAGACTCAGTGACATTTGGGGGAAATGGAGGGTGGCAGAGAGGAGCTGCAGCCCCCAGCCCTCACCCTGGGGCATTTCTGCCTCTGGGGATGGAGCTCTTCCTGCAGATCTGCTCCAAGCCCTGCAGAAGGGAGCAGCTCCTGGGAACAGCCTGGCTTGGGTTTGAGGCCCTCGGGTTTGGGGCTGGGCCGTGCCAGGCAGGGAGGGCAGCTCTCCCTGTCCCCGATCACAGGAGCAGAGTCAATTTGAGCAGAACGAGCAGGGAGGGAAGGCTGTGCTAACGAGACGCAGATGAATCTCGCCGGTGTCCGGGGAGCTGTTCCTGCAGCACTAACGAGCCAGCCCACAAGGACGAGCCAGCTGACACGGCTTGTTGGTGCTAATGGCGCTGGGAGAACTTGATCCAGCCCCGAGAGCCCCGGGCTGGCACTGGCTGCACCCCAAACTCTGTTCTGGGCTCCCGGGATGTGCCCACCGAAGGATGGGCTCTGTCCCTGTGGGGAGAACAGAGCCTGGACAGGACCTGGGGCTCTCTCCCAGGGATTGTCCCTGCTCCAGGGGGCTGTGGGGACAGGGCTGGAGCAGCCCTTCCATGGGGAGCACAGGGGGAGCTGCTGGAGCTCCTGCCATCCCCAGAGCAGGGAAGCCCTCAGCCCTGGGAAGCTCCTGCTGGGAATGGGAATGCTGGGTCAGCCACCGGTCTGAGGAGGAACCAGCACATTCAGGGTGGCCCTGTGGAAAAGGCAGTGGCCAAGGAGAGAGGGGGAAGAGCCCGAGTCGAGGTGACAGGCCCAGCATGTGACATGTGCCAGAAACTCCCCTGGAAAGCCCTGCGAGGCTCAAAGGGCTGAGATGCCGTTCCAGGCAGGGTGATCCAGCAGCTGGGGGCTCTGCTGGCCTTTCTGCTGGGCCCGGGGATGTTTCCCTGGGGAATTTCAGCAGCAGAACACCCACACCACTGCCTCGAACTGCTCTGCTGCTGCCAGGCCCTGCCCTGATTTGTTAAAGAAATGATGTCGAAAGCAGCAGCCGGGCGGGGGCAGCTGGTTCCGACCCGCCCCTCGTCCTTCACCAGCCCGGGGGTTTTGCTGCTTTGGGGTCCGACCTGTCCCCGTTGTGGGTCCTGCTGGGGGTCCCTGCCACAGCCGTGACCCTGGCGGGGACGGAGCCAGCAGCAGCCACAGCCCCGGGTTCACACTGGAGAACGGAGCAGAAACTGCTAAGAGGAAAGCGAGAGAAGAGCCGAGAGATGCAAACGCAGTGGAAAAAGTGACTGTGAGCAGAGGAGCCGGGGCAGCCCTGCCTCCTGCAGCGGGGCGCTCCACACCGAGGCGTTCCTGTCCCGCTTCCCCCCAGCCCGGCGCGGGAGCATTTCACGTCCCCGCCGTTCCCAGCAGCCTGGAAGTGGCTGGCTAGCTGGCAGGCGGGGAAGCGCTAGCAGGAGAACAAAGCCGTAGGAACGAGGAGGATACTTGCTTTCCCGTCTCCAGAGCCAGCCCGCAGACAGAGGCGCGGGGAGGTTCGGTTCGCAGCGCTGGAATCGCCTCCCCACGGGTTCGGGCTGCAGGCGGGTGTTTAGCTGAATCACAGCTAAGTACAGGAGACACCAAACACGGCCTTAAATCCAGGCTTATTCAGGAGACATCTTTAAGCATGTAATTATCTTCAAGCACACGCTTAGGTGCCTCCGAAGCGGGGATGCTCGGCTGAATCTGGGCCGTAATTACCGGGCTGCTCCCGTGTTTACCCCAAGCCACGCCGTGGGCGCTGCCCCGGGACAAGCCCAGCGGGGCAAACTGGGCACCCTGGCCCCGGGGAGCGCCTCGGTGGCCCCTCTGCAGCCAGCGGGTCCTGCAGGGAGCCCCGGGAACGAGCGAGGCCGAAGCGCTTCGAGGTCCCGCTCCGGCGGGGCCGGGATCAGCCGGGCGCTGCAGAACCTCGCCTTCCTGTTGTGCAAAGAGCCAGCGCAGCTGTATGGGCCGCGATAAACATCTGCCAGCCGCGATAAACATCTGCAAGGCGAGCAGGGCTCCGGGGGCGCTGGTGGCTTCGCGCTGGGGCCGTCCCGGGCAGGGAACAGCTCCGCCACCAGAGCCGGCCTGCCCGGAGGGAGGGACAGCGCCAGGAGGGCTCTGGGGACGGGGCTGGTGGCTTTGTCACCGAGGCTTTCGTGGCACAGGAGACCGCCCCAGGCAGCCGAGCCCGCAGGAAAGCAGGAAACCAAAGCGGCTGGTGGCTCGCCGGAGCCTGGCGGGGGCGAGAGGGGCACGGGAGCCCAGCAGGAGCTGTAGGAGCCCAGCAGGGGCCGTGGGAGCCCAGCAGGAGCTATAGAAGCCCAGCAGGAGCTGTAGGAGCCCAGCAGGAGCTGTAGGAGCCCAGCAGGAGCTATAGAAGCCCAGCAGGAGCTGTAGGAGCCCAGCAGGAGCTGTAGGAGCCCAGCGGGGGCTGTGGGAGCCCAGCAGGGGCTCTGGGAGCCCGGGGCCAGCCCTGCCCTGCCCTGGCACCCACGGGACACGGGATCCCGTCCTCCCTGGTCTCCCTCGTGCTCCGCTGGTTTGAGGTTTGGCCAAGCCAGCCCGACCCGTGCTTGGGAACCCCGCGGCTTTGGGGGCTCTGTGGGGAGCACCGGGAGCGCCCAGGCTGGGAAAGCCCTCCCGGAACATCGAGTCCCAGCCGTGCCCGACCGCCAGCTTGTCACCAGCACTGAGTGCCACATCCAGGTGCTCCTTGGACACCTCCAGGAACGCGACTCCAAACTCCCTGGACATTCTGTTCCAGAGCCTGACCAGCCTTTCCAGGAAGAAATTCCTTCTGAGTTTCAGAGCAGGGCTGTGCCCTCCTGGAGCTGCTGCTCTCTGGGAGCCTCTCCCTGCTCTGCTCCCGATGGGAGCCCCTGGCAGCTCCAATGCCCGCGGGGTGGGCGCAGCCCCCGGAAAGCCGCTCTGGGGAACTGCCCCTGCTCACGGCAAGCAGAGGAACTTTCCAAGCTGGATCACGGCAGGATTGGATGGTTGATGAGCTGTGGGCTCTGGTCTGGGCGCCTTTAGCTCCCACCACGTGTCTGATGTGTGGCGAGCGGGTCCCCGCCGGGCACGCCCCCAGCCCTGCTGGGCTGCTGGGATCCCCCGAGGATCAGCCCCGGAGCTCTGACCCCGCACAAACCCCGCCGAGCCGCTCTCACTTCCTCCAGCGCTGCTCACCTGGGTTCACAGGATCTTTTTCCACGTCGGACAGGTTGCAACACCGAGCCTGGAACCAGAAGGGCGCTGATTAAAGAACAAGCGCCGCGTTTAGCGTGGTGTAATGATTTCCACCGAACTTAATGGCTGCGAAACAGAAACGAGTTATCTCTGGCACATCAAAGAGCTGGAAAAATGTAGTCAACGGTACCTCTGAGCTATTCTGCATATCAAGTGGCGAGATAGCATCGTGAATAATGAAGGATTTGCAGCAGCGAGGTTGCACAAACAGCAGTGAAGCAACGCTCGCCGCGCACCTCCTCCCGGGCTACATCAAAAGCCCCAGGAAGGGCAATTTCCAAAGAGCCGCGCTGCCAGCGGCTGGTGTCCTGGAGAGGAGCCGGGCTGTGCCGCAGCTCAGCGGCCAAAGCCGGGCTTGGCACGCAAGCCCCGGCGCGGAAGGGAGCAGCCCTGGGTGTCACCGGGGCTGGCACAGCCCGGCTGAACTCCCGGTGCTCCTGGCAGGACGGAGCCTCCCTCACCTGGCGCTTGCTCCATCTTCCTTCTAAGCCTCCTTCTTCGCCGGTTGTTTTTGTTCCAAACAAAAACCTCCCCGGGGGCAGCTCCCTTGTCCCTTCCCTGTCACCCTGGCAGTGCCTCGGGAAGGCTGTTCCTCTCCCTGCTTTGGAGTCACTGACTGGTTTATATCCTCCGTGAGAATGTCCCCCAAGTAAATCTCGGGAGTGTTCAACTTCCCTGTGCCTGCTCTGCCTGCCCCGTCCCTGGACGTGCCCGGGTCGGACCTTGTGGAAGGTGTCACTGGCAGGGGTGGAAGGAGACGGTTTTCCAGAGCCCCTCCAGCCCAAACCACTCTGTGATTCCATAATTCTGTGATTCCATAATTCTGTGATTCCATAGTTCTGTGATTCCATAGTTCTATGATTCCATAATTCTATTATTCCATAGTTCTATGATTCCATAATTCTGTGATTCCATAATTCTGTGATTCCATAGTTCTGTGATTCCATAGTTCTATGATTCCATAATTCTATGATTCCATAATTCTGTGATTCCATAATTCTGTGATTCCATAGTTCTGTGATTCCATAGTTCTGTGATTCCATAATTCTGTGATTCCATAGTTCTGTGATTCCATAGTTCTGTGATTCCATAATTCTGTGATTCCATAATTCTGTGGTTCCCTGCTCCCTCCGGGCCCTGTGGAGCAGGGCGAGCCGCAGCCCTGCTGGAGCTTTCTGTCCTGTCCTCCCCGAGGACACCGAAGTGACTTCGGACGGCAGCACGTGTCTGGTGTCCCCTCCCGAGAGCCCCCCGAGCACGCGGGAGGGAGGGAGGGAGGGGACAGAGCCGGGCCGTGCCTGCCGGTGCCACCTCGGCGCTGGGAGAGCCGCACCGCCCAGAGCCGCTCAAGCCCGGACAAATCCCTCTCTCCTGGCGCGGGTGTCCGGCGGGAGGAGATGGCAGCCGATAAAGCTGCCGGGCACACCTCAGCTCCAGACGAGACATCCCCGGTGCTCCCAGTGCGCAGCGATTACAAAGCGAAGAAAGAAACGCACTCGACTTGCAAATCGCGTTGGGCAACGAGCGAGGCTTTCCAGCCCGGCAGTAGCCGCGGGGCTCGCTGGGTCCCGAGCCCGGCACGGCTCGGCACGGCTCGGCTCCTCTGGCCGAGCCCCGATCCATGGTTTCGGCTCAGAGCTGCAGCCCGGCTCGCTAATCCCTCTGCTATTCCCGCCTTCCTCCCGCGCGTCCTGCCGGGCTGTCCCGCTCCGGGAAGGGACAAACCGGCCCGGCACTCGCGGGCCACCCGCGGGGACAGCGGGGACAGCGGGGACAGCGGGGACAGCGGGGACAGCAGGCCGGGCTGGGCGGGTGGCACCGGGCGGTGTCGCTGAGGGGTGGCCGAGCCCCGCTCTGCAGCGGGAGGCACAGTCCCTCCCACACACAACCCGGGGATTTTTAAATTATTTTTTCCCAGTTTTGCCCTCACCCGGTGCCCGCTTCTCTCGTACCCCAGGACGTGCTGGGAATTCTGCAGAGCCTGGGTTGGAGCAGGGAAACAAAGGCATGCCCGGACAGGAGCTTGGGCTGCTGCCAGTCCTGGGTTGGTCCGGCCTTGCCGTGGGCAGCGGGGCCGTCCTGACCCGGAGCAGCAGAGTTCAGGGATGGAAATGCAGATTTCAGGGGTGCAAATGCAGATTTCAGGGGTGGAAAAGCAGATTTCAGGGGTGGAAATGCAGATTTCAGGGGTGGAAATGCAGATTTCAGGGGCGGAAATGCAGATTTGTGGCCTCTCCCATTGCCACTTTTGCCTCCGGGAGCAGATCCCCCGCTGCCCACCCCAAAGGGAGCGTTAAAGGAACATCAGGGTGGGTTTAATCATCACTTAGGAGCGATCAGGGGCACTAAGGCTGGCTCTGCCTTCTTTGCAGTGGCCTTTTCTGCTGTCCCCGTGTCCTCAGGAGCCTGATGGAGGGAGCTGAGGGATGAACAAGTGCCACCAAGCAGAGGAACTGGGCAAGGATCCCAAATGCTGAGGCCGGACCGGCCTGTGCAGAGCTCGGGGAGGGGGAGCAGCCTTGCAGTGGTGCCACGAGGATCCCCCAGCCCGGCCCTGCCATTCCCGGCCCGGCAGAGCACAAAGGGCAGCAGAATAAGCCGGGCTTGTTTGTGCTCCCAGGCCGGCCATGAATAAAACATCTGCGCAGCACAGGCTGCCTTTGTGCGGCCGGGTTTTAATGGGCCCCGAAGAAATGAGCGATTGTTCTTCTGTCCCTGCCCGGCCCGGGGCTGCCTCCGGCCACAGACCCTCCGCAGGACCCGAGTCCCCGCAGGGAGGTGGCTCTGGTGGCTCTGGTGGCCTGTGGCGCCCCTGAGCCGCTCTGAGAAAAGCCTTCCTCACCAAGGAGCCCGAACCGCTGAATTTGGGGTGCTCCAGGGGTGAAAGGTCAGAGCAGCTCAGGCAGAGCTCTGCCCGCACCCTGAGAGGCCTCCTGGGACTGGTTTGGGTTGGAAGGGATCCGGTCCCTGGGCAGGGACACTTCCCCTGGAGCAGGGTGCTGCAAGCCCGGCCAGGGGTGCTGGGACATCCTCTGCTCCCGCCGGGAGCTGACCAGGGCCACACTGAGACCGCCCTGAGGCCATCCCGGCCCATGGGAACATTCCTGAAGAACCCGGGATTTGCTGGAGAGCTCCAGCAGGCGCGGGAGTGGAGGAACGGGTTGGTTTCCCCATCCCAGGAGCAGCTGGGAGAGCTCCTTCCCCCGCGGAGCGACGCTGCAGGGGAGGCAGCGCCGGCGAGAACAACAACAACAACGAAAACGGCGACAATAATAATTAATAACAATAATGAATAGTAATAAACCAGTTCACGGGGAGCCTAATTGAGTTATTTATCCTCTCCAGGGAATGCCCTGTGGAATTGTTTATCCCCACCCTGTGCCTGTCCCCACAGGAGCGTGGCCCTGAGCGTTTCCATTGCCGTGTCCCTGTGGATGTGACACCGGTGCCACCCCCGTGGCCAATGCTCAGGATGCAGAGCAGGTGCCTTGAAATAATTTATTATGAACAGTGCAGCTTTTTCAATACTCCCCCAAACCCCAGCTTGGATGGGTTTTCCACTTCCCGTGGCTTTCTTGTCCCGGGCTGAAGGCTCTCTGTGCCGGCTGGGCTCGGGGAGAGGCTGGTGAGAAGAACTGGACAATTCTAAGGTCTGATTTTCCTTTTATTTCTTCCCCTCAGAGAAACAGCAACGATCCCGACGGCGCCAAACTGGTGCCAAAATCTTCCTCCCAAACGGGCGGTTCACACCTGGAGCCGAGGAGGAGTTGTTCCTGGAATTCCCAGCCAGAGGTGATTCCAGCAGCCCCGACGGGGACATCAGCGGGTGTCCCCAGCACGCCGGGGCTCCAGCAGCACCGATCCCAACTCACGGAGCATCCACCCCTCCGGGATGAGCTTTATAGGGCTGCCTTGTGGGGGAGGAGGGATTTTGGGAAGGAGGAGAGCTCCGGGTGCCGGCTGATCCCGGGGAGGCTCAGGGAAGCAGCGGGAGGAGTGGCGTTCGAGCCTTGATTGCTCGCTCCAGGCGTGTTGGCTCCGCGTGTATAAAAACAATAATTAAACCTAAGATGTGGGAGGATTATTAAAGGTTTTATGGCATCTAATCCTTTTTGAAACCTTTCTGTAGGCTGGAATCTGAGGCTGGAGCAATAAAAATGCAAACTACACCCAGATTCATTCCGGGCTCCGTCATCCTCCCTCGCCGGCCCCTGCCCTCGGTGCTTGCGGGCTGTGGGAGCCGGGCGGGAGGGAGGGAGGAGCTGGGGCGGCCTCACCTCGTGCTGCTGGGAGCGGGAGGACCGCGGATCCTGGTGGGATCCGGGCTTTGGGAGCCCCGGCAGCGCCGTGCCGGCCCGGGGCTCGCAGGGCTGGCAGTCCCAGCCGGCAGGGTGTGGGATCACACGTGTGCGTGGGTTCGGATCCATGGGAATCCCAATCCCTGGGATTTTACCTGCCCCTCAGGTGCTCCCATCCCTCCACTGACAGAACTCAGCCATTCTGGTGCCCCCACGAGCCGGAGGGAAAGAAATAAATAAATGAAAAAAAATTTAAAAAAAAGCAGGCGCCTTTCGCATTTCAAAGCCGGGAGGAATTTTTTCCCCTTCTCTTTTTTTTTTTTTTCCTCTTCCTTATTTTTTCTACCTCCCCTCCTTCGGGATGGCTTATCTCCATGAAATTAGTAATTGGCATTTCTTTCTGAAGCCGGGGAGAGCGCCAGCAGCCGGTAACACCCACGCCACACTCCATTCTCTGAGCAAGGCCCCGCAGCCAGAGAAGCGAGGCTAATAAAAGTAATAACAAGGAATTAAACGGGAGAGGGAAAAAAAAAAAAAAAAAGAAAAAAAAGAAAAAAAAAAGAGGCAGAAAGCGCTGAAATCAGGTTTAACTTTCCCTTTTGCTCCCCGGCTGTTTTCGGAGCGGGCAGAGCTGCGTCAGGGTGGGGCGGCGGGCGGGTTTCGGGCGCCCTTCGGGAGCGCGGGGCTGAGTCAGGGCGCTGGGAGCTCCCTGCCGCTGCCGAGCAGCCCTTCCTTCCCCAGCCCTGGCTGCAGACGCGGATTTACAAACCCCGTTTCATCTCCGCAGAGCCCCGAGGGCGGCAGCCGCAGCCTCAGCCTTCGCCACAGCCTCCTCCTCCTCCTCCCCCGGAGCTCCCGGCTCGTCTGGCACGTCGGGGCGGCACCCGCAGCCAAAACAGGTTTGGGTTGGTTTCCAGCTGCTCATTAACGCTCCTTGGCTTCATTAGGGGTTTTTTCCATGCGTGCCAGCTCATCCTCATCCTTCGCGGGTGCTGGGAGAGCTCAGAGCCCTGCCAGGCCTGAAGGGCTCCGGGAGAGCTGGAGAGGGACTGGGGACAAGGGATGGAGGGACAGGAGACAGGGAATGTTGGGAATTAGGACTTGTTCCCTGGCAGGTGGGCAGGCCCTGGCACAGGGTGCCCAGAGCAGCTGGGGCTGCCCCTGGATCCCTGGCAGTGCCCAAGGCCAGGCTGGACACTGGGGCTGGAGCACCTGGGACAGTGGGAGGTGTCCCTGCCGTGGGATGGTCTCTAAGGTCCCTTCCAACCCAAACCATTCCCTGAGATCCCCTGAAATCAGCCTCCTGAGGTTGTCCTGGGTGGCTCTGGGGACAGGGACAGGTCCGGAGCCGTGCCAGGCCTCGGCTGGGGGAGCTGAGAGCGGCCGCTCCCGGGCAGGGTGTGCCGGTGCCTGCCCGAGGGCTGCGGCCGATCGCTACAGAGCATCCCAACCCCCGGGAAGTGCATCCCAACCCCCGGGAAGTGCATCCCAACCCTCGGGAAGTGCATCCCAACCCCCGGGAAGTGCATCCCAACCCTCAGGAAGTGCATCCCAACCCCCGGGAAGTGCATCCCAACCCCCGGGAAGTGCATCCCAACCCCCGGGAAGCCACCTGGGTCAGCGGCGGGGCGAGCTCGGCCACCCCGGCTGCACCGGCACATCCCTGCGGGTCCCTGCCGAGCTGTGCCGCGGGCACGCCCGCCCGTGGGATCGGTGTGGGAGCTGCCGCTGCAGCCCAGCTCAGCCCAGCCCAGCCCGGTCAGGCCCGGCCGAGCCTCCCGAGCCGTCCGGAGCAGCACAATCCGCTGCAATCCCGGGGTCAGCCCGTCCCGCTCGGCTCTGGCCCCGCTCAGGTGTCCCCGTCCCCCATCAGGGACACTGGGGCAGAGTGGGCGGTGGAGAAGGGGCTGGGGGTCCGGGGCTGACCCCGCTCCTTCACGGCTCCTGGCTCTGCTCCCCGATCGGTGATTCAGCTCCCGGGGCGGGGTCATTCCCTGGAGAATGAGGAATTCCGGTGGGGATGGAGCACGCTGTGGTTTCCAGCCTGGCTTTACTGGGATCCCAGTAACTCCCAGTAACCACTGCTGGTGCTGGGGGGATGGAGGGGGCTGAGCTTTGGGAAGCAGCCGGAGATGCCCTGTGCCCTGACCTCTACTGATACTCCTTCCCGTCCTTTCCCATCCACCCCGGGCAGCTCAGCCACCGCGTTCCCACTGCAGAGCACAGAGCATCCATGAGAATCCATCAGGAATTTGGGGTCAGCCTGGCTGGGCCCCGGGTCACGAGCACAGGCTGTTCCTGGGGTTCTCTCATCAGGGAGTGGCTGAACAGGTCTGGGTACAGCCAGGGCTAAAATCCCTCTGGACCTGGGCATGGGCTCGGCACCATCCCCACTCCCTCCTCCACCATCCCTGCTCCCCCAGCAGGCAGGCCCCAGCCACTCGCTGTAATTTTTATATTTTTATCTTTCCCAGCAAAGCCCAGAAATCGCCCAGGATCGATCGGGGGCCCTGCAGTTTGGACGGGTCCCATTTGCCGAGCTCCTTCTGCCCGGTGTCGGCGGCCCGAGCTTCCATCATCCCATTACACGGCTGCCACCGCCAGGGAGGAACAAATTACCCCATAAATCACCTCCCGCCAGGGGCAGGGACAGGGCCATTAGCGGCTCCCGAGAGGGATGGCAGCAGATGGGGATGGGGTGGGCTGGGAAACCTGGAGAAGCCTGAGCTGCACCCAGAGCTGTGCGGCTGTACCGGGCTCAGCTGGGCCGGGATAGGCCATGGATTGGGCCGGGATAGGCCATGGATTGGGCCGGGATAGGCCATGGATTGGGCAGGGATAGGCCATGGATTGGGCCGGGATAGGCCATGGATTGGGCAGGGATAGCCTGTGAGTTGGGCCGGGATAGGCCACGGATTGGGCTGGGATAGGCCATGGATTGGGCAGGGATAGCCTGTGAGTTGGGCCGGGATAGGCCATGGATTGGGCCGGGATAGCCCATGGATTGTGCCTGGATGTTCCATGGGCTGTGCCTGAACACTCCATGGGTTCTCCACCATCTCCACAGCACTGATCCCACCAGAGGCTCCGTGAAGCCGATCCCTGGGCTCTTGGCTGCCGGGAGCTCGCCGGGGCTGGGGTTTATCCGCCTCTCCCTTTCCCTGAACCCTCCCTGCGAGTTCTCCTGGCTCCACCGAGGAATTCCCAGGGCCCAGGACTGAGCCTGCTCCAAACCCTCAGCTCCTCGCGGCCGTCCCTGCGCGGCCCTGATCTCATTGTGGGATTATAATTAGCGACTACAATGCCATAATTACGCACCACTTAACTTCTCGGCTTTAATATCTGCGGGAGGCAGCAGGAAAGCCGGGCAGCAGATCCCGGGGATTGGAGGGGGAGGAAGGCCTTTCCGAGGGGTGTCATCCTGGCGTGCGGCTCCTCCTGCCCTCTCCCGGAGCCCTTCCCATTGTTCCCGCCGGGAAGGAGCGAGCCCCGGCCCGGGGGCGATGGGCAGGGGAACAAAGCAGGGCTGCGGGAAGGAAACGCTTCCCAGCCTTCTGAAAGCTCCTCTCGGCGGCAGAAAGGCTCTTGATTTTTATCACTTTTGTCCTTTGAAACAACCTCCCCTTCGCCTCCGCGAGTTTCCCTTGCTGGGACCGGGAGATAGGGCTGGGAGCGCCGGGAATTCTCGGCTGCGGGGGCTGCTGGAAAAGCCTTGGATCTCTCTCTGACATTCCTGCCCTTGCGGCCCATTTGCGTCTTCACCCACAGCAGAAACATCCGAACATTTTGAGGACCTGCCTGGCACCCTGCGGGGCTGGGGCCATCCCAGGAGAGCTCCCATGGCCCCCTGCCCTTCCCAGCCTCTGGAATAACCCGATTTTGGTGGGTTTTCCTCTGAGCCCACCCCGGCCTTCACCCCCCGTGTCACTTAACTCATCAGGAGCTCCCCGCCGCTCGTTACTCGGGATGAATTAAATTGTTTGTAATTGATAAATTATGCACGAGCGCCTGCCAATTCCGAGCCGCCGAGCTGATACCAACCCACCCGGGGGGACAGCTTCTAATTTTATCCGAGCCCTGCGTTGTGCCGGGCGTGCCTGATGTGCGTTGTATTGATTTAACAAGGCTCCTGGGAATCAGGCTGGTTTGCTGATTTTGTCCCTGGCTGAGGTGAATCAGATTCCCGCACAACGAGGGCGTCGTGTGCCAGGGGCAGCGGTGACCCTGGCCCGAGAGGTGGCCGTGGTCACCAGGGGGATCTGAGGGGTCCCTGCCCACCCCGGGGTCATCCCAGTCCGCTCAGCCCCGCCCTGGTGTCCCCTGAGCTGCTGTCCCTGCGCTGTCACCGCTCCGGGCTGGTGGCACCGGCGGGAGATGCTCCCAGGGCTTTTCCTGCCCACATCTCCCAGCCCACTTTGAGCGAGCAGGAAATGGGAGGTTTGGCCTCAAAATAGAATCAGAGACTCCTGGAATGGTTCATCCCATGGCGGGGACACCTCCCACTGCCCCAGGCTGCTCCCAGCCCCAGTCCTGGCCTGCGACCTGCCAGGGATCCAGGGGCAGCCACAGCTGCTCTGGGAAAGCTCAGGGCCTCACCTCGCTCACAGGGAGGAATTTCCTCCCAAAATCCCACCTAAATCCACCTTCCTGGATTCGAACAGGCCTGGTTTGGTACCAGGGAGCTCCCAGGATGGCCCTGGCAGGAGCAGCAATGCAAGGGTGGACAGGAAGCTCAGGAGATGATTTAAAAAGCTGTGTTTTCTCCATGCTTGTTCAATTCCACACGGAAATAGTCCAGAGAGGGAATGATGGAAGAACCTCAGTTGTGGATCTGGTTCATCTCTGCCACCTCTGTCTCAGAAATTCCCATTACAGGGAATCCGGGGCTGTTCCCAGTTCCCTGGAGCCTCCCGGCTCTCATCTTTCCAAAAGCAGCAGCAGCTGATGCCCGGCACGCCTGTGCCCTGCCAAGAATTCCCTGCCCCGCCCTTTCCCCCCTCACTTATCAGATAACCGGGACAATGAGGAGCTCCTGACCATACATAATGGGGATTATGCAGGGAAAACCAGCGGCTGGGATAGCACATCCCGGTGTGTCGGATCCAGGAGGCTGGGAGAGACCTCTGGCTTCTGGAAGAGGCTCAAACCCGTGGGTTTGGAGGCTGAGGCACCGGCTGGGGCTTTGCTTTATCCCTGCTTTCCTGCCGTGGTTGTGGCTGGATCTCTCCAGGGCTGGGTTTTTGTGGATATTTACCAGAACCGTGGAAAACCCCGGGATCTCTGGGTGTGAGGTTTCCATCTGTGCCAGGCCTGGCATCCCCCCGGGTGTGGGACCATTCCTGATGTCACCCCAGCTCTGGGACTATTTCCAGAGATCCCCCTGTGTGGGGGACCATCCCTGACATCCCCCTGGACCATCCCTGACATCCCCCTGGCTGTGGGACCATTCCTGATGTCACCCTGGCTGTAGGACCATCCCTGACATCCCCCTGGCTGTGGGACATTCCCAGAGACCACCCTGGGAACTCTCCGGAATTCCCAGGTGGGAGCTGCCGCCCAGGAGAAGCACTGGGAATCACAGAACCCTGGAACAGTCTGGGGGGGAAGGGACAGCTCGAGGTCACGGGCAGGGACATCTGCCACCAGCCCGGGTTGCTCCGAGCGCTGTCCAGCCTGGCCTGGAGCTTTCCCAGGGATGGGGCACCCTGGAGTGCCCGGAGTTCCCGGTGGGAGCAGCCTGGCATCGGGGGCAGGAGGAGCCTGACCCGCGGGCCACCAGGGCTCTGCTCCCCTCCTGCTGTCACCTCTGGGAGCGGTGACACTGCAGGACAGCCCTCCAGGAAGGGAAGGGCCCGGCAGATTTTTCTGGGCGAGGTGATAAACCCAGAGGAGCCAGCCAGCCCATTTCCATGCAGGAATTCTGCATAACTTGTCTGTGCATATGTTCCAGTGGCCCCCAGGCAGCCAAAAGAAAATTAAAATTAATTTTTTTTTTTTTTTTTTTTTTAGCTCCTGTGTGAAATGAATGCGCCTGCTTTGCTTACAGCCCTTCCCCCTCCTGCCCTCCAGACCTTCAGGGCTTGGAGCTGGCCTGGTGCTCCCGATGGATTTCCAGAATATGGGAATATGCTAAAGCCAAATGCATATTTGGGAGCTGATTTGGCTGCTGGGAAAGGGGTTGGCAGTGGGAGGAAAACGCGTTTGATGCCTGGGTGGGGACATCTCTGCTGGAGCTCCAGTTGGAGCCTCGGGAGGGTTTAATTCAGAGGGAATTCTGGCTCCCCTTCCCCATGGGATTGTTTGCTGAGTGAGGGTCTGGTCCCGGGGATCTGGAGAGGGCACGGAGCTCCCTGTGCCCTGGGATTCCCAGAACTGTGCTGGGAGCCCTTCTCCCTCAGTTCTGGGTCCCTTCTCTCACCAGTTCTGGATCTCTTCTGTCCTAGTTCTGGATCCCTTTATTCCCCCGTTTCTGGGGCCCTTCTGCCCCCAGTTTTGGGCCCCCTCTCCCCAGTTCTGGATCCCTTTCTTCCCCCAGTTCTGGATTCCTTTCTTCCCCCAGTTCTGGATTCTTTTCTTCCCCCAGTTCTGTGAACCTTCTCCCCCCAGTTCTGATCCCTTCTCTCCCCCAGTTCTGGGTCCCTTCTCTCCCCCAGTTCTGATCCCTTCTCTCACCAGTTCTGGATCCCTTCTCTCACCAGTTCTGGGTCCCTTCTCCTCCCAGTTTTGGATCCCTTCTCTCCCCCAGTTCTGGGTCCCTTCTCTCACCAGTTCTGGATCTCTTCTGTCCTAGTTCTGGATCCCTTTATTCCCCCGTTTCTGGGGCCCTTCTGCCCCCAGTTTTGGGCCCCCTCTCCCCAGTTCTGGATCNTCCCCCAGTTCTGGTCCCTTCTCCCCCCAGTTTTGGATCCCTCTCCCCGAGTTCTGGGTCCCTTCTCTCCCCCCGTTCTGATCCCTTCTCTCCCCCAGTTCTGGTCCCTTCTCCCCGTCCCTCCTGGACCAGGGCTGCACCAGTGCCTGTCCTTCCCTCCCCCGGTCCCTCTCCGCAATTCCCGCCACGGAGCTCATTGGGAAAACAAAAGTGTTTTTCCCACTTGCCGGCTGCCCTTTTATTTTTGGAAGCCACACACGCAATCACAGGCGCACGGCCCCAGCAATTAGGGAGAAAAGCACTTTTCTTCTGCAGGCCCAATTACCCATCCTTTAATTGACATAATTATTATCTTGCGCTTTTCTAATAATATTTATTGAACGCCACAAATCCTCGTTGGCAGCGGGGCCGCGCTGGGAGCTCGGCAATTTTCCCTCCTCACAGGGGCCGTGCTGGAAGGAGGGATCGATGTGGTGAGAGAGGGGAAGGAATTCCTCCCTGCGGAGGTGGGCAGAACCTGGCCCAGGTTTTCCGTAAAATTGGCAGCCCCTGCATCCCTGGAGTGTCCCAGGACGGGGCTGGGATGGGGGAAGGTGTCCCTGCCGCGGCTGGGGTGGGATGCGATGGGGTTCAAGCTCCGACCCAGCCGTTCCCTGATTCCGTGGGGCCGGCCCGGATGCTCCCGGTGATTCCCGCTCCGGGGCGGCCGCCGCCGTCACTCGCGGTCCCCTGGCGCTCCGCGGCTTTTGTTTTCTCTCGGCGGTAAATAAAAGCGGCGGTGATCGCGCCTGGAGGATGGCTGGGAGCAAGCTGGGCGCGCTGGGAGGGGGAAGGCAGCGCTGATTTATTCCCTCCTCGCCCGAGACGCCGCGCGGGGCCGCGGGCCGGCGGTGTTTGGGTAAATCCGGCTGCTCCGAACCTCCCGGAGCCGCTGACGGGCCCTGGAATTCAGCACGCGGCTCCACGGCCCGGCCTTGGTCCTGCTGGGAGCCGGGAACGGGGGGCCCGTGCCAGGGGTGGGTCTGGGGGGGCTCTGCTGCCCCCCGGGCGCTGCTGCTCTGGCTTTCCCCACGGGATGGGGGCTGTGCCCGGCACCAGGAGGAGCTGGGGGCGCTCAGCCTGCGGCTCGGGCCGTGGGACAGGGGACCCTTCCCTTGGGCTGCCAGCCCCCCTGAGCAGGGGCGATGGGGGCGCCGCGGGTCCTGGGGGTCCCAGACCTCCAGGGTGTGGGTTCAGGGGGTCCCAGACCCCCAGGGTGTGGATCCGGGGTGTCCCAGACCCCCAGGGTGTGGGTGCAGGGAGTCCCAGACCTCCAGGGTGTGGGTTCAGGGGGTCCCAGACCTCCAGGATATGGGTTCAGGAGGTCCCAGACCTCCAGGATATGGGTTCAGGGGGTCCCAGACCTCCAGGATATGGGTTCAGGGGGTCCCAGACCCCCAGGGTGTGGGTGCAGGGGGTCCCAGACCTCTAGGATGTGGGGGCAGGGGGTCCCAGACCCCCAGGGTGTGGATTCTGGATGTGCTAGACCTCCAGGGTGTGGATCCGGGTTTCCCAGACCTCCAAGGTGTGAGTACAGGGGGTCCTAGACCTCCAGGGTGTGGGTGCAGGGTGTCCCAGACCTCCAGGGTGTGGGTGCAGGGTGTCCCAGACCTCCAGGGTGTGGATCCGGGTGTCCCAGACCCCCAGGATGTGGATCCAGGGGTCCCAGATCTCCAGGATGTGGATCCAGGTGTCCCAGACCTCCAGGGTGTGGATCTGGTGTCCCAGACCTCGAGGACAGCCCGATATCCTCCCAGGGAGCTCCAGGGCTGCCGAACCCCTCAGGCTGAGGTGCCGCTGCGCTCGGGGTGCCCCGGAGCTGGGGGACAGCTCCCGAAAAGCTCCCCAGGAGCTCCCTGTCCCGGCTGCCTTTCCCGCACCCCAGGGGCTGCGTTAGGGGCAGAACAAGGCTGGCAACCCGAGCTCGGGGCGAGTCGCCCGGCCCGTCCCGCGGGGCCGGAGGGGTGGCACTGAGGGCACGGCGTGGGCCGAGGCGCCCAGCCCCAAACCCGCCCCCGGGATGTGCCCGGCTCCCGTTCCTCTCCCCCGGCCCCGTCTGCCGCCCAGCCCATCTGTTTGCCTGCAGAAGGCGAGGTTTATTTTCTTCCCCCTGAACTATAAATAGACGTTTCAGCGCCGCTCCCGCTGCCAGTTCTCCGTCTGCACATCCCCATTTCCATAATTACCGCCGCGAATCCCTAATCCCGGCAGGAGCTCGCGCAGGTTCGAGCAGCGGAGCCGGCTCCTAAACGGGTGTAATTTGGGTCTTTAGCGAAGTGACAAATCTGCGGGCGAATCGCAGCGGCGAGCTGGGAACCTCCCGGAATTCTCACCCCCGATTGCTCCGGAGCGCGGCGGTGACAAGCGAGGTGGCAACGATGAATTATCCGAGCCACGAATCCCAGGGGAGGGGCTGGATCCGCTGCCGGGAGAGCCGGGCATCAATCTTTCATCCCGCCCGGTTTGTTTGCAAATGGCCCTGAAGGACGGCGCTGGAACCGGGCCAGGACTGGCGCTGGGATTTTTCCGGCGTCTTTTCCAGCTGCCGGCTCTGACAGCTTTCTGGGGAGCTGCTTTGGAGCGCGGCACATCCTGGAGGTGATGCTGACCCCGTGCTGTCCCCGCGGCGGGGTTGGCACGGCTCGGGCCTGTCCCCGTGTCACCTTCCTTGGGCACAGCAGCGCTGCAAGGCAGAGCGAGCCTCCCTCCCCTGTGCCCTGCCCAACCCCGGATCCACGGAACGGCCGGGCCTGGGAAAGCCCCGAAGGATCACTGAGCCCTGCCCTGCCGTGTCACCCCCCCAACCGTGTCCCCAAGCCCACATCCCCACGCTTTTTGGAATCTCCAAGCAATCCACGTCCCCGTTTCCCGGGGTGGGACGTGCCGGTGGCTGGCAGGGGCTGGCAAGGCGGAGTTGCCCCCGCGCTGCCCCCGGGGCAGGGAGCAGCTGAGGGCAGGAGGCTCCGGCTGGTTCTGCCGAGCTGGACCCCAGCAGCCGCTGTCTGCCCGTGGGGAAAGGAGGGAAAGGATTCCCGCGGGTTCCTGTGGCAGCCCGGGAGCCGCCCAGGCCCGGGGCTCAGCGCTCCGTGCCTCACAGCCTCGTGCCCCTGCTGCCGCTTCCAGGGGCACCGTGGGGCAGTGCCACCTCCCCCTGCCGCTTCCAGGGGCACCGTGGGGCAGTGCCACCTCCCCCTGTCACTTCAGCAGCACCGTGTGGCAGTGCCACTTCCAGCGGCATCGTGTCACAGTGCCACCTCCCCTGCCACTTCCAGGGGCACCGTGGGGCAGTGCCACCTCCCCCTG
>VWZV01006386.1:0-16551 GCA_013397155.1 Irena cyanogastra | reverse complement strand
ACCTCCCCTGCCGCTTCCAGGGGCACCGTGGGGCAGTGCCACCTCCCACTACCACTTCCACCTGTGTCATGTGGCAGCGCCACCTCCCCCTGCCACTTCCAGGGACACCGTGTGGCAGTGCCACCTCCCCCTGCCACCTCCAGCTGCGTTGTGTGGCAGTGCCACCTCCCCCTGCCAACTCCAGCTGCACCGTGTGGCAGTGCCACTGCCACTTCCAGGGGCATCGTGTCACAGTGCCACCTCCCACTACCACTTCCAGCTGTGTCATGTGGCAGTGCCACCTCCCCCTGCCACTTCCAGGGACACCGTGTGGCAGTGCCACCTCCCACTACCACTTCCAGCTGTGTCCTGTGGCAGTGCCACCTCCCCCTGCCACTTCCAGCGGCACCGTGGGGCAGTGCCACCTCCCCGTGCCACCTCCCCCTGCCCCTCCAGCTGCATCCCGCCGGCTCCGTGCCCGGGCTCGGGGTGGGGCACAGGGAGTGCGGCGTGTGCGAGGGGGCTGGCTCGGGCTTGGTTTGCTTTCCTGGGGAGGAAAGAAAGGAGAGAGCCTTCAAACCGCTGCTGGGGATGCTCCCTGGGGACGTTCCCGCTCCCAGCACCCCTCCCCTGTGCCAGGACGTGCAGCTGTGACCCCTCTGCCGTGGCAGGAGCAGCAGGAGCCTCGCCTCCCGTCCCCAGGCAGCCCCGATCCCGGCTGGGACGGAGCTGGAGCCGCGTTTCCCGCACGTTTCCCAGCGCCCGGCTGGGACGCCTGGGAGAAACCCGCTCACATCATCATCATCATGGCTTTGATTCCCCACGAAAGGAAGGAGCCAACTGCGTTAAACGCCTTCCCTCTGATGTGCTGTTTAGTTATTTTGCTTTCAAGAAAAATAAATCCCCCCTCGGCGTGTTTGCGGAGCTGATTTGGTGCTGCAGACACGCCGCGATTGGAGGGCGAGGCATCGGCAGGAAAAAGGGGAAGACGGCCTTGGAGCGGGCTCTGGGAGCTGGAACGGCCCCGGCGTGGGGCAGGAGGGGCCCCGGGAGCCGCTCCCAGGCGAGGAAAGCCCAGCTGGGCTTGGGGAACTTCTGGCAGCCCCTCTCCCTGCCCTGCCGGGGCTTTCCCTGAAAAACATCCCCGTGACCCCGGGGATTCCCCCATTTCCATCCTGCACCCGGCTCCTTGGGGTGTGGGGCTGGGCTGGGGGACCCCCGGCCCCCCTGTGTCCCCCTGTGTCCCCCAGGCCCCCAACCCTTTGCCTGCACAAGGTTCCCCATTTGCATTGGTTTGCATCGACTTTGGCTGCATTTGGGTTTTGTTTGGTTTTGTTTGGTTTTGGTTTTGGGTTTTGTTTGGTTTTGTTTGGTTTTGTTTGGGGTTTGTTTGGGGTTTGTTTGCATCCGGCGCTGCCTCAGCCCCGGTTCCGGGGACAGCCCCGGGTGTGCCCCTCCCTGGTGCAGATGTGCCAGATGTTGGTCCCCAGGGTGGCACGGGGGCTGTGACGGTGACAGCAACAGTGACAGCGAAGGGCAGGGCTGTGCAGAGCCCAGGGAGAAGGTTCGGGAAGCTCCAGTGGGGAGGGGGAAGGAAACGAGGCTGCTGCTCACTCCTCCCTGGCGGGGATGGATGCTCCTGGGGGCCGGGGAATTCCAGGAGCAGCACCTGCTTCTCCTTCCCCAAAATCCCCAGCTTCTAGAGAGCTGGGAATGTTCACCTGGAGAGGAGAAGCTCCAGGGAGAGCTCAGAGCCCCTGCCAGGGCCTGAAGGGGCTCCAGGAGAGCTGGAGAGGGACTGAGGACAAGGGATGGAGGGACAGGACACAGGGAATGGCCTCGGACTGACACAGGGAGTGTTGGGAAGGAATTCCTGGCTGGCAGGGAGGGCAGGCCCTGGCACGGGTGCCCAGAGCAGCTGGGGCTGCCCCTGGATCCCTGGCAGTGCCCAGGGCCGGGTTGGACACTGGGGCTGGAGCAGCCTGGGACGGTGGCAGGTGTCCCTGCCATGGCAGGGTGGGATGGGATGAGCTTTAAGGTCCCTTCCAACACAAACCGTTCCATGGGTCTGTGAAATCCCAATCCTGGTCTGATTCCCTGGGCAGGGAGCTGGGATGCAGGGATGGGGCAGGGATGACAGTCACGGAGCACTCCGGGGTGTGAGGGCTGTTTTTCTTTCCCGTGGCTGCGCCAGCAGCTCTGACAGCGAAATCTCCTGCCTGGTGTCACCGTTACGGAAAGAAGCTGTAAATCCTCCCTTGATGTTCTGCAGCTCCGCGATCTCCGCCTCCCGGGAGCACCAGCGCTGGGAGCCGGGGCGGGGAACCCCGGGAGCGACACGCTGGCTGCCAGCGCTCCTTTCGGGAAGGAGCTGCCAGGGCCGGGGGCTGCTCCTTCCCGCGGTCCCGACCCCACACCGGCGCCTTCTGCCTTTTGTCCCCTCCGGTTCCCGGGCAGAGCCGCGGGGCAGCGGGAGGAAGGAGCCGCCAGGCCGGGATGCTGCTCCCCAGGAAAAGCTGCTGTTCGGATATTTTCGGCGCGGTTCTGCTGACCCGCAGACACCTTTGCTGGCCGCAGCTCCCAGAGCTGTCATCTTCCCACCTGCTCCCGTTTAATCCTGCTCATCCCGCCCGGCCCCGAGTCAGCCCCTCGCTCTCCCGCGCCAGCCCTTCAATCCCGGCGAGGAGGGGATTTTTCCTTTCCCTCTGACATCTCTGCCTCTCTTGTGAAATGCAAATTAATTAGATTCTAATTACTCGCTGTGCGCCGGAGCTGTTTCCCTCTCGTGTTAGGTTTAGCGGAACATCTTTGTTGTCAGCTGCGCCTTGTAGGTACCGAGCCCATTAAAGCCGAGCCTCGTTGGGCGGGAGGCAGGCAGAGCAGGGAGCGCTCCCCGCTCCCGCTGCGCGCTGCCAGCAGCGCCTTTGTCAGCGCTTCCCGGCGGCAGGGCCCAGGAAAGCTCCCGCTTTTATCGCCCGCTTTTCTCGTCCGCTTTTCCTCCCGCGTTTTTATCGAGTTAAGGAAACACCGAGGGAGCCCCGGCCGGCGCCGCCGGGCTTTGCTCCACGCGGGGTTTGTGGGGCCCGGGGGTTCCTGGGCACTGGGAAAGCCACTGGGACCCCAAACTGGGACACGGAGCTCCTGACCAGGGACCTGGGAATCCTGACAGAGACCCCTACTCAGGACCCGGGACCCCATTCCAGGACCTGGGACCCCATTCCAGGGATGATACTGATGGTTCGAGATGATGCTGATGTTTGGGAATAACGCAGGTGTTTGGGAATGATGCTGACATTTGGGAATTATGCTGATATTTGGGGATGATGGAGGTGTTCAGGGGTGACGCAGGTGTTTGGCAATAATGCTGATATTTGGGAGTGATTGAGATGTTTGGGGGTGATGCAGATGTTTGGGGGTGATGCAGATGTTTGGGGGTGATGCTGATATTTGCGGGTGACACCAGTGTGGCCACAGCTTGCTCCAGTGTCCATAGCAGCCACCATCCATGGGACTTCCAGCTGGGAACAATCCCGGTGGCTGAGGCCTATGTGGGAAGCTGGGATGGGGAGCCAGGGCCGGGATTTGTCCCCTGTCCCGGGATCCCTCCTGCCGTGGGGGCTGGGCACAGCCAGAGCTGCCCTCCCGCCCCGTGCCTGGCACCCCGTGTCCCTCTGTCCCCGCAGCCCGGGCTCCTTCCCCTGGAAGGTGGCGCTGGGCAGGGAGGGCCGGGCCGGGAGCGCTCCGGGTTCCCGCAGCTCCTCCCTGCTGCGGATTTGCATGGGGCCCTCGCCAGGCCGTAACTCTCATTTAAGGCAGTAAAGGTGCTTAATTTCACAGGGAAAACTTAATGGAGCACTCGGTTCCCAGTGCTGCTTCCCTGACATTTTACAGCCTTTGGAAGTGTCGCTTCACAACGGCCACGATCCCGAATCCCCGGGCTCTCCCGACCCTCAGGAAGCAAAATAAAGCTGCTTGGAGGGGGAAAAAAAACAACAACCAAAAAAAAAACCAAAAAAACAAAAAACAACCACCGGAGCAGGTGTTGTGGAAAAGTCGGGAGATGCAAATTCTTCCTTCTCATTAGTGACTGCATTTATTCCACGGTTCCACCTGTCCGGGTGACGTCTCTCCCTCCCGGAGCCTTCTCACAGCAGATTAAAGTGCACTTTTATCACCACGCTGAAAGGCATTTCAGGAGGGAACATTAGTTCTCCTACATTATTCCCGCATGTTAGAAAAAGTGTCTTTTTAAAATATTAGACAGCGATCGAGGTTAATTTAAACCACATCAAACACGCGCGGCTGCTCTGCCGGAATCTCCCCCCAGCGCCGGCAGCTCCGGGATGCTCCGGCCGCAGGCGCAGCTCGGCGGGGCCCGGGAGCTCTCCCAGCACTGGGGAGAGGCAGGACAGGGATGGGGGAACCCAAATTCTGCACAGGAGAGGTCCTGGAGCAAACTCCATCGAGTGCCCAGGGCTCTCCTCGGGAGCTCAGCCAGGTGTCCCCTCAGCCAGGTGTCCCCTCATATAAATGTCCCCTTGTCCAGGTGTCCCCTCGTCCAGGTGTCTCCTCTGAGCACCACAGCACCTTCAGACACTCCAGGCACTCTGGCCACTCCGGACACTCCGGACACTCTGGGCACTCTGAACACTCAGGACACTCTGGACACTCTGGGTACTCTGGACACTCGGGACACTCGGGACACTCTGGGCACTCTGGACACTCGGGACACTCCAGACACTCTGGACACTCTGGGCACTCCGGGCACTCTGGGCACTCTGGACACTCTGGGCACTCTGAACACTCGGGACACTCTGGACACTCTGGACATTCTGGGCACTCTGGGCACTCCGGACACTCCGGACTCTCTTGGCAGGCCTGGGCTCCATCGCTGTCCCCAGGAAAGCTGAGTCCTTCCATCGCTCCCATCCCTGCCGCTGCTCCCGCTGTCCCCAGGAAAGCTGGGTCCTTCTGTCACTCCCATCCCTGCCGCTGCTCCCGCTGTCCCCAGGAAAGCTGGGTCCTTCCGTCACTCCCATCCCTGCCGCTGTCCCCAGGAAAGCTGGGTCCTTCTGTCACTCCCATCTCTGCCGCTGCTCCCGCTGTCCCCGCTGCGGGGGACGCTCGGGGTGTCCTGCTGGAGGGAGCTGTCCGGAGAGGTGGTGGCTGTCCCATCCCTGGGTGTCCCAGGCCAGGTTGGGCGGGGCTTGGGGCAGCCTGGGACAGTGGCGGTGTCCCTGCCCTGCAGGGGTGGCACTGGATGTGCCTTAAGGTCGCTTCCCACCCAAGCCACCCTGTGATCCCGCGGCTCTCTGATCCAGCCTCGTCCCACGCCGTTCCTGCGAGAGCCGAAGCTTTGCAGCTTTCCAACACAACCTGCTCCTCCTTTGCCACCCCGGGGAGCCAGGGCTGGGCGCTGGCCCCCGTGGTCACTCCCCGCTGTCCCTTTTGTCACCCCGGGTCCGGGGCGCCTCCCCCGCGCTCCAGCCGCGTCCTCAGGGGGAGCGTCCCTCAGCCCCACGCCCGCGGAGGCGTTTTCAGCTGCAGAGGCATTTATTTTCAGCTGCAGAGGCATCTTCGGCTCCGCTGAGCAATCGCCTCTCAGAGCTCGGGGTGCTGTCGGCGTCCGCCGTGTGCGAGGGCAGCCAGCAAACCGCGGAGGGCGGCGGGAGAGCTCCGAGGGGGACGCTCTGCCTGGATTTTCACATTGTTTGTGGCTGGGAGAGGGAAAAACACCCGGCAGGAACTTTGTCCTGCTTCCTTTGGGGGCGTTCCGTTGTTGGAGCATCTTCCTGAGGGTACCGGGAGAGGCTGGACACACATCCCAGAGCTCAGAGCCCTTCCAGGAGAGCTGGAGCGGGACTGGGGACAAGGGACGGAGGGACAGGAGCCAGGGAATGGCTCCCAGTGCCCGAGGGCAGGGCTGGATGGGAGATTGGGAATTGGGAATTCCTGGCTGGGAGGATGCAGAGGCACAGGGTGCCCAGAGCAGCTGGGGCTGCCCCTGGATCCCCGGCAGTGCCCAAGGCCAGGCTGGAGCAGCCTGGGACAGTNCTTAAGGTCGCTTCCCACCCAAGCCACCCTGTGATCCCGCGGCTCTCTGATCCAGCCTCGTCCCACGCCGTTCCTGCGAGAGCCGAAGCTTTGCAGCTTTCCAACACAACCTGCTCCTCCTTTGCCACCCCGGGGAACCAGGGCTGGGCGCTGGCCTCCGTGGTCACTCCCCGCTGTCCCTTTTGTCACCCCGGGTCCGGGGCGCCTCCCCCGCGCTCCAGCCGCGTCCTCAGGGGGAGCGTCCCTCAGCCCCACGCCCGCGGAGGCGTTTTCAGCTGCAGAGGCATTTATTTTCAGCTGCAGAGGCATCTTCGGCTCCGCTGAGCAATCGCCTCTCAGAGCTCGGGGTGCTGTCGGCGTCCGCCGTGTGCGAGGGCAGCCAGCAAACCGCGGAGGGCGGCGGGAGAGCTCCGAGGGGGACGCTCTGCCTGGATTTTCACATTGTTTGTGGCTGGGAGAGGGAAAAACACCCGGCAGGAACTTTGTCCTGCTTCCTTTGGGGGCGTTCCGTTGTTGGAGCATCTTCCTGAGGGTACCGGGAGAGGCTGGACACACATCCCAGAGCTCAGAGCCCTTCCAGGAGAGCTGGAGCGGGACTGGGGACAAGGGACGGAGGGACAGGAGCCAGGGAATGGCTCCCAGTGCCCGAGGGCAGGGCTGGATGGGAGATTGGGAATTGGGAATTCCTGGCTGGGAGGATGCAGAGGCACAGGGTGCCCAGAGCAGCTGGGGCTGCCCCTGGATCCCCGGCAGTGCCCAAGGCCAGGCTGGAGCAGCCTGGGACAGTGGGAGGTGTCCCTGCCGTGGAACAGGACAGGATTTAATGTCCCATTCCAGGATTCTTTACTCGGGCAGCTCAACCCGAGGCCGATCTCCCGATCCCATCCGTGGGCATGCGAAGCTGCTCCGCCACCGGAGTTTTCAGGGCAGCGCTTTCATCTGGTAAATAATTCATGGTGGATTTGCATGAGGGTTAAAACCCTGAGCCGGGCCTGCTTCAAAGGGCTGTGCCCAGCAGACTCTGGAGTGGGAATTGTGCATCCCCGGAGCAGCCCGTAACCAGTCTGCCCTGTTTGGGAATGCCAGCAGTATCCGAGCTGCTTATTTAAAGCTTTAGAAAGCACCCGACTTCCTTGAAGTCATTAAAGCCTAACCTTTAAACTCCAGGAGTCTAATGGTTCAAGCCAAGCATAATGTTGAGGCACATCTGTGATAAATCTGCTTTTAATCTGCACCGAGTGCTTTCCGTGGGTTCCGAGGTGAACAACGTATGAGGTGTTGGCTGAGCACTCTGAGTGCCAGTAAAGCCCCCCCGATCGCAGCCCATTACCTTTTACACAAAGCAGCGTTTACTTTTATTAACTACTGAAATACACTGAAAACTGCTAAGAAAGCAGCGTGTAAATCTCGGAGATTCATGCCGCCTGATTTTATGGAGGCTAATTCCTCGCCAAAGCGGCGGCCCAGGCTCGGGCCAATGACTTAATCGTTTGTAGCTGATTAACAGCGACCGCCCGCCTCATTGGGGAGCGCTGCCTAACGCGGGGCAGGGCGGGCCCGGAGGGGGCTCTGCCGGCACCCCAGGCACCCCAAAATTCTCCCTGCGGGGCCTCGGGTGCGGCTTCACAGGTGGGGTTTGACACCGGGGAGTCTCCGCACAGGTGAGTGCTGGGGAGGGATCGTGGGATCCTGGGATGGTCGGGGTGGGAAGGGAGCTGAACGTCACCCAGTGTCACCCCTGCCGCGGCAGGGACAGCTGGCATGGCCCAGGCTGCTCCGAGCCCGTCCAGCCCCAGCCCAGGCTGATCCCGGTGCTGCTCCCGATCCCGGGGCTGCCTGCAGCCAGCAGGGAGATTCGGGGGTCGGTGCTGAGCTCCATCCCTTGAGCCCTGCTCTTGCAGCCGGCAGGGTTAATTGTCAGGAAAACGGGCATTTGAGGGGGAAACCTGTAAGCCGCAGCAAAGCGCGGGAATAATTAAAGGTGGGACGAATTAAAAGGCAGAGCAGGCCAGAAAGCCAGCACACGGGTAGGGGATTCAGAGGCGTGCCCGGGGCTCTCTGGCCGTGCTGCCCCGGGGCCCGGGAGCAGGGAACGTTGGAACGTTGTTCGGGGTGCCAGCAGCGCGAGCGGGAGCTGCAGAGCCGGGCACGGCCGTGGCAGGAGGCAGCTCCGCACGGATCTGCCAGGGCACGGCTTGATTTTAATAAAAAGCTAAATTGAAAAAGGTTGTTGGAAAAGCTGCTCCAGATCTAGAGGGAAATAACTGCGGCTCAGGGCTGAGGAAGCCAAAATGTGTTTTGGTTCTTTCCACTTTTGGAAGAACTGTCGAGTGTTGTTGGGTTGTTTTTTTTTTTCTCTTGCTCTCTCCCCGTTCCTCCCCCTCCTGTGATTATTCAATTTGCCATGAAAGCTGGGACCAAACCAAACCCTCGGTGCCAAAACCTCCGCACTTGGAGAACATTTGGGCCCGGAGCTGGAGCTTAAATTACATCTTGCACATGGCCCCAGCCGCACCGGGTTCCAGTCCAAGACACACACGAGTTCCTGGAGGTTGGAACCCGCCTCTGAAGGAGCCGCTCTCCGCCCGGGGGGTTCTCTGGCTTCCCAAAGCCAGGGAAAAAAATATCCTGGTGCTCTGGAACGCGTTCCTCACGCAGGGACCTCCAGGTGCCGGTGGGGACCGCGGGGAAATTGGGGCATTTGCAGGTTTCTGTCCCAGGGGGGATTTGCAGGTTTCTGTCCCAGGGGGGATTTGGGGCATTTGCAGGTTTCTGTCCCAGGGGGCATTTGCAGGTTTCTGTCTTAGGATGGATTTGGGGCATTTGCAGGTTTCTGTCCCAGGGGGCATTTGCAGGTTTCTGTCCCAGGGGGGATTTGGGGCATTTGCAGGTTTCTGTCCCAGGGGGGATTTGGGATCCCTTCTCGCTGGCTTGGGCCACCTCTCGCTCCCCTTTTCGGTAGGAAACGCCGGAGCTCAGCCCCGGGAGGGCGGCGTGGGGAGAGAGCAGCTCCTGCTGGGACCTCAAAGCCCCGGGGCAGCGACAGCCGCGGCTGGACGTGGTGACAACGAGCTGGGAGCAGTCCTGGCCTCGGGAGGAGGTGCTGGAGCATCCGCGGCCTCCGTGTCACCCCTGGGGCCATTCCCGCTGGGCTCGGCCTTTCCCAGGAGCCGGCTGAGCCTCCCCGCCCGCCCCGTCTCCCGTGGGGTCCCCGTGGGATGTGCAGAGCTGTCCCCGGGCCTCTCCTTTCCCCTTTCTCCAGTTTCCCTTCCCCTCCCGCACTCCCACATCCCTCCCGCTCCTTTGCATCCGCCCCAGCCACAGCCGAGCCCCATCCTGGTGTCCCGGAGCCCGCTCCCGGGAGCTCCGGGCCGCTCGGACCATTGCCCCGAAACGCTGCGCTTCGACCATCACCGGCTCCTTCCAGGAGCGCTCGCGTTTCCCCAGGAGCCTTTCATCTCCGCGCAGCCACAGCGGCGTGTCCGGGAGGGCTGCGGGCTCCTGGCCCGGCTCCTGGCCCTCCTGGCCCTCCTTGGGCCACCGATCATCGCCCGGGGCTGGGCGGGAGGGACCGAGCAGCGGTGTCAGCTCCGCCGAGCTCGCTCTCCTTTGAACGCGCCCGTCCCAATTATCCCCAACTCCCGGCGGAGCAGCAGAAGCCAGACAGCTTTGAACCTGCATTTGTGCCGGTTCCAGGCGGGAGCAGCCCCAGCCACATGAAAAAAAAAAAAAAAAAATTCTGGAGCTATGAAAGAAGTGTCCTTTAATGGTTTAATGAAATAACAGCGCGGGAACAGGGCTCTCTGATGTCCAGATGGATTCCTCCAGAGCATCGGCCGGGAAGGATTTTCCAGGGCAGCCTGGGATGTCCCTAATGAAGGAGCTGAAAAGGACCCGGGACGGCTCCTCACGGCTCTGGCGGTCACTCGCAGCTCGCCCAGAGGGACGGGGTGAGGGAGCATCCGAAGGTGCAGCAGCAGGGCCGTAATCCCATTTATTTTGGGATTTATTTGGGGCTGTCTGGTGCCCCTTCGCAGGCAGCCCTGATAAATGCTGGCTCGGGCAGCTTTCATTGCTCTCTTACAGCAAGAAATAGGAACATTCATCACCTAAGCAGGAATTTCTCCTGCTCCAGAGGCATCATTTGATGCTTTATCCTTTCCCTTGGGTTTGGGGGCCGTGCAGCTTGGGTCCCAAACCCCCTCAGTGAGCTGGAAGCGAGGACACAGAGCTGTTGGAGGGGCTGATGGTGCCGCAGCACGAGGGTGATGTGACCCACAGGGAGACCCCAAAGAGCCCAGCAGCTCCAGCGAGCCCGGAGCCCTCGGAGCGGCCACCGTGGCACCGGGCTGAGGAGCAGCAGGGGCTGTGGGAGCACAGCCCAGGCACATGAGGTGGGATTTTGGGAAGGAATTGTTCCCTGGCAGGGTGGGCAGGCCCTGGCACAGGTGCCCAGAGCAGCTGGGGCTGCCCCTGGATCCCTGGCAGTGCCCAAGGCCAGGTTGGACACTGGGGCTGGGAGCAGCCTGGGACAGTGGGAGGTGTCCCTGCCGTGGCAGGGGTGGGATGGGAGGAGATTTAATGTCCCTTTCCACCTGAACCATTCGGAATTCCACGATCCTGTGATTTGACACAGACTGCAAAGCCCTGACTCCCCCGGAGCTGCTCCCAAACACGGCAGGGACAGCAGCTGCTGCCCTTCCCGAGGGGGGAACTGCCTCCCTGCCCGGGATGATTCACCGGGAGCTGGGCTCAGCTCCTGCCGCAGCATCACCCGCAGGCCCCGGCCCTGCCCTCTCCGTTTGGGGTGCAGGGCTGTCATTCCCTCGGCTTTTCCCCGGGAATTCCCACTCCAGGCTGGGCTGGGCTGGGCTGTGCCCCACGCCGAGCACCGGAGCAGGGAAGGGCCTGTGCCAGAGTCCCCCATGGAAAACTCCTGGCATTGGGCTCCCGTGGCTCCCAGCCCGGGCTGGTCACAGGTCCTGCAGCGATTCCCCTGCTCCTCCCAAACCCGCACCACGGCTATTCCCCCGCTCCTCCCAAAGCCGCCCCGCTCCCGGCAGTGCCCTGGCTGTCTCCGGAGTGGGAAGCCCTTCCCAAACTCCCCGGCTGGCTGACAAAGCTCAAAGGGATCCTCCCTTGCCACGCGTTCTTCCCAGAGCGGCCCCGCGTGTCACCGCCCTCCGGGGAGAGGGGACAGAGGGGACAGAGGGGAGGAGAGAGGGGAGAGCGGCCGCTCCCTCCGGCAGGAACCGGAGCTGACAAGTGCCAGCCGTGCTGCCAAGCCCCCGGGGCTGGCATTCCCCGCAGCGCTGGTCAAACACTGAAACCCATTCATTTCTCCAAAAACAAACCCGCCGGCCGCGCTCTCCTCGTCCCGTCCCGCGCGGGGACAAAGGCGCTGCCTGTCCGCCCGCGGTGGCAGCGGGCACGGCCCCTCCCGGCCCCACAGATGGCAGCGGGGGTGGCACGGCCCCCCCGGGGGTGGCTCGGTGGGGAGGTTCGAGCGGGCGCTCGGGCAAAGCAGAGCTGGGGAAGGATTTTGGGAAGCGAGGCCGAGGCCTGAGGTCTGGGCCCCTCCAACCCCGGGGCTGCGGAGCCAGGACAGAGCTGGGGACGCTGCTTTGGCCCCGGAGCTCCGGGTTTGGGGTCAGGCTGTGAACCACGGCTGAGAATCGAGGGACGGGACACGGGGGTGGGGAAGCTGCTGGTGCCCACCAGGATGGATGGAGGGATGGATGGATGGATGGAGGGATGGATGGATGGAGGGATGGAGGGATGGATGGATAGGGATGGATAGGGATGGATGGGGATGGATGGATGGAGGGATGGAGGGATGGAGGGATAGGGATGGATAGGGATGGATNGATGGAGGATGGATGGATGGATGGATGGAGGGACAGATGGATGGAGGGATGGATGGATGGGTGGATGGATGGATGGATGGAGGGATGGATGATGGAAGAAGCCCCAGTCCCAGCAGTGCTGGCTCTGGGCGAGCCATGGGGTCAGTGCTGCCAGCTCCAGAGTGACAACGCCCCAGGAGAGAGCCCCCAAAGAGCGCAGCAGCTCCGGGGAGCAGCAAGGAGCCCCCAAACAGCGCAGCAGCTCCGGGGAGCAGGAAGGAGCCCCCAAAGAGCGCAGCAGCTCCGGGGAGCGGGAAGGAGAGCCCCCAAAGAGCGCAGCAGCTCCGGGGAGCAGCAAGGAGAGCCCCCAAAGAGCGCAGCAGCTCCGGGGAGCAGCAAGGAGAGCCCCCAAAGAGCGCAGCAGCTCCGGGGAGCGGCGCTGAGCCCGGGCCGCTCCCGCTGCCGGCACTCTCGTGTCTCGGCGGTGAATGTCTTCCTGCTTTAAAAGCTCTCCAAATCACAGGGGCAGCTTGTTTTGACATTTGATTAGCCACAGAGAACAACTTGAGAGTGCTTGAGTGACTGAGGGAGGGGGGGAAGGAGGGAGCCGAGCGCTCCGGCCTTTCCCGGGAGCGGCACCGGGCAGGGGCGGCGGGCAGCGCTCCAGGCGGAGATAAGTGGGCTGCCGGGAGAGGCGAAGGCGAGGAGAGGAAGTGGTGAGTGAAGTCAGCTGAAAACAGTTTCTTCTGTTCGCTCTGACTCATAAATTTCATTAATGCCGCGGCGGCAGCATCCCCCCGGCCCCGCGGCGGGGTCCGGGAGGGAAACCCCCCCATGCCCGGGGGGCGAGCCCCCTGTCCCGACCTCCCGGTGGCCTTGGCGGGTCCGTGAGCGTGTCCACCGCGTGTCCACCTCCTGTCCGGCCGCTGACGGCGCCCCGCGGTGCGGGAGGGGGCTCGGGATCACCCCCCGCCCGCGGCCATCGGCTCCCGGGGTTTGTTTTCTTTCTCTGCCCAGACCCACACGAGCTGTGTCAGGCCGGCGGTGACACCGCGGGGCTGTTTTGCTTTCCCCCGCTATCATCGCTATCAAGTAGGAGTTAACAGCTCTTGTTTATACAATGCCTATCTGGCCGGGGGCTGATTTAATACCTCCCACTTCTTTTAAGTGCAAATAGACTCTAATGTGTGTATTAGCCTACTTGAGCGGCTGTTCTGCCGAAATACTCGCTTCCCAAATAACTTATCTGCAGTTAATGCCGGCCGGAGGAGAAGAGCCAACTTCTCAAGAATTTAGCAATAAGAAAAAGAAAACAATCCCTTCGACATTCCCGCCTTCCCGGGCTAAGCCCTTGGCCGCACGGAGCTCGCTGGGATTTCACAGGCGGGATCCCGGGATGGTTCACGGGTCACGGCCCCGATCCGGCTCCTCCGGAGCGTCCCAAACCCGCGCCCGAGCGCTCGGGGGGCGCGGAGCTGCCGCGGCCCCGCTCCGGTACCGGCGCTGCCGTCCCGCAGCCCCGCCGGCCCCTCCCGTGGCCACCGGCGGGGTGGGAGCAGTAGCCACGCCGCTCAGGCAGCGTCCGCAGCCACGCTTGGCAGGAGAGACAAAGAGAAACCTCATCCCTGAGCGAAACTGCGGAGTTTCTGCTGAGTCACAGCCACCGGGGAACGGGGAGAGCAATTACAGCCGAAAACTGGGAAGGCATCCCAAACAAATTGGTTATAATTAACAAGCAGGAGAATAACACCAGTAATACCATTAGCAGGCCCAAAAGCCATTTGCAATATAATATCTATAATTAGGCAGCGCTCGGCGAGAGCCGGGGCTCTGTGCCTTGCCCCGGGACGGGACGGGACGGGAGGGGACGGGAGGGGACGGCAGGTGAGCCCGCGGGACCGAGGGCTGGCATCCGGGGGCGGCGGGCACGGGACAGCACCCAGGAGGATCCAGGAGCAGCCAGGAGCACCCAGGAGGATCCAGGAACATCCAGGAGCACCCAGGAGGATCCAGGAACATCCAGGAGCAGCCAGGAGCACCCAGGAGCACCCAGGAGAATCTGGGAGAACCCAGGAGCAGCGAGGGGGATCCAGGAACATCCGGGAGGATCCAGGAGCACCCAGGAGAATCTGGGAGAACCCAGGAGCAGCGAGGGGGATCCAGGAACATCCAGGAGGATCCAGGAGCAGCCAGGAGCACCCAGAAGGATCCAGAAGCACCCAGGAGGATCCAGGAGCATCTAGGAACATCCATGAACACCCAGGAGCACACAGGAGCATCCAGGAGCATCCAGGAGGATCCCAGAGTGACCTGGCTCCAGCCACGGGCCATGGGGGGATGTGCAGGGACAGCCAGACCTGCCTCCCGCTCCCACATCTCCGGAGGATTTAATGTCCTTGGACTTTCCCATCCCTGGAATGTCCCAGGCCAGGCTGGCCGGGGCTTGCAGCACCCTGGCACAGTGGGAGGTGTCCCTGCCATGGCAGGGGTGGCACTGGGTGGGCTTTAAGGTCCCTTCCCACCCAAACTGGATTGGACCCGGGCTGCAGCCCGTGAGTCCTGGGCACGATCCCTCTTTGTGCTGTCCCCACTTCCCGGCCAGAACTTTGCAATTCCAGCTCTCTGGAGCTGTCTCTGCTGCCAGGGGGGGCTCTGGGGCTCTCCCTACCCCCAGCACCCCCCGGGTGCTCCTCACGCCCCCGTCCCAAATCCGGGGACACGCGGCAGAGCAGCGTCGGTTCGGATGCCGGCAGCCTGCGGGGGGCTCGGGGCTTTTGGGGGTCCCGAGCCGGGGTGCCGCCCCCAGGGGGCTCGGGGGTTTTGGGGGTCCCGAGCCGGGGTGCCGCCCCCAGGGGGCTCGGGGGGTTTTGGGGGTCCCGAGGCGGGGTGCCGCCCCCACGGGGCTCGGGGGGTTTTGGGGGTCCCGAGGCGGGGTGCCGCCCCCAGGGGGCTCGGGGGGTTTTGGGGGTCCCGAGCCGGGGTGCCGCCCCCACGGGGCTCGGGGGGTTTTGGGGGTCCCGAGGCGGGGTGCCGCCCCCAGGGGGCTCGGGGGGTTTTGGGGGTCCCGAGCCGGGGTGCCGCCCCCACGGGGCTCGGGGGGTTTTGGGGGTCCCGAGGCGGGGTGCCGCCCCCAGGGGGCTCGGGGGGTTTTGGGGGTCCCGAGCCGGGGTGCCGCCCCCACGGGGCTCGGGGGGTTTTGGGGGTCCCGAGGCGGGGTGCCGCCCCCAGGGGGCTCGGGGGGTTTTGGGGGTCCCGAGCCGGGGTGCCGCCCCCACGGGGCTCGGGGGGTTTTGGGGGTCCCGAGGCGGGGTGCCGCCCCCAGGGGGCTCGGGGGGTTTTGGGGGTCCCGAGCCGGGGTGCCGCCCCCACGGGGCTCGGGGGGTTTTGGGGGTCCCGAGGCGGGGTGCCGCCCCCAGGGGGCTCGGGGGGTTTTGGGGGTCCCGAGCCGGGGTGCCGCCCCCACGGGGCTCGGGGGGTTTTGGGGGTCCCGAGGCGGGGTGCCGCCCCCAGGGGGCTCGGGGGGTTTTGGGGGTCCCGAGGCGGGGTGCCGCCCCCAGGGCCCCCCGGGCTGTGCGGCAGCAGCCGGAGGCGCCGGGCTGGGCCGGGCACCGGCGTTGCTCAAGCAAATCCGCGGCTGAGGGCGAGGTCAGGGCTTGTGAAAGGCCGCGGCAATCGGGGCCTGTTGTGGCAACTGCGGCAACCGCCTGGAGACGTCACCGGTCACGGAATGCTCGGGGGGAAGGGACCCCAAAGGGCTCATCCGGCCCCTGCCGCGGGCAGGGACATCTCCCGTCAGAGCCTGCTGCTCCCGCCCCATCCCCGGCCCCATCCCGGTGCCTCCCGGTGCCGCTGCCCGCGGATTCTCGTGGCCACCACCACAAAGCCCAGAGGGGCACAGGCTGAGCCCTCTCTTGCCGGGGCGGGGGGCTGGAAAACCTCGCTGCCGAGAGCAGATAAAGCGCAGCTCCCCGCAAAGCCGAACATCCAAACATCCAAACGCCCAACCATCCGAATATCCGGGCTCGCAGATCGCCGCGCGCTCCGCTGCCTCCCCGCTCCGAAATCCTTGTTTAGATAAACCTGAAAGCTGCAGGGAATTTGGCAGGCGGGGTCCTGCCCTGCGCGGAGGGCAGATAATGTCACCTGCAGTGTAAACACACACCGCTGACCGGGCCGGCACCGCCTCGTCAGCGATAAAGTCACCTCTGGGGCGGCTCCCGTCACGCCGGGCTGCGCCGCCAGGGAGGAGGGGACACACGGGACACACGGGACACACGTGGGTGCGGCCGTGTGCGGCGGCTGGGCGCACACGTGTGCGCGGCCCGGCATCACCTCCGGCCCCGCCGCGAATCCGCACCGCCCCGGCAGCCGCGGGCCCTCGCGGGGAGGGGACACGGGGACATTTCGGGGCTCCCGCGGTACGGGGGCGTTTCAGGGGTCCCGTGGCATGGGGACATTTCAGGGGTCCCGTGGCACGGGGACATTTCAGGGGTCCTGTGGCACGGGGACATTTCGGGGCTCTCGTGGCATGGGGACATTATGGGGCTCCCGTGGCACGGGGACATTTCGGGGCTCCCGTGGCACGGGGACATTTCAGGGGTCCTGTGGCACGGGGACATTTCGGGGTTCCTGTGGTACAGGGACATTTTGGGGCTCTCGTGGCATGGGGACA
>VWZV01006385.1:244620-494698 GCA_013397155.1 Irena cyanogastra | reverse complement strand
GTGGATGCTCAGCTCGGGTTGCGGCGGGACCGTTCTGCGGAGTGCTGCGCGGAGATCTGGATCGGGGGCTGCTCCGGCAATACGCGGTGTCTGAGGCACTCGGGTAGGGCAGGCACCGGGATCTGGGCCCGAGGGTTCGGGTCCTAGTCCTGCTGGTGTCTGCTGTGGGAGCCCGAACAGAGCCGCTTCTTCTTCGGCGAGCAGGGTGTGGGTGCCGGGGTAGGAGGATCGAGGCGGGATTTAAGCTGGGATCGGGACCAGTATCGGCGCGGGCGGGAAGAGCCGCCTCGAGACGGGCGCTGCCGCCCCGGCTGCGGTCGGCATGGGGCCGGGGTCCCGCCTAGCTCCGGGCACGCTCCCTCTGCGGCCGCGGGGAGCCGGGGCTGTGCCGGTGCCGGGCCCGCCAGGAAGACAGCGTTTCCCTGGAGCAGACGCTGGACCGCGGCTGGAAGCGGGCAGGACACGGGGAGCGCCCGTGCCGGCGCCGGGACCCCACCGACCCCGCCGCGGCCTCAGCGCCGCCTCCCGCCCCGCGGGGCGCCCCCTGGCGGACACGGGGCCGCTCCGCAGCCCCCGCCGGACGCAGAACCCCCGGGAGCAGCCGCTCCGGGACGGCCGCTGGGGCCGAGGGGCTGCTGCTCCCGCTCCCACTGTGCCTCCCGTGGGACTGGAGGAGAGCAGAAGCCCCCGACAGGCAAGCAGCACCTCGCGTCCTTGGATTCTTTAGGGGAGGAGCTGTGCCTGCACCGTGGCCGCTCTGAACAGGTGCGTGGAGACGCTTCAGCCCGGCCAGATGCCACCGACAGCCCAGAAGCACCCCAAGGAGCAGCTGGCATTACCTGGGAATGGCGGCACGGGCCGTTTACAGAGGGGCTCAGACAGTAATTCCCAGTTCTGGACCTCTCAGAGCTCCCACACAGCTGCCAAGTATGCCCCAACCACCCTGAATGCCTTCCCTCCTTTCCAGCCTGAGGCCATCATCTATCAGCAGCATTTAAACCAAAGCAATCTTCCCTAACAAATATTAAATCCCAAGTAATAGCTCTCAGAGATGCCTTAAAATCAGAGGTTTGAGTGGGATGAAGTGCAGAGTTCTTCAGAGAGCCAGCTGGAAGTGCAGAAATGATGAAAAGCTTTCACAGGTGGGTTCCACTGGAGGTGTGCTAAAGGCAGGGATGTGCATTCCTTTCCTGAGGGAGAAGAACTAGCAGAGGCTACTGCTGAGGTTCTGAAAGGAGCTGAGCTTCTGCAGGGAGAAATGTCCTGCCCTGGGCACAGGGGCTGCCTCAGCACAGGCCAGGAGCACATCCAGCCACTGCCTTCTCCTGCTTTAAAATATCAACTGGAGCCTGACCTCAGGGGGGCTGAAATCAACTGAATTCCAGGCGACTCTGTCAAGTGACCCCAGGGACATCATTGAGGTGAGGGTTAGAAATAGCCAATTCTATGGAATATAAACCTGTCCCTGTCCCAGTGGTGCTGAGCTTTCTTAGAAGTTCTGCCAGTTCCTGACAGAGCTGGCGTTCAAGGCAGCAGCTCTGCATGGGAATAGCCATGCTCCATGAGGCACTGTGAGGTTACTGAGCAGGAAATGAGCAGGGAATTCAGGGCTATGGGCATAATTCATCAGAACTAGCAAAGCCAACAGAGAACCCCAAATCTGGGCACTGCACAGAGAACAATTTTTGTGCTGCCCTGTCAGCTCATGTCCCTGGGCTGGGAAGTTTTGGGAGTTAAATGTGTGGAATTAAACAAATCACAGCAACTGGCATCACCTAGAGGGACAATCCAGGTCCCAGACAATTTCTCCACAATCCACTCTGGGGGAAAACAGCCTGTGCCTGCCAAGAGTTCTGACTCTGCTTTTCCTACCAGCTCCCGAGCAGTGTCGGGGCCACCACGAGGGCTTCAAAATCCAAATGAACCCCATATCCCACAGAGTAAATAATCCAAATAAAGAAAAGCATTGTTGTCATCAAAAGCTCAAAACTTTTAAGAGTTCTATGACAACAAGGTAATTGATAACAAGGATTCCCAGGAATCTCATTAATACCCTTGGTTTCATTTTTATGTATTTTTAATTCCTCAACAGGCAGCCTGTAAAACTTGCCCTGGGATTTAGAGGTCAAACAGGGTTTGTTTTGGATTGACCTTCACCTCTGGCCCCAGCCTATGCAAACACAACTTGTGCCAAGGTGGGTGAACTCATCACCTCAGCTTTTCCCTCCAAAATATCCCCTACTTATTTCCCTGTAGATTAACTCAGATTTTGTCCCAAACCATCCACTCCTCACCTCTGTTTTCCCTCCATGTGTCCATTCTGTTCCCACAGGAGCCCTGGTGACACCACAGGGAGGTCACTTTGCCTTTCTCCAGCCTGAGGCTGCTCTGCTGCTCACACTTTCTGGTCTCATCCCACAGGGATCCTCTTCTCCCTTCCCTGCTGGTTGCTGCCAAGGAAGGAGGAAGGACACAGTGAGTCCCAAGTGCTGACCCCTCACCCCTGGAGAGCCCTGGCTTTGGATTTCTCAGGGGAATTGTCTGCTAGTCTCCCTTCAATTACCTCAGCAATACCCTCAAAAATGCCACCTCACTCCCCCTGATATCCCCTCACGTTTTCCTACACAAACAGTTCTTGTGTACCCTCTAAAGTACACCAGATTTTCAGCTAAATGAATGGCACGATCTATGCCCACTGCTCGTGATTCACCCAACCAAAATCAAGAGGAAATTAGGAAATCGGGTTAGTTGGGCTTTAAGAACTTGAAATCACTTTGAAGCAAAATAAATCACCTTTTTCTGCTGTTTTTTTTTTTTTTCTTTCAGATGCTGGACTTACCTCCGTGGATGTGTGCTGAGCTCTTGCTGGAGGGGACTGTCAGGCCTGAATGGCTGTGAGTTCGTGTTCTTCTCTCAGCATTCTCTGCTCCAAACACAGCTAGGGGCTCCTTTGCAAACTGCCTCTGCTGTGAGAAATCAAGGGATTGCTCATGGCAGGGTGGAGATGAAATTATCACAAAGAGAAGTCAAGGATTGTGGGAGTCAGAAAGATAGATAGAAATCTTCACAGACACAAGAGGGTTTGATTTGCAGCCTTGGAAGAAGTCTAGATTGATGTGAAAGCAAGGTACACAGACACTGAACAGAGAAATTATAAACTTATGTTTCTATAGGTATAAGTAAGAACATGCCTTAAGTGAGTAAGAAACTGCATTAGATAAGATGATGAAGGGTTTTATAGTGTTGTAATGTAGCTGTAATAGAATAAGCTAGAGGTTTAGATGTTATAATAGAGGTATATGTGTGTATGTCTAGTGGCAGCACATTGGACAAAAGTATCCACATTGCAGTAGAAGTAAGTAAAGGTGCTAGGTCAGAAAAGCAAAATAAACTCTGTGGCATCAGCCTGTTGGGTCAGAAGGTTCTATACTGCCTTGTAAGGAAGAACCTGGGACCATCTTAGACCATGGCTGACTGCTTGCTGTCTCACAAATCCCACAGCCTCTGAGACTGATGTTACCTCAGCAATAAATCATCCTTGGTCTGATCGTGGTCCTGTCCTTTTGACTAATGCAATGACAGCTACAAAGGATAAATATCCCTCTAAGAGCCTGTGGGATCTGTTGGGCTGAATTGGGAAGGGGACATCCATTCCCTGCAGGGCAAATACACAACAGCCTCCAGCACACAGCACTGACTGTCAGGTGGGCTCTGACAGCACCACTCTGACAATCCTCCTTGTGCTTCTCCCTTGCAGTGAGCTCTGCAATCAAACTCTGCAGCTGACGAGCCCCACAGCTCTCTCTGGCCTCCCAGGAACAGAAGGATCCTCCCAGGGATGAGGCACACTCCCAGCAAACCCTGCCAACACGGCACACAGGCACCACTGGAGCTTGTGTGGGGCTGGCAAGGGCTGCCAGGAGGGCACAGCCCCCAGGTGGGGTGGCAGTGGCAGCCAATTGCCACGGTCTGATGGCACAACAGACAGAGAGACCAAGGCCAGCAATGCCCATGGGAGGTGCACACTTAATTCTGCTCCCTGTGCTGCCACATCCCAGCAGGAAATCTGCAGGGGGGATAGAAACTCTCAGTGTGCATAAAATGCAGCCTGCTCCAGCCCCAGTGTGTATCAAGGTGAGCACAAGTCCAGAGAGGTCAGATCCCTCACCTGGACTGCTGCACTTGGAGCAAGATCCAGCTACAAATGGAATTGTGGAAACAGCCTCCAAAATGTTCTATAATCATACCTTTAAAGTGGCTCCAGAGGGCAACAGCTCCAGTGCCAGATCAGTACCTGCATGGGTCCTTGTGCCAGCCATGGCTCACTGAAAAACACAACACATCAAGCATCACACAGGCCTTGTGTGCCAAATTCCTGATCCAAACCCTCACCTTTCCTGCCCAGCACTGAGGACAATCTGACACAGCATTAGTGAGTAACCTTTGCTGAGAGCAGTCATCACCCCCATCCTCCAGCCTTGGCAAGATTTTACAGTGAATGGACTCAACTTCTAATCCCAAACCTAAATTTCTGTCACCTTTTGTTAGAAAGATACTGGGCAGTAAATCATACAACAGATTTAAAACATTGCACAAGGAATAACAAGGCCCCGACCAAACCAAACCACCCCCATCACTGCCCCACCCCAATTTTGGAAGAAATATTGATATCATCTATAAATACTCCTGTTCTGTGCTACTCAGTCCTTCACTGCACATCCCCAGAAAGGATTTACTCTGTCTTTTGTTCCTAACAGCACCTCTCTGCACAAATCCCACTTGTCACAGACACAAACTAAGCAGACCTAAGGCAATGTTTCCAGCAGCAGATGCAATTCCACGCTCCCTGTTCCCTGGATTGCTCATCCAAGCACTCCCAGGAAACTCAGCTCACCCTCCAGTGTAGACCCCTGGTGCTGAAGCCTCTTGGCTTTGGCTGCTTAAACACCAAAGCTTCTGGCAAAGATGGGAGGAGTGTAATGAATTTTCCTGTCCTGAAAGAGAGGAGGAAAATAAAATTAAGTCCACTGCAGATGTCAAAGGATCCCAGCTTTCACACTTCTGCTCTGATTGCTCACTATGGGGTTTTATCCATGAGAGGTGACACCAATTCAAACACAAAAGTGCCCTTTTCCAGTATTTTCATTCCTAACTATTTCAGACATTCAAAGGATGCTCATTTTCCTTACTGCATTCTTTACCTAATTTTAACAGAATCCTTTTTATCCCAGACCCCACTTGTCAGTTATTCCATCCCTTACCACTGGCCTTTGCACAAAGGAAGGGACATCCAGAATGCTGCATCACAAATCCCAAAGAGAAACCCCTCCAAAACCTCACAGAGAAAGTTTTTTTTTTTTTTGCTTTTGGGACACAAGAAAGGCCTTTAGACCATTTGCATTCACGTGAAAAGTCCACACTGAGCACTTAGTTTTAAAGACGTTGCACTTGAATTAGAGACATAGAATTGCTTTGGGATTTGCCATTTCCTTCACCCACACAAACACATTAAAAGAATTAAGTGCAGAGTGCTGAAGTTCAGTTATTCTAATTCTGTTTTGGTAGTGTCACTTGACATACCAAAATCCACAATACAAATAAAATAAGCAATACTTAAAAAAATGAAAAGCAACTTCCTCCCCCGCACTTTCAGTTTTCCAGTTTTGGAGTCCTCTTAAGAACAGGTTAAAGAAAAGAAGAAGAAAAGCCCAAGACCTACTATCAGGCAGTGTACCAACCACCTGTTTTCCATAGATTTTCATTACACCTGATGGCTTTTCTAAGAAAACTTCAGTTCAACCTTAGAATAATCACCTGGCAACAGTAACTATTAACCCCAAAGTCCAGTGCACCATCCGTGTGCTATCTCAGGAAGTTTAGTTAGTCTCTGGGACAAAATCTGTGTTGGGCCCAAGAACTGACTCTGATCCCTCTTAGCTGAACTATCCAGCTGTAGGATCAATGATCAGAATGAACACTGGATCCTTAAGGGCAGAGTCTGTAACCCTCTGCAAAACACAAGGGGAGAGCCAGGCTCCACAGGCAGCCCTTGATGCCTCCAGCAGCTGCTGCTGGAAACTCTGGCAGGACTTGGCACAGATGGGATTGGACCTTTGCACAGCTCTGTCCCGTGGGACTGAGGGTGGCAAACCAGAGAGACTGACGGCAAGAAAACAGATGCCTGATTTAAATGGATATGGATGAGACTGAAAGCCCTAGCCCAGCACTGTTCCCTGCCCAGCACAGGAGCTCCAAGTGCTGTTGCAGGGCACAACGTCTGAAGGGACACTGCAGCCCCGGCATTACACGCAGCAACCACAATTACTAAGTAGAAAGAGATCCTCACCTGGTCTGAATCTTGTGGCTCATCCTCAGGAGTGACCCTGCTCCAGGGAGGAATCTCCACACAGCCCTGAGACCTGGGGTCAGACGCTGCCCTATCAGCAGAAGACAAGGGGTTAATGAAGCTTTTTGGGCACATTCTGTCCCCAGAGTGATTTAACAACACATTCATCAATGTGGATCTTTAATAAAGACAGCTTGTACCTATGCTTGCAACAGACTTTCATATGTTATTTCCTCAAAGTGTCTGTTTTAAAACATTTTGACATTAAGTGTTTAAACAAGATTTAACATGAGCTCTGCACTCTGCCATGCTCTGAGCCCCACGGAAGAGCTGCTGCTGCAGACAAATATTTAAAACACCACACACAAAAACCACCCCTGCCTTGAGGGTGGTCCAGACCTGGGAGTGACTTGGTGCTAGCACAGCATTAGATATGGGACATGAGGAGACTCACCAGACAACATCCACTGCAGACTCTCCATTCTCAGCACTCCAGCTGCAGTATTCCCATTTCTCACACACTCTCAGCTCTGTTTCCAGGACTCCCATCAGCAGACTGGTGCCCGTTTCCAGATGTAAACCCCCAAAGTCTCACTGATCCCAACCACTGCTCCCCTCTCTACTCACGCTCCTGCTCCAACCTTTACCCCTTTTACAGCCACGACCCCACAAAAGGAGGCTCTCAACTGGGTCTCTCCAAATCATTCCAGGTGGGTCAGGAAATATATATAAATAAACTTGTCCCTTCTGGGGTAACAAAATGTCTTTGTCCCCAGTTGCTGTTTCCTAAAGCAAAACACACTGATTAGGTGGGGTCAGGGGGAAACTGTCAAGTCCAAAACCAAACAAAACTTGTCTTTCCATCGGTTTCCATCAGGACTATTCAGTTTTTCCCACTGACCCTCAGTTGTAGCCACAGGAGCAGCTTCTCTCTGCAACCCATGGGGGTGGGCACAGGGACACTCATCCTGCTGCTTCCCAGAACACAGAGCTCAGCCCATCCCGGTACTATAAATAACACATACAGTCATTGGCTTTGGCATTTATGTATTAGCTTTTGCAAGTTATTATTGACCACAAAAATCCTGAGAGAGTACAATTTGTAATTACTGCTTTTGACAATCTGTCAGTTTATGTATGCACCGTATAGCTTTTATAAACAGCAGTGTAATACATACTTAGACTGTAGCATTATAGAGACTGTGAAATGTTAAAATGCTTTTACATGTAACTAACTCAGAAAATGGTGTAAAATAATTAGGTGATTTCCCACATTCGGGGACCGTCTTATCTGAAACACAAGATAACGGAAACAGAAACCAGAGCGCCAAAAATAAGAATTTACTGACCCTGGTTATCAGGGAGTGAAAATAAAACAGTACGGAATCACAGGAAGAAATAAAATACATTGGTTTAATCTACAAGATGGCGGGAAGACAAGTCAAAGGTTAAAACCACGCAAAAGAACATCTAAACTCAAAGGAATGTCTGACTAGGTATGAACTCTAATGAACATCCATGTACCCCCGTAATGTTACAGCACATAGAGAACATGGTTTGAGGTAACCGCGTGCTTTCGGCAAACAACCAAGCACCCCAGCGCTGGATTTTACCCCTTGACCAACTTTTAAACACTCTAAAGAGTGAACTTTGTTTTCCACTCTATAAAACGTTCCCGCCGCAGCTGGGAAGGCGGCACGAGCTTTATTGCACGAAACACGATCCCAGAGAGCCTCAATTCCCGGACAAACCCGTCCCGCACAGCAGGCGGGTCCCACGCAGCAGTGCTGAAAGGACACACGTCCCCCTGCGGACCCGGGTGTCCCCTGCACACCTCTGTCCCCTCCGGCCACTCACCTGAAGGACCATTCGCTCGTTCCCGGCGCTGCTGCCCGAGCCAAGGGGAATTTCCCCGTCCCTGGCTCAGGACAGCTCGCGGCTGGCGCAGCTGCCGCTGGCAAGGCAGGAACAGGGCGGCCGAAGGAGAGCCACGGCCGCGTTCTGCGCTGCAGGGCGCGCTCCGGCGCACAGGGGGTGCGCAGGGACTGGGGCACCGGGATGAGGCGGCTGTTCCAGCTGTTCCAGCCCTCGGCCCCCTCACGGGGCTCAGGCTGGGGACGGGGGTCCTGCCAGGGCCCGCCATTGCACTGCGGAGCAGAGTCGGGTCTGGCCGAAGAGCCGAATCTGGCCGAGTGTAGCCGACAATAGCCGAGTGTAGCCGACGAGAGCCGAGTGTACACGAAGGGCCGAATCTGGCCGAGTGTAGCCGACAATAGCCGAGTATAGCCGATGAGAGCCGAGTGTACACGAAGGGCCGAATCTGGCCGAGTGTAGTCGACAATAGCCGAGTGTAGCCGGTGAGAGCCGAGTGTACACAAAGGGCCGAATCTGGCCGAGTGTAGCCGACAATAGCCAAGTGTAGCCGACGATAACCGAGTGTACACGAAGGGCCGAATCTGGCCGAGACTTGCCGAACCGATCCGAGTTAATCCAAGAGCCCGAATCGATCCGAGTTTAGCTGAACGGAACGAAGCCGCGTTCAGCCGAACCGAACTAGATATGCTGAAACAACGCGAGATCGGCCGAATCAAGCTGAACACTACCAGGTTGGCCGAACCGAGCCGAGCTTAGCCGAACCGTGTGAGCGGCTCCGAGTTCTGCCGAAACGAACCAAGCCCGGCCGAACTCAGCCTCCTGCACTCATGACCGTTAATTAGTGTGACCGCAGTCAGTGCCTAATGACCTCCCGCCCGGGCCCGCTCCCGTTCGTGTCCGTGCGATGCCCGGGCGGCCCGCGGCGCTCGGCAGCAGGAGAGCCCCGAGCTGAGCGCGGTGAGCGTGAGGCGGCGGCGCTTTCCCGCGCGGCGCCCTGAGCGAGCCGAGTCCGGCCGAGCCGAACCGAGCTCGTCCGAACGGAGCGAGCTGCTCCGAGTCCGGCCGAACCGAGCCGAGTTCAGCCGAACCCGACGAGCGGATCCTTGTTTAGCCGAACAGAACCGAGCTCAGGCAAACGCTCGAGCAGCTCCGATCCCGGCCGAACCTAGCCGAGTCTGGCGGAACCCGCCTAGCGTCTCCGAGTTCAGCCGAGTCGAACCGAACTCAGCAGAACCCAGCGAGCAGCTGAGTTTAGCCGAACCGAGCCTATTCCGGCCGAACGCCAGACAGGCTCCGAATCTAGCCGAACTGAGCCGAGAACGGCCGAACCCGGCTAGCGCTCCAAGCTCGATCGACCCGAACAGAGCTCGGCAGAGCCCGGCTAGCAGCTCCGAGTTCCGCCGAACCGAGCCGAGCTCAGCCGAAAGGAGCGAGTCTCTCCGAGTCTAGCCGTATCGAGCCGAGCTTGACCGATCCCGGCGAGGGCTCCGAGCCCAGTCGAACCGAAGCGAGCTCAGACGAACGGAGAAAAGGTTCCGAGTTCGGTCGAACCGAGCCGAGTTCGGCCGAACCCTGCGAGAGGCTCCGAATTCCTCCGAGCCGAGTTCAGCCGAACTCAGCCACCTGCTCTCGTGACCATTAATGAGCGCGTGTGATGGGCTTTCAGATCAAAACATTTCCCCTGTTTCCCTCCCTGCCTCCGTTTTCCTCTTGCCTTCCCTGTGCAGTCTCAGCCCGCTGAACTTCATACCTCAAAACTGCTTCGGCTCCTCTTTACCCTCCAGTAAATCTAATTTCCACTACTTCTCTTATGTCCCTCCCTTTCCTGTATTCCTTAACTTAAACAAACCATCCCTGACCCGTAAGCTTTTGTTATCTTTTTTCCCAAGTCTTGGCTTAAAATGTTACAATAGAAAGAATTCTCTTTTTATTAATAAAAATTTTTCAACTCTGGATATGTTTGAACAGCACCTCCCCAAAGGATTAGACTGATTCTTCCTACCAGAACTGTATTTCAGTATTTTTCTGACCACTGCCAAGTCTAAGGCCACCTCAGCTGAACAGCCAAACCAAAAGTGCATTCCCAGTGACAGATGTGTCTGTGCTCTGCACACAGAGCTATGTACACTGTGCCAAGGTCACGGGACAGGACCTGCTGCTGCCACCTCACTGAGCCTGTCACCCTCCTGACACTACTGCTCCTGAGATTTTCCTTTTCCCAGGGTCCAGAACTCATCACAAGGAGTGGGGAAATGCTGTCGGCATCAGGAGCTGCCACAGTTCATGGGAAGGTCCTTGCTGGACAAGTGACACAAATGGCACAGGAGCATTTAAACCAAACCTAGTGACAAAAAGCCACGCTTAGTTCACAAAGAGGCTGAATCCCTGTAAGGAAATCCACTGAAACAATAAACTAAGTGATGGAAATGCAGGGTTTGGCTGTGGCCACCATCTTCTGGTATGAAATATTATTATATTATCCCAAATAGTCACAGAACAAAACAAAGAAAGGTGTTTTAAATCCTAAGCTTATGAAGTGTAAGTGCAAATGGGATCAAAATAGAGAAAATCCACCTGTAGCCCCTTGTAAATGACTTTTCAATCACTGAAGAATTATTTTTGTAATGCTGGCCTTGAACTGCAGCGTGTGAAACCACCAACGTGGGCTGCTCTGCTGCTTGTTGTAACATTGCCTTTAAACAGAGAAAGATTATCTTGGGCACCTCAAATAAGGTGAGAAAGAAAAATAAAAAAGTAAAATGTCACAGAAATTTGTCACAGGACAGTGACAAATAAATGAGTAAAATGTCACAGGACAGTGACTGCACCTGGTCAGCAGGGAAAGGTACAAATTCAGGTAAGACACAGACTGCAATCGCTGTTCCTGTGATTAATGCCTTCGTGTCCTAAGCCAAGTGACCCCCATGTCCTCTGTCACCTGTGTGTCCTTGCTGTGCTTCCCTGAATGTGCCATAACACCTCGGAAGAAATTCTTGCCCTGCTCTTGTCTGTGTTTGTCAGAAAGGGTTCATTTAGCCAGCACAGCAACCACAATGCACTGACCCCACAGGGGTCACAGCACGACATCACTCACCCTGAAATCCTGGCCTGGCATCATGTCTGTGTCCTATCCCAGAGCTGTCTGCCAGCACTTGTCACTCCCAGTTCAGCAAGACAAGAGAAATGAAAAGGATTCAAGTCTTGAACATCAGATGGTGGCAAAAATGGCCTGTTTTAGGAAGAGTGGATGTACATAGGGGACTGGAGAACCTGTTTGGAAAACACCTCTTTTCCACTGTGCTGTGCAAAAAATTATTTAATATTGCAATACTTCCATTTGGAGGCACACCCTGCTGCTTGAAGGAACTTCCATTTGCAGCTGCGAGCCAGCTGTCATTTAATTCCTGCCTCTTAACAGTGAATTATGTTTATTTCTGCCCTCTGTACTCCCTGGTCCCTAACCATTTTCCTGGGCAGGATTATAAACTGTACTTTGAAATAACAGACTTGCTCCAACCTGAGGAGCTTCAATCAGCACCTTCACCTTTACTTCCTGAATTCACATCCCAGGAACATGATTTTGGGCAGTGTAAGGTTTTACAGCTTGATTTGCTCCACACAATTTCTAGGACACATGTTCTGCACATCCCTTCCCTCCCTCACAAGTGTTTGTTACCTGCAGAAGACAAGGAGAGCTGGGGACAAAGTCACAGGCACCAGGTAAAAACAACCAGCTACTGCAGGAGGACAGTGAGCTGTGCACAGATTTATTTTATTTACATCTCTGTAACTGGAGCTGTAACATTGAGCACAGCTCAGCCAGGAAGGACCTGACAGCTGGTTGCTGTGCCCTGCCAGGGGCTGGGCTGGACCCAAACTGCATCCCTGGGCAGGCCCCGGGCCCAGCCCTCCGTGGCTGTGACACGCAGCCTCTCACTGAGCACTTCTCCACTCCCTTTCAAACAGAAAACACAGGGAGGAACACACTCATTTATTCCAACTACAAAAACCACTGAGATGCCTTTCAGGAGCCAACAGTGTTTAGCCAGTTCTTACTTTGCAGTTCACGAGGTATTTCAGAGATAAATTCCCCGTCATTGCTAAGAGCTGAGCAGCTCCTAAGTGGGAGGGTTTCCAGTTATGGTTTTCTAACAGTAGCTCAAAGCTTAAGCAGTTTCAGCACCCACCAGCCTGAAGCCAGTGGATTTCAGGCATCCTGCATGGATATTTTATAACTTAGATGAAAATTTTACCTGCAACCTTAAATACATAAATATCTTCTGCCACTTGGCTCTACTGAAAAGCTCTCTGCTAATATAATACAGTATTTCTCTAACAGAGGGATAACCACACTCCTAATTTGCATATTTTCTATCAGCACATTGGTTATTGCAGTATTTTTCTACCCCAGCCTCTTGTTGCCAGGTGACAATCAGCAGGATTTAAAGCCTGGGGCTCTCAGGGGAGGTTTTGCCGCAGTTCCAGGTCAGATCCAGCATCTGCTGTCTGGGGATGCAGCGTGTCTCCGCGGCTGCTTCCAGCCGCGCTCCAGCGCCGCAGGAGCTCGTGGTGAGGAGAGCTTCTCCCTCGTGGCACCCTCCGAGGCTGAGGCACTCCTCAGCCCCAGCCCCCAGGCAGCAGGAGCACTGCCCTTCAGCAGCCCAGGGGTCCTGGTGTTCCCAAGGCTGTCCCATCAGACCGTGGTCTCTGTTTTCTTAGCACTCCGACTGCGAAGGTGCTGCTGTATCAGCCTCTTCTCTCTTACGTACCTGAGGGGGGAAGGCATTCAAATAACCTCTGCAAACTTTCCACCCGAATTCCAACGAGCTGCTCAAATGGCAATGGAAAGTCTCCCAATGCAGGCAAGTTGATTATTTTCTAAATGTTTCCTGGACACTTGGATTCAACGTGAGTATCAGCCCATCACCCGGTAACGGATCTGTGGCTGCTGCAGCCTCTTAGTGCTCCTGGACTCAGGACTCAGAGGCTCACAAATATGGGAGCTCCTCTGGCTTGTACCTGTGGGGCATTTTGAGCTACTGCCAGGGGGATCTCTGTCACTCACCTCAAGTTTTAAAGGGACACCTGGCACTGATGTGGCTTAAATGCTACAGAACCAAAACCGTACCATGTATGGTACTGCATTTATCCTTTCCAAGGGAACAGCAGCAAGTACAAACCAAGCCAGTCAAAGGCTCAGAAAGCAATCAGCAAACAAAATAAAGAGAAGTTACCCCGAGGGTCCAAATTTTCTGAAAACCCCACTCTGTGTGTAGTCAGTATTAATTCTGGAATCTTTAAGGGCAACAGGATAGGGAAAGGAGTACAAACCCTCCCAATCCCTTCAGCCTTCCCAGCACAGTGTTCTACCCACACTCTGCTGCATCCATATGTTCTCCCCATGAGCTGGGCCACAGTTGTACAGATTGCCCTGGACTCTGTGACACCTCACTTTGTGCCTGTTTACCTTGCAGTTGTCTGTTGAATCTCCTGCTCCTCCTCCTCATTTATTCTGTGCAGAATGGACTCCAAAAAGGGAAGATGAAATGAAATGTACTGAGCAACCTAACAAGGAGAAGACAAGAGGGGCACTACTAACTGTGATCATTGAGAAAAATCCCACAAACTGTGAGAAGTGAGGATATACATACATCACTGCTGATCTCTTCCACATCCCCATCCATGAGAAAGAACTTGGCAATCTTCTCAGAGGGCCCCTGCAGCAGTCTGTGCAGCAAGGGAACATCTCTACTCCTCAACTGCTTCTTTTCTGGAATTTATAAGCAATGTTATAAAATGTGGAACATCCCACAGGGCTCTATCTACCACCTCCAGTCATGAGCCTTTTTTCCTGACAAGGATCCCTCTGATCCTGACACTGACTCGAGTGGAATTACCAGACACCTAACAGGTCCTTAATATTGTGCCATTTAAAGTACCTTCTCCCATTTAAAGTTCTCTCCTATTCTGTCAGGTGTTCCCATTAATAAAGACCAAATCCCCCTTTTCCTGGAAAAGTAAGAGTAAGCTGCTATGGAAGTAAACTTTTTCCGCTGAACAATGAGTACTTTGAACTCAGCCTATGTCAGCTGAAAGAGCCCACAATACAATTATTCAGCTTTTCCTCTCCAGAGGAGACCTCTCTGAAGGGTCCCTGAGAAGGCAAAATGCCACACCACACACACAGTGCACAAACAAGGACAGAGGCCTGGGACGAGTCCTGTTGCTCCAAGGGACACATTCCACACACACACAGAGAATGATCAGAGCTGAAGTGATCAGGCAGCAGTGGCTGGCTTACCTCCAGATGCATGGATAATGTAAAGTGCAAATTCATGGGGGCTGTTTTCTATCTGTGAAAAAAAAGCAAATCCATTCAGACTCACAGATCTCAGCACATTTTCCCTGTGTGCCTCAGCTCAGAGATTTGGATCAAAGTCTGAGACAGGGATCCTGTCTGTAGAAGAGTTAAAAGACAGTGGATCTGGGTAAGACAGAAGGCTGTGCTGCCACGTTCACTGTCCCTGTGCCAGCCCTAACCTTTGTGTTGCCATGCTGCCCAAATCAGTAACACAGTGTAACCCCAGATCTTTCCTGCCTGCTTTCCTTGCAGTGTCCTTAACGACTTCCTATAGCTCACTTCTCCCATCACAAAACCTCTGAGACCTACCCTCGTGCCTGACAGCCACATTCAGAAAACAGCAGAGCTTTTGAACACTTACTTTGCAATTTACTCCCTACAGCTTTACACCCTGCTCTGTAATTCCCTTCCTTGTTACTCCTAGAAGTTAAGTTTTCCTCCCAGGGCACTCACAAGTCTTACTAACCACACAAAGTAATTCTGCAATAGTGAAGTCTCTAGACAAGTTAAATGGGAAGTTTAAGACCATTAAAGTATAAATTAAAGACTAAGCAGCCATAAAAAATTAAGATATTTGAGAACTATGCAGCAGTAAGGGCAAAGAGCTACTTCTGACCACCTGAGACGTTGTTGGTGGGAGATGATTCCACGGAGATTCCAAGGGAACAACAACAAAAAAAAGTAGTTTTAGACAGTAGGGCACTGACCTTGAGCAGCACGTTTAACTCTAACCTTCGGCACCTTTCCATGCGGCCGGCTCTGAGAGAAAGCCCGTCCCAGCCAGGCGCTGGGGCTAATTGGCGGCTGTCGTACGCCAGCCGCAGTTCCCGGCGCTGTCCGCGGGAGGGCAGCACCGCCAGGGACAGCGCTCGCCTCTGCCCGCCCTGGCAATGCCGGCAGCGCGGCGGCGCTCGCCCAAGCGCTTCTGCGCTTCTCCGATCGCCGCACCCAGGGAAACTTTTCAGGCCTCTGAGAGCCACGAAACGCTGGTAAAATAAACCCAACCCGTGCATTTAAAATTGCCCATCTGGGTTTCTTTTTTACACTCTGCTCCATGCATTACCCTCGCCCAGTTATTCCCATCATTCCCGCAGTGCTGGAGCGCACACGGGAATGAATGTCTCCATAACATGGCTATACCGCCTCCTGCCAGCAGACTTACCTTAAATTTACGAAGCAACTGTTCTATCACTTGTCTGGTTCTCATCTGGCTGTTGATTCTTATTTTGGTTTCAGATCCAACAGCTGGAGTGAAAACTGATGTCTGGGAACAAAAACAGCCGCACTGTAGCGTGAGCGTAAGGCACAACTCAACTCAGTGGACAGAGTTCTCTGTCCCTCAGGTGACAAAGCCAAGCCTAAAATTTCCTACCTCGTGGTTGTAGAAGTGGCCATTGATTGAGAACCTGTGAGTTTCTATTTCTGTCCTGGTTATCGTGGGCAGCTTGGTCCTCTTGCGCACCAGCAGGGTGGCATCGCTGCTGGTCCGGGGCAGGGTGGCACAGTCGAGCTCCTGCTCCCTCCTGGACTTCAGCGTGTGACTTTCACAACATGGATAACCTGGACAGAATAAAACCACATATCTGCGTGTGCAGCTGCTCACCACTCCTTGCCGGCAGCCCCAGAGGAAGGAGGCTCGCGGTGAAGGGCTTTATTTACTATTCAGTATTTATTATTTTTTGGAGGGAGTGGAGCAGGAGAGGCACAAGGCATAGGCGTACGATGAAGAATAGGCTGATCGCAGTGCTTGCAGTTTGCTGTTTTGCTCCCTTGGGAATGATTTCTTGGATAAAAGCACAGCTCATTCCCACTGGCTGCTCACCAAGTCACACTTCCAGCACTAAGCAGCCCTAGGTCAGTGCTTCCCCAGCTTGCAGTACATGTTACACAGAGCAAAGAGATTTCCCTTTGCTGGTAGGGAAGGCCTGACGTGTGAGATGCCTTTTGCACTGTCACAGAACACGGAATTTTTGGCTACCATGACGGCACCGGCACTAACCTTGCTCGTGGTCTGGCTGCTCCTCAGTGGATTTCAGCGTATCCCCGCTAATATGATAGAGGTCATCAAATTCTCCCCAGCGAGTCATTCCCCTGAAAGAGCAAACACGGAGTTATCACTGACTGCTCCTCATTAACTCAGTGATTTCAGTTCATCCTGTGCCCAGGGGTCATGTAATACATCCCTATCCCTGCTCAACTTACAGATTTCAGCATGGTCATTTTAGTTTAAGTCATAACAAAACCAGGTATTAAAATACGGTATGACCAGGGATCCCAAACACAACACATCCAACTTAAAACCTGTTGAACATCAACCAGGACATAACTTAAACAAGGTGCAGTAATTCCTGATCTGTTTTACAGCAACATCCTGGATTAATCACACTCAGACTATCAGGCAGGCACACAAAACACACATATTGTTGTTTAATAGTCACAGAACACAGGTCTGATACACAGGTTAAATTACACACAGCCCCTTGTGCTGTCCAAACCAGCTGTGTGTGAGAACAGCAAGTTCCATCCAGCCTTTCAGAAAACCTATATTCATGTCAATATTTCCATAAATCATTGCCCAAACTCTTCAGCCAGTTCCTGCTCTGACTGAGAATAAACCAATTTGTAGTGCAGTATTAAAAATGAATTTCAAATGCACATATATATAAGCGTTCCCAACAATATTCAGCTACCCCCAATTTACATGCCAAGCAAGATGTTGGTTGTATTCCCCACATTTATCAAGTTCATTTAAGATCAGACAGCCAAGGTGCTCTGCATACCTTAAAGCATGTCAGGGCAGCCCCACGTTTCTGGGATCATGAGTGAATGTTGACTTTAGCATACAGATTTCCACCAGTCAGAAGTTTTTTGAGAACTGCCCTGTGGGCCACGCGCACCCCACACCAGTAGACCTGGTCAAGGTAAACCAAGAGGCAGATTTGCCTAAAACTCAGGTTCTTTCCTAGTCACTCTTGTCAAAATTCATGAATTCAAATTCAAAATTCTGAATTTCAACAGCCAGAAACAGGGAAGAAGACTTTACTGCAACTCCACAGCTGCAAAGGTGGCAGAATTAAATTCCCAGTTCCAACATGTCCCAATGCAGTCTAAGACAATAAGTAATTAGAAAAATAAACTCTGCAATACACAATTTATCAGGGAGTCATTCAGGGTGAACTTTGGCTCTGCCTCTGTATTACAAGATTCAGATTCAGGTCATCAAATTCACCAACCAAGCCTGGGGAAACAGTGTTCAAAACAAAGAAAAAGTACACTGAGTACCTGTATCAGCTGAGCACAACACACTGGGATATAAAATGTCATTGGCAGCAGCTGGAACAGCTGGTCTGTGGGCATTTGAAGGGGTTTTAACACCAAATTTTGCACAGACAAAGCCAGTATTCATTCCCTGACTTGAACTTCACCTGAGCAGCAATGATTCCACACCTCACATACCTGGGAATGTTAGCTGGGACAGACAATCCCTCAGCACTTACCTACCCGATTTTGGCTTCATACTCTAGTGTGTGCACCAACAGGGGCCTCTCAGGGGCTACCAGTGTCAAGTGTACATGGAAACGTGTGGGGTTTGTTTGGGTCTCTTCTAATATTTTTACATACATCAATTTCCCAGTCCTTGTACAGGAATGGTCAGCTGCCATGAAAAAGAGCAGCCTCCTCCAGCTCCTCAGCCTGAGGGCCAAACACAGATGCTACAAACACACACCTTTCTGCCCAGCAGGAGCTGCTGAAAGGCTCTGCTGTCCAGCAACCACCCCAGCCTTTGGGGAATCTGGGATATCCAGTGCAGCCAGCCATATCCACTGAGGCCACAGCACGAGCTATCTGGCAATGCTAGCCTCCCTAGGGAAGTTCATACATTACCTTTTACTAGGGAAAAACCCCACATTCTCTGTTGACTTCAGGGTTACAAAAGAGGGTATCTGCTTCTCATCCTGAATTTTTAATCGGATAGGATGTCTCACTCCCCAGAATATCGAGAGGATTCCTTCAATGAAGGGTATGCTTCCTTCTCGCTGGAGAAAAACAGTGAAATAGTTAGTGCTGCATAATAATGGAGTAAAAATAATCAGTTCATAATAATCCATCTCCCCTCAAAGTAACAGGAATACAATGAAATCGCTGAGGCTGACACAGCCCTGGAATAGATGACTTGGAGAAGGTGTAACCTCAGTTTTGAGCAATTTCCAAAGCAGCCAAACCTGCAGGCTGACCCAATTCAGTTCAGGAAACCAGTTCTGGTTTATTATATTAGATGGAAGACGTCGTGCAATAAAAGCAGCACAGCAAGTGGAACTAGAGTCCAGTGCTGTGAGAAGAGAGCACTAATTTGTGATGTCCAGATTAGTGGAGTTTCTCACCCCTAAATCCTTACCTGATTATATGTCAGTTGCAGATTCTCTTGATCTGAATAGTAAGAGTTATAATTCTTCAGAAGAGAACTGAGCTGCTCTCTAGAATAAAGATCACAATGAAAAAAACATTTTTTAATATCTCTGTAAAATGCAGGTGGTATGCGGAAAGGTAACACCCCATAACTGTGCTACCCACTGCATCCTTTACTAATGATCCATACATCATTTTCTGAGAGTAAAGTTTTGCCAAGTTACTGCGTTGCTCTTAAGTTTCTTCTTTAAGAACCCAGAGGAAATTAATTAGTCAGTCTCACATGACCTTAATAACACTGCCCCAGGACAGCTCGTACTTTGCACCTCTGTAGCAGTCATGAGGAGGAAGCAAACAGAACAACATCCCCATCCACCAATGCTGCAGGTTACTTTAACTAGGCTACACTTGGTTTTGCCTGCATGATGGCTTCCATTCAGTTTTAATACTGCCTTAGATACTTTTCTTATCTCCAAACACCTACAGGATGTCTAACATTTCTATTTCCCTCTGCTTGAAACAAAACAGCTTTGCACCACATCTTTTCTGGGAGGAGAAAGGAAGGAGATGAAGAGAACCTCTGCCAACAAGCAAGAAGCCATGGAGACAAAAAGCCAGCTGCAGCTCAGGCCATGGACGGCTGGACAACGACAGAATTAAATGCAATGTATTGCAAGGCCATCGCCAATGAAACACTCTTCCCCACACCATTCAAAGATGACTCAGACTGTAATTCAAGCAAGCAATTCCCACCAGCAGAGGTGGTTAACCATGGGGAACAACTGCTTGAAGTATACAAATTCTTCCTTGTGGACTAATGATTACAATGGCTTCATGTCCTGCCTCACAGTGATGTGTGAAGACACCGAGTGTGTTTTCAAATAGTGCCTGTTTTTTCCATGTTTGTGGGAGCTGCTGGAACAGCAGGCCCACAGATCAAACACACAGCACCTGCAAACTCTGCAGCACAAGTTGCTCAGAGAGCTGCTGAAGCTATTCAGAGCTCATGTACCATCAGAAGCACTACTGCAACTCCTCCACCAGAGGAACTGACAGCCCAACACGGGGACAGGGCCCAGGAATGTGGCCTTCCCCTGGGCCCAGCTGCCCACACACCAGAGAGGAACCAGGGACAGCCAGGAGGGCAGGTAACATGTCCAGGCTGTGCTTGGGGCAGAGGGCTGTGCAGAGCATGAACACGGAAAGCTTTCCCTGGCACATCTATCCCTCCCCTCTCCACTTAATAAACAGGACAGTGTCCTGTTGCTATAGAGAGCCTTTTCCTATGGTGAGAAGGGAGAAGATCAACTGAGTTTTTACCCAGCAGGTACCATGAGGACACAGGCTGCAGCACTGAACTTAAGGTTCATTGCATTCCCTGCTAATTCTGTGGATGTAAACTATTTACTTTACATTACTGCAATTCCACACACAAAAATATTTTTTACCTACCTGGATTCTAAACAAGGATTTTCAACATTTACTTTAACTTACTTTGGTCTTAAATCCTCAGAATACTGGTGGCAAAAGCCCTTCTTTGCACTGGGTTGAAATAGCTCATTCCAGGCTCTCTGTGTCTCATGAGTGACCGCATTCAGGTCATCCCAGCAGAAGGGAATGCAAATAGATTCGGATATGAATCAGACACAAGCCCAGTGCTGATCACACTGGCTACAGGTAAGCAAGATGAAGCATGTCTTGGCCTCGTACCCAGGCAAGCTCCAGATGCAATTCACAAACAACAGGCAAGTAGGAGACAGGCAGTTCTGTCCGACAGATGTTGTGACAGACCTGCTGATCCTGCTCAAGAGGTGCTTCCAACTCAAGTCTCTGTACTTCACAGCATTTGGCAATCATTTCATTGACAGCTGTTATTCCACAAGTAGAAAGTTGGGAAGGTGAGCTCCCTGAGGATGGATTACGAATACATAAAGACTTGGGTCACACTCTGAGGCCCACCTATTGCTCTTAGTCATGTTGACTGCAGAGGCAACTAAAATCATAAACTAACAGCAGTAAGTGGTCTGGTAAGAGTCACCTTTGAAGCAGATTCTGTTTCTCAAAGCAAGCTCTCAAGATTTCCAAACAGTTTCTTGCCTTGTCTAGAAAATCTTGCCATTACCTTCCTCAGAAGTCTGCATAAGTAAATCTTCCAGGTTTCAGCCTTGCATTAGTGCAACCAACAGTGACAAACCACAAAAGCAATCAGAAAAGCCCTGAGGGAGAGATTAACAGCAGCTCACTCTGACTTGTTTGTCCTTGTGTAGTAGAGACAGAAGAGAAAAAAACCATTTTCCCTCTTTCTGCCTCAGAAGGGAATATGTGCACCAGCCTAGTTACAGGAGTAGTCTTATTGTAACACATCTTCCTACTGCCCTAACCTAGAGACAGATGCCATCTCTGCTGAGTTTGGGGTCTGGAAAATCAGCAGCTGTTGTGACAATAGCCAAACACACCCATTAACAGAAACCAAAGCCAAGTAACTGGCAGAGCAACTCACCCCAAAAACATAACATGCACTGCAGATTCACCACTTTCTTCAGCAGCAAAAGCAGGATACAAAGGAGCTGCAAGATCAGGTGCCCCAGTGGTAAACCACAACAGAGCCCAGGCTGCTCTCTGGAAACACTAGCCCAGGACAGCTCACCTGTGCTCTCTCCTGCCCAAGCCCTACACACAATCCCAGAATATTTATGGCAGTTATGCTGGAGACGCAGCAGTTCAGCCAGCCAAATCATCCCACAACCTTTGGTCAGCCTTTTGATCCAGCCATTGTGCAATTCCCAAACAGCAAGCTTGCCCCATCAGCAAGATTTGCAGGATAGCACTGGCAGAGAAGTAGTGTAACAGCAGATTCAAGGCACAGATGAGGGATGACAGTCTGGAAATTGCATTGGAAGCAAGCCTGAGTGCAGATGGAATGTCAGTGGCTCTTGAAAAGCTTCGCTTTATGCAAGGGGAAGAAAGCTTAGACCATGGCTGTCATGCAGCAAGGTCTCAACTGGGATGCACGTTTCAGCACATGAACAGGCAAGTATATAGAGGAATAAAGCCCCAGAGACACTGGTTCACCTGGTACATGTCCAAAGGCTTTTGCATGCCAAGTTCACACACATTAATTACCTCTGACACAAAAGCACTGCATCTCAAATTAGCAGCAGTATAAAGGGAACAACTCTTGAAGAGAAAGGGAGTGATGCATCTGCTGCCTGTGCGCTCTAGGCAAAGCCCTGACACTGTTCCTTGGAAAGGGAGAAAACAGCGTTGCCCAGGCCACATAGGAAAGTACTAGGAGTCAGGAATAAATCTCTACTGCAGCATGATAAATTCCATTGCAGACCCCATCCCTGGCTGAGTCTACAGGCAGCTGCTTTCCCACGGGAAGACCAAGAGCGATGGAAATGAAGAGAAAAGAGAGGCCCTTCCTCCAGCTCCTGTGCTCTTGTCAACAGGGGAAAACAATCCCATAAGAAAGGGGATGGAGCTAAACGCCACGTGGCTCAGAGTTTGGGGCAGCAGTAGGAAAAATGCCTCCCAGGGAGACCGATCCCACAAACGACAGACTGCAATTCCAAGCTTTTATTACAAGTAGGTGAAAGAGGCTCTTTCTCTGACCACAGCAGGGAGCTAGCAGCCCAAAAGGCTTTCTGCACAGATACCCCGCAACCCGGGGCTGCCAAACCCTGAGCTGCAGACAAGCTGAGCTCAACTCTGGAACTTATGGTCAATTCCAACAGATCTCCAAGACAGGAAGGTCTTCTTCCCTAACTTGTAATTTTATTTCAGAATCCTCTAGAAGGGCTGTTCTCCTTAAGGAACAAAACCCACAGACCCTAAGGCTTAATGCTCTATTCTTTTAATTCCATGTAAAGGCCAACTCTGTTCTGTAGACAGCTCAAACTAACTAAGTGGTAGGGATTGCTGTTGCTACAGGCTCAGCTCTCTACAGGATCCCCTGTCAAGGAATAAATCTGGAATATCTTGAAAGAAAGCAGCAAAGTCATTAAATATTCCGGGTTTTAATAATTTACCTGGTTACGAACTTCTCTTCATTGATGAAAACAGAAGGCAGATGATGTGCCTTCATAGTCACTTTCTTCATTTACTCAGAAGAGATGAATCTAAGCAAAAAGTGAAAAAAAGTAAATACATTCACTACTGCTACTACAACAGATGGAATAGTAATCAAGCACAAAGCTTTAGCTGGCCAAGTGAAACAGGCTGGGACACTGAAGCTGAGGGCTCCCTACACCATATTTTGACTACTTCATACTTTGCCTTAATACCCAAGTATTTCCCATTCCTAATGAAAAAAGCCATAAGCCATTCTCATCAAGTATATAACAGCACCTTAAATCCCAAGTACTACATCCACCGGGACTACTTCACCTCCAGGATGATGCTTGAGGTGCCAGCAGCCTGAGACAGCAGCCCAGGTAGTGGCCAGGATCTATGTGTCCACTATGGATAGAGCATTACCCAGAGTCACCAAAACACACCGTGACTCAGCCAAACACCCTCATCCAGGGTCCTGAAACTAGCCAAGGGAAGCAGTGGTGATGATTAGCAGTGTCCTGCAGCACACCAAGAAAGCAAGTGGAACAGCAAAGAGAGAACAATCTGGTAATTTCAGACAGGCAGCAATACAATTTACAGATTTCCACACTGGGATTCAAGCACATTATGCAGGCAACGAGCCAGAGCCACGAGACTTCAACAATGCATTCCTCCATAAGCTTAATTATGGAGTCTAGGCTCTTTTCTTCACCCTCAGGTACTAGAATAAAAGGAAGACTGAGGAGTTAACTGAACAAGTGGCATCACACATGACGGGGGAAAAAACCTCAAAGAATTCCATGAAAAGCAGTAACATCTCCAAAGACTGCACTGGAAGTGGATCATTTCACTTCCATTTCTCTTATTTGGACATGATGACAGAAGAATTTGGCTCACAGCATTCAGTGTCCATTGTCCCTTATGCCAGGAGATTGGCTTGAATCTGATTACAGACTGCATTGGAGAGGGCCTGGTCAAAGATATCTGCAAAGTAGTTTATTGTCTATAGTCCCACTGACAAACAGCCTTCCAAAAACTGATTTAGGGAACATTCAACCTTGAAAAGATCATGGCTGGGCAAAGAGTAAACACCTCACCTCTGTGTACTCCACTACTGAGCTGCTTTTTTAGATGCCACCAATTTTCCATAATCATAGATAAATAGCTTCTAAAAAACAATATATGTGGACAAATGATAAGTTTTGCATATAAAACCCATGATCTCCACCCTATAAAACATACAGGAAGTTATTTCATAACCCCTAAAACCAGAGTGCACTTCCAGAATGAGCTTCACCTGAGCAGCTGGTGTTTCTAGCAGTGCTCTGTCAAGGGCTCACTGAAAGGAGCAGCAGCACTCCCTTTGTCGTTCAGGTGACATCCACTGAGAAAAAAACATATCTGCAAGCCAAACAAGCCCAGGGACTTCTGTACAGACGTGCATTTGTGTGTGAGGAACACACACGCCACTGCTTGGGTTTTCCCTCTGAAATTACTTCAGTAACCACTGGCCACACCTTGAAATCTGATTTTATGTGATTAACTTAAGACCTCTAGGTGAAGCAGCTGCCTGTGTCAGTGTAATTTCAAGCCATTTTTACAAGATGCAGAGGAGTTAATGTACTTTGGCACCTGAGTAACTGAACATACACTTCAGCTTCCTGGCACCTGTCAGGAAACAACACGTTAAGAGCAGTGGATAGCTGAGTCACCTCTATTAACTGTAGAGCAGTGACACTGCTCCAGCTCCAGCACCGCTTCACTGCTTGTGGTTGCACTCTTTTCTAGAGGATTTGGCCTTAAAATGATTCATGTGAAAGAAAAAGCTGATCTCTGCACATGGAGAGAAGTGACCTTTACACACACACAGAAGAGACGAACACTGTGTTTTGCTACGCAGTGGATGGCTCCCAGTAAATTATTTGCCTGAAACACCTCAAACCGATTTTAAATCGGCCGAGTGCCATTAAAATGCTGAAAATGAAGCTAAAGGGAAGAGTGGGTGGTGATGGGGATAATTCTTCACCAGCGCCTGTCTCTTTGTCTCCCTCACGGCCGCAGTACCCAGGACAAAGCCTTCTCTCCTATGGCTGGGGGAGAAGCACAACTCTCACTGCTTTCCTCAGTTATGTGACCTGCTGTGCTTATCAGCCTTGTACCAAACACTTCCACACCACCAGCTCACTCCAGAGATGAACCTCTTCTCCCTGGACCCCTTCCATGGGCACATTCTGGCTTATTTTTAGCCAGGACCTAAACCTGTGGGTTGCCACCACGCAGTGACTTCCCCAACACCAGCAGGTGACACAGCAGATGTCAGGATGTTTGCCCTGGCGCTCCCTAAATCCACAAAGCTGTTCGATTTCCCATCACCTCCTGCTATCTTGCTGCTTCCCATGCCACTTCCCTGTAGTCCTTTTGAGGAAGCAAACAGAAGTGAAGTGCCTTTTCCATTGCTCCCTTTGATTTGAACTAACCAAACCATGCTGATTTTCCAGCCACTCCAACCATATCTGCCTGTACCATTTACTCAAAGCCATCTCCTGACTTACTTGGTATCACACAGGTGTCTTTACCATGATGCTAAACTGGACTAGAAAGGCAGAATTTCCTCAGATAGGTTACACCGGGAAAGTGGGATCTTGCCTGGACTAAACTGCTGGCCTGAGACTTAACCAAGTAGAAAACTAATGCTTGGAAGAAGACTGACTGAAGCCTGAAATACGTAGTGAAGGAAAGGAAGGAAAGCAAAGGGAAAGTCAGGTGGAAATGAAAACTGGAGCAGCTGCAATCTGAGCATCTCTAGAGGAGGACTGCAGCTATTGGAGGAGTCTAGGAAAAGCAAAGGGAAAACAGACCAGTGCACATTTCAAAGCTGCAAGAGCATCAACACATCAGGGCACAAGATAAATCTCACAAAGGTAACGAGCTGTACTTGTCTGTAAGATTCATATCTTACCTGAAACGGGGAGGTTTTTTCCCAAAGAAAAAGTCCAAGTGTCAGTGCACAGGCAGATAAGAGAACTTGCTCCCTTTTATTCAGTACAGTGATATTTAAGTTGTTTACTTAAGGGGACAGTCCAGGGACAGTAGAGTGCAGAAATGACAAAGCAGAAGTTAAGAGCAAATGGCTAAACAGATTTTTAGACAAGGATAAAAAAAGGCAGCTGCAGAGGAGGACTGGAAGGAGAGGGACACCCGGGATCCAGAATTGAGACAAGCAGGAGCCCCTCAGTTTGTGTAACAGCCTGGATGTGACTTCTGGTGCATCCATATATCAACACAGGGCCCGCAGAGTGCTACACAGAGCCTCGGCCAGTGCTAGAGGAACTAAAACCCCGAACCTCAGCAAAGACCCCAGTGCTTCCCAAAGCTCTTCCAAACCCACAGGAAGTCAGGAGAGGGCGAACCTCTTCCATTTCTTTTACAGAAACCACAAGGCTCAGCTGCCTGTTAACTCAGCTATCAACTACACACACAGAATATTTTGTAGAGAGCAAAGCTTTGCACCATAGGCACACCACCATATCTAGCTGAGCCATCTTCTAAACTCACAAGTGTCTGGTATTTAGCAAATTTTTCAATCACAATTGGTTTCTATAAAGATGAATTTAAGATTTGTCCAGATAGATAAACTCAGTATCAGCAGAATAATTTTATCAGTCACATACTCTAGTTATGGGACTTCATGTTTGTTTTGTCATTTTTGTTTACATTAGATGTCTCTACCACCAAAAAAAAAGGTGGTAATTAAAACAAAGTACTTACTCCGAACAACTGTGTTTTCCCAACTAAAAAAAAGAGCTTTGTTTTTTTCTTGGGTTTTCAGATTTCTTCACACCTTATTTTAATAATTAGCTGTTCAGTACAGAGCATTAAGAGCACTCCTTGAGTACAAATCACAGCATAAGCCCCCTGCTCAGGCAGGCTCGGAATGGCATTTGACAAAACCAGCAGTGAGTTGGATTACGTGAATATGGCCCCTTAACTTTCCCAGGCACAACGCGGAGAGGCGCACACGCTCCCTCCCCTCAGGCATTGCCAGAGCGGGGCTCGCACGCATCACTTCCAAGCCCTATGTAACCCGCCCTAGGAGGAGCAGTCACCTTCTGTTCGCAGCCGACCGGCACGGGCCGTTTTCAGCCGCCGAAAGGAGCGCACAAGGTCACTGGCGTCGCTCCCCAGCCACACTCGTGGCGAAGGAAGGGCACCGTGCCACGGCACGCCGAGGAGCGCCGCCACCTGCGACCCGCCCGCCTCCATCCCAGCCGCCGCTCACAAAGCCTTCGGGGACTTCTGTCACGCATTTCTCCTTCCCCCCGGCGCCCGAATGACCCCGAGGAGCGCGCCTGGAGCTCCGGGCGGCTGCGAAGGACCGCGCTTGCCCCGAGAGCGCAGCTTCCACAGCGAGCGGAGCCGCTCCCGCCTGCCTCGGCACTCACCTGGCCGCGCGGCCCGAGGAGAAGCGCGGGAGGAGTTGCGCACACCTTTCCCCGAGCCCCGAGAGAGGCATGGCAGCACGGCCCGGCCGGACAGCCACCTCTGCTGCCGCACGGCACCCAGCCAGCTGTTAATTACTGTTGTGTTTAACAAACTGGGAATGCTGGAAGCCCAGGACACTCCCCGCACCTCGGTGCACGTCGGGAATATTTACCTACCACTTTCCGTTCTCCGAGCGCGGACAGGAGCCCGCCCTTAGTCACGGTTCCACCTCCAGGAGGCTCCGGTTAACACTTTAATCACTAACTTTACAGAGGGAGGCAACCTGCCGACTCCCTGGAATCATCTGGTGAAACATCCTGTGCCCAAAGCGCTTGTTAGGCTTTATCCTCTTCTGTTTCCTAACGCATTGGATGAAGTGTGTGTTCCCTCAGATACATGCCCATCTTCAGTGTTTGGGGGAATAACTGGTACAGTCCATCAGATCACACCCCAGTGTAGATATACAGATTTAGACCGTTATGACAAATGGTGAGAGCACAGCTTGGTCCCTTAACCCCACACAGTTATTTCTGCTGAACTGTGTAATACCCTTGTGAATGTTACTGGGCGAGAGCTGCATCTGTAAGAAGGAAAGCATGGCCTCTTACTTTAACTGCTCAGCAGTGAATTGCATAAGCAGATACTTAAGCTAGAAAAAAGAACTGAACCAAGACACACCTTCACAGTTCCTACTGTTTCCCCATCTGTTTCCAGCAAATAAGTCCTTCACCAGATCAACCCCAAAACAAGAAGTAATTGGGCCATAGAGAAGAGCATGAAAAACGCCAAACCTGAATTTGCCTTCACACCATCTTATTGCACTGAGTCATGTCAAGTTACTTTTGCTTCAATTAATTTGATGTTAGGGAGAGGCAGAACAGACACAAATACTCAAATATTTGATTCCTGATCACATCCCATCCTGTGGTACACTTCTGTCCAGAGACAGGCACACTGTCAAACACGCACCACAGTAAGCCTGGTATTTGGGATTGAAGTTTGTGTTGCACTTTCTGGCTTTGCACCTTGAAAATGTTGACACAAGGATTTGATTGGTATTTACAACATTGAGAATCACTCAAAACATGAGGGAAACAACATGCAAGGTTTTTTTACTCAGTTCACAAGAGCATAGAAGCTCTATGCTGGGGCTTGGAGCTTCATGCCAAGCTCAGTCTCTGGAGCTGCCCTGTCTCAAGTGGGACGGTTTAGCACAAACCCACACAGCTTCCCAACTGCTGTAAAACCAGAGGTTTGATTTTTCCTGTCTCAGCTTCAGATACTTGAGCATGCTGCCTGATGCTCTGGGGTCAGAGAGCTGGAGCAGAGAGCAGTAGCAGCCTGACTCCTTCAAGTCTCTTACCCAAGTTAATGTCAAATACCTGTTTTTGACAAGTCTGCCACCCCGCTGGACACTCACACCGTGAAGCTGTTGGGCACCAGGAGGTACCTGAGTATTTTTATGACTGAAGACCACACTATTGGCTTACAACAGCAAAATGTGATGTTAATCCTCCCCCCACAAGGATAAATCAGGCCTCATCCCAACTCCAAACTTTTCAACTTAAAAAGCAAACAAAACCTCAAATTTCTAGGGATAGCTTTTTTCCCCCTTTTTTATGTTAATAATTGACTTTTGAAAACCCAATGCTTAAAGTACTTAGATTCATGCAAAGATGTCTCAGTAAGAAATTAATACAATAAAGCAGTGAAACCTCTAACTGTAATAAAAACCTACAGTTCCCATTTCCAGTAAAACCAGGTGTGGTGGTCCTTACCTTGGCCTGGGCAACGTGGCCCTGGTTTGTTTCTAGTTCTCTCTCTCACCCTTGAACTCTTCCTACTGAGACACTTGGAAGAGATACTTCCAAGATACTTGGAGCTTCCTTCCAACCTATGGGCAAGTTTTGACCTCATCTGAGTCAGACAAAATTGCCTGGTGAGCACTTGGGAAGGACTGGTCAGTGCAGGCTGGGAACAGGTATGGGGAGGGGAAACAGGTCTCCAGGGCCACAGAGCAGGAATTAATTCACTGGCAACTCCAAGAAACAGAAGGCTTTGATCCCTTTCACAGAAATTAAATAATCAATGCACAGGGACAATTGTTTTTTCATCTTTCATAGTCAGCATAGTTTGCAGGCCCTGGAAATCTATGAACAAGTCACAACTTGGTAATACTATTTCACCTCTTGAGTAAAGGGTAACAATAATTTCTTTAGAACAGGCAGGGAATGTGACGATCCTGGAGTCTTTACAGTCTGTGTTACACTTCTGCTCCTTGCATGATTAATAACTAAGTAATTTTAGGTTAATAAGTAATTGGAAGTTGGAGTTGAGCTACTTCGTAACTTGGCCTCAAATCATTAACAAACACACTGCTAAAGATAGGAGAGAACTTCTAATGGGAAAAACAGATTCCTGTTCTATTTTTGTAGTAGACAATCACAATAAGCAGGCTGCCATGGCAGCATCATACACACGTGCAGCACTTCAGTGGAAGGACTTCGATAAACACAAAATATTCCTTTGTTTTACAGTAAGAAGGAAAATCCCTAATCCTGTTTGCAAACACCTGCTTCTAGACAACTCATTAACTTCAAGCACAGAAAATTCTTCCAGGATTTTCTGAGCTAAGTACTCTAATGCAAAAGCAGAGCCTCATCTAAAAAGACCTGAATTTAACTTAAAAAAGAAGTGATCAATTCTTTCATTCTCATTACAAATGCTACCAGAGGGGTGGCATGATCATAGGAACCAATCAAGAAAATAAAACCTGAATTTAGGCTGCAGAGGGCCTCCCACTCCTTAGCAAGATTATTTTCTGTCATCACACCCAAGTGCCAACAGCAATACTTGTATGCTAGGACATGTTTGGGAGCCACAGCTGATAAGCACAGAAACCAGAAACTGGGTAGCAGATACTAGCTCAGATATTGAAATATATCACAAAAATGAAAAGCACACAAAGGCTTTTGCACTGCCATAGGCCATAATCCCTCACACACGTGGATTTGAGGGCCACGAGTTTTTAAGGAGTAGAAAAGAAGCAGAGCTGAAGTTGGCAGCAGCACATGTACTAAAGGCTGTGGTTTTAAATATCACATCAAAAACTGGAACTTAGCAAACACTGACCTTTGCCTGCATGGAAAGCAGCTTGCAGGTCTCACTGTTCTTATCCTCATGAGCCACTGCTGGATGGGCAGGCCTGATCCAGGCATCTGAAACACCTTTAGTCATGCCTCGTGGCTGTCACTGCCTATCCACACCCATGAAGTCATCCATGTAATATTGCAGGACTTCATAGAGGTACACAAGGGTTTTTACTGCCTGGAGCTACAAAATATCGTAGAGGGCAGAACCAGAGGGGACTGCCCTGTCCCAAAGAGCTACAGTAATACAGCTTGTCACTCCCACTAGAGCTCAGCCAGGAGTAAAATCACTGCCTCACACACCCAGCCAGGACAGCACTTTAAAACTGTGACTTGGCCCCACTCAAGGTTTTCAGATGTGTATTCTTCTCAAGTCCATAAAACATAATTTGTCCTTTTTTTTTTTTTTCTGTAGGTCATGCTATATATCTGGATTATTCTGTCTTCAAGATTGAAAACCCTTGGTGTCCCTTACTTTTGACAGCTGCTATCAGGACCCTCCCAATCCCCACACAACAAACACCCCCCAGTGCATTACAGGATGCTTTCATGCTCAGTCACTCCTCTGAAATGACCAGTTGAGGCCATGTGACTGTATCCCCTGACTCCCTTTTCCCATTTACAATGACTTCTCTTCAATTTTTTCTTATGGCAGGTGAGTCATCATGTGGACTGTCTCCTACTTTCTATTTCTTTAAAAATTGTCTGTCCAGAGCTCCCCTCAATTGAGCAGTCACTTCCTAGAGTTCTGGGGAAGATTCAGTCCCTAATCCTGAGCTGAAATTCTTACCATCATTGCTGGAAGGGCAGACTCATCTGTTACAGCTGGGACATCCTTGCAAAATAACCTGCCATTTTTTCTGATAATTTCATTTAGATTAGGTACAACTATGCATTTTCAATTTGAAAGGTGTTACACATCAAAACTTTGCCTGTACAGGCCAGAGGACAGTTTGTCCCTGCAGCAACACACGCTGAAATAAGTGTCAGTGATCCTTACATCTGTAACAACTAGTGCAATAAAGGAGAGATAAACAGCTCTCTCTTGTTTTTTCTCTGACTCTGCAGCAGGGGATCAGAGGCTGGCGGGCCCTGGGGAATGGCAGCAGTGGCAGTGCGCCTGAGCAGCCCGCGCTCCTGGGCTCACAGCCCCTGGGCACAGCAAGCATTCTTCACATCGTGTGCCCTGGCTCTGCAGGGTTCACAGCTCTGCATTGTGTGCTGCTGAGCGCAAAGCCCTCCACTGGTACCTCAGACTGCTGGCAAGCTGTGAAGTCAGCCCCATCTGAGACCCAAAAAATATTCCTGTAGTGAATATTGGCAAGCAACAGCCCTGAAGCACTATAAAAGTTGTTCATGGAGAGAACTATGTAATATCTGCGCATTAGAGATCTATACAGACAGCAGAGCAGATGATCTAGAAGCATCCACGACACTTCTTTATAAATTTGGTCTTGAAAACATGGGCCCGGAGGGCACTGGGAAGGAGAAAGTGCAGAGCAGAACAGATCAGGCTGACTCACTGAGGTTCTGCTCTGAGCTAGGTGTGTTGAGACGACCGTTGTGACTCGTCTCTAAGAAAGTTCGTGCTCTGACACAGACACTCCTCAGTCACAGACACTCAGCTCAGTCTTCTCACTGGAAATCACCCTGCAGACACGGCAGTTGCCTGCTCTGTGTCTCTCTTGGCCTTCCATAATGCTACTTTTCCCTTACAGTATCAAATAATCCCTTGGAGCATTGCCCTGTTGAGCACATTTTACCAAGAATAAATTAATTTATATACTTACTGCATCACATTCATATCCTTCTCCTAAGTGTCAGATTGTATGGATCGCATTTTTCTTCCCATTCAGATACTCAAGGCCCAAATTCTTAGGGTCCTAGAGCCTATGGTGGCATTTATATGTTCCCTCCAGGGCAGAGGCGGTGGCATTTCAGCAGCATTGGAGGAAACAACAGAGTCTCTGATTTGAAGGGTCAAACCCTCTTTCATGCTTGGCTCACACATTTACCAAACTATGCTAGGCTTTATGGGAATTAAGGGGGCTAAACTTTGATTCAATTGCTGAGGACATCTGAATGTCTTTCTGGCATAGAAGTGCTTTGGAAACACAAATCCAGATGAGGGGCCCATGGAACATGGTGGAATATCAAACCGCTATCTGATTTGCACTACGAGCTCTGCCTGTGCCTGTGTAAGGCAATATAAACAAGTCAGTAGATGTTCAGGAGATGCTGAAATTCTGGGAAGGTTCTTCCCTGTGCAGTTTTTTGGAGGGTGTGTCTTCTAATTTGGAATTTGATCCGTCTGAAACTGTCATTCTCAGCCCCATGGGCAAAACCTTGATTCTAGGCAGTGCACATGTCCTTACAAGTGAAGAATCTGAACGCAGTGGGAATGCAGAGTCAGCCTCTGAGATGATGTTGTCCTAGCTTTTAAAAAGCACATAGGAAACCACAGGATCCTGGGTGACAGAGCCCATCTCCAACAAGAGGATGGTCAATCAGCTATGAAAAGCTGCAGAGTGTCTCTAGGATTGTCACCTGGAAGCTGTGCTCGCCCTGGTCTATGCAGAGAGCACAGGTTCTAACAGGTGCAGGAACGGACACAGTTTCAGGCACGAAATGTTATGCCTAAGCTGTTGCAGAAACATGAACTGCATTGAGCAGTAAATGTCAGCGGCAGCTCCCAGGTGAGAGCAAAATCTTCTCGTACACAAGCACATACATAGCTCGGGTGGCCAGCCAGCCAGGCAGATTTTGGCTCTGCTGTTGGACTTTCTGTACCTCGGCGGGGCGCGGTGCCGTGGCTGACCGCGGACACCAGGGGGCGCTGCTCACCCGCCTATCGCCGTGCCAGTGCCGCGGGCTGAGCCTCGGGGTTCCCGGGAGTGTTCCGCACGTGGACAGCGCGGACACCAGGGGGTGCTGCTCACCCACTTAGCGCGCTGCGGCTCCTGCGCGGTCCCGCCGCTCCTGCGAGATGAGCCTGGGGGTTCCCGGGAGGTGTTCTGCATGTGGATAGCACTGGCACGAGGGGGTGCCGCTCAGCTGTCTATCGCGCTGCCTCTCCGGAGCGCTCCTGCTGTGCCCGCGAGAGGAGCCTGGGCGGCCCCGGGAGAAGCGTGTTCCGAGCGCGGATGGACACCAGGGGGCGCTGCTCACCCGCCTAGCGCGCTCCGGAGAGGTCCCGCCGTTCCTGCGGGATGAGCCTCGGTGTTCCCGGGGGAAGGGTGCTCCGAGCGTGGATCAGGTCTGTCGTACACCTCCTCGCTCAAACACACACGGGGGACAACTTGACTTGCCAATTAGCCCTCCGTAAGAAGCGCTGCTGTTAGATTTTATTGTGCTGCGCTTTATGCAGTGACCCGCTGCAGGACAGAGAAGGGCGGACGGAGGTACAGCTGCCCTCCACAAGCTGCACGGCGCACGGTGAACACCCACACCAGTGTTTCCCCGCCAAAGGGATGCTCCTGTAGGGTCTGAGGCTGCAGGAGTGGATGTGGAACTTAAAAGAGGAGCCCATCCTCAGGGATACTGGTACATCTTCCTGCACAAGGAATAAGAGCAGGAAAAGGGCATGAAAGATTCAGTTTTGGCTACAAACTCTACAGTGGATCAATGACAGGAAAGATAACTGGTCCTGGACAATACAATGCTACAGGCTCCTGCTTGGTTGAAGTTGTTGAAGAAGCACTTCCAAAGAGAAATCCCAATATGCCTAGAAAAGACAAATACTACTAAAGGAAAAAATCTGCACCAAAAATGCTGAGTCCTGAACAAAACAAGAAATGGACATGGCCAGTGTAGCCTGTTCTGTCCTAAGGGCAAGATGCTGCTTCTGCCCTTGTTGTGGACAGGAAAATATCCTTTCTTTTAGCTTGCAGATTTGTGAGTTCCCAGACAGGAAACAGTGTGCCCTACCATCAAACACTGCAATCACATGAACAGGGATCCTATCAACTGGATCTAAAATGTTTGAGATGCTGGTATTGGGAGGCATACCAGCTTTGGGTCACCTACAGGAACTGTAGGAACTGCTTTTTACCCCAGCTGCTGCTCTCCCTGTCTGTTGGACACTGCATTGGCTGCTGAAGGGCATGTCATCAGAAATTGTAAGCTCCTGACCAGTTATGACCCATCAGGATGACTTGGCAATTTCTGGGTCCAGGCTGATGTGTCTGAAACTGACACAGCAAAATGTTACCAACCACAAACTTCAAAACAGACTAACAATGCAACACAGCACTTGTCTTCAAGGGAAAAGGCCCAGCTGGGCAGTCAGCAGCTTGCTATTTCCTGGGTGGTTTGTGTGTGCACGCAGGGACTTGCTGCTGCAGGTTACTACCAGGGTAGCTTTAGAAATTAATCTGTTTCTCATAAAATAAAACATGAGTACCTCTTTGTCATAATTTCTGAAAGTCACGTAGGCATCAGTTTGTTCTGTTTCTGTAAAAAGCAATCCTCAAGAACACAATTCGTGTCCATGTTTGGACACTGCTGGGGCAGAACCCAAAAATAAATGGGAAATCTTTTAAATGTGCAGTTCAAAGCCTTTACAAGATGCAACCATTTTATTTTTAAGTGTTTTTATACATGTCTCATGCATTTCACTGACAACACTTCTGGTTGTTATCAATGTGCCCTGCTATTGTATTGTAACTTGTTCAAAAACAAATACCAGACCAAAATGTGTGGGAAAACACTTCATCTCATTGTGTGTGACATCAGGAGGAGCTACTTCTTCATTCTTTTTTTGCTATAGTAGTAAAAGAAATTTCCCAGGGAAAAAATGTGCAGTAGCTACTAATAGTAAAGAGCTGCCTCTATGTAACACCTTTCACGTGAGACCATGAATAAATTTAGTCTAAAACTTCCCCATTAGTGACTGAAGTATTAATATTGAAAGTCTAAGGAGTAGTGAAATCCATGGACAAGGATTTTTCCAAATGCTGATGTGACTTTGAGTACCTGATATTCAAATATACCTGGTTTACAAAAAGAAGAGAAGGTTCATCTGAGAATCACACCACGTCCAGGCTTTCAGAAAAACCAAAAGTATTTGCAGCCAACAACTGGACCAGGAAGCACACTAGGAAATTTCAGCCACCACTGCCAAGGGACAGAGCATCAAGCCAAGAGCAAGCACATGTGATTTTAAATTGTTCAGTTTCTCACACTGAGCAAGGAGCCTCACATAGGAAAGTAGTAAAGGCCTGTTTACATTGAGGCACGTATTGGAGACAGTAAAAAAAATCAGGGATATGTCTCTAAAGCTCAGCTGTCATTTAAAGATGGAAGGCCAAGAGATTCAGAAAAGGGTTTTCTGCTGTGCTGTAACTTGAAGGAAACCTTTTGTATTTTACCTTTGCTGTTCAGAAATGATTAAGATTTGAGTTTTATTTCTGTTCAGAAGATTTAGGAAAAAATCAAATGCGTAGAAAGGTCACAGAAGGAATCACAAGCTGAAACTTGTTTGCAGTCTGTAACTGAAGGAAGCTGAAGGAGGAAAGTCCACTGAGTCTTTTCCTCCTTCAGTATTTCCAGCTAAATCCTTTCATGACCCCTCAAACTCCTCTAGCAATTTACCTTTGTAGTCCTGGGACCTTTCCATGCATCCCCTCTTGTCCATGGGCCCAGAAGCCCATTTAAGCCTGGGCTTTGGCAATTTTCCTGGTTTTGAATTTTGTTGGAGGAGTGCTTGTGTTGGGTTCAGCCTCAGCTTCGAGTTTGCGTGGCCATGGATGGCACAGATCTGGGTGCCTGCCCTGTCACTTGGCTTTCTGGCTTGGCCTGGGACTTGCCTCATTGTCCTGAACTTTCCTGGTGATGTAGGCTCTTGGTTTACCCTGGCTGTGTTCTCTGGGCCTGCCAGGATCTCCCTGCTCTGGCTCTGTGGGAAGAAGCCTGGGCAGTGAGGTGCCTGCCCAGCCTGCTGGGTTTGGGTGCTTGGCTCCCAGCCCTTAGGGAGCAGCTGGTCCTTCCTGGGCCCCAGTACCCACCTCACCTGCTGGAACTTGCCTACCTGCTACAGACCTGAGCACTGACTCCTGGTAGTATTGCCTGGATGCTCTCCCACTGAAGGTGTAAAATCAATTGCCAATAAATGTGGAAAAATTTAAATACTGTGATTCATGTAAGAGCAGGGGAGACGCACAAAGATGCTTTCAAGGGGATGCTGTGAATTCAGTTCTGCTGCAAGTAGCAACATTCTCAGTTGGTACCCTGCAATAGCATCCCCTTCTTACTGGTGTCTGGTCATCTAATGCTTCATCCTGGACCTTTTGAAGTGAAATATTAAGTGATCAGATGCTTTTTATATTCACCTCTTCCACACCTTCTGAAACAGAACCATTAAACCTAAGAATGGTGAACGAGGCCCACAAGACAGGAATGCATCACATGCCAGCAGGAAGTCTTGATAGTGTTTTTTACTTGAGGGATCTTGTTAGTGCATGTGAGATGGGAGGAAAATTATCAGATTACAGAAGAGGAAAGTGGGTCAGGGAAATCACCTCAGTGACTTCAGTGGGGTGAATAAGACCCTTGCAATCCCCAACAATGTGTTAGGACAAATAATGCAGAAGAGAAGAGAAATAAATCATGCAAATCCTTCATTAAAGGATTGATATCTGTGTCAGCTTCAAGCAGGAAGTTCAGCTTTCAGGTGGTGTCTGTAACAGACACTACTATGAAAACAAAATGGGCTGCATTGAAACCAGTGTGTCACTAGTGGCTGAATTACCTGGCTCTAAGGTGTGGACTGAATTGATAATCAACCTCAAATCCTTTTTCCTGTGATAGTTTATTTGTTTATGAAATGTGTTGAGGCTGAAATATATTGCTTGAATCCTTTCCAAAGGATTATAAGGCAGATCTGTCCCAGAAACAAAGAAAGCAAGACACTATTTTTCTGAGTCATAGATTTACACTATTTCTTTTTCAAGGGTTAAAGTGCCTGAAACATTAAAGATAAGATTGTGTACCCATAATTTGTAATGTTTCACACAAAACATACAGAATAAAGTTGATGCTTCTTTCAAAGGTCTTCTAAATCAACACTTCCAAGCATGCTTGGTAATTCCAAAACCCTGCTTTTGAAAGAAAGAAAACCCGGTATCACTTATATTGTCTGAGGTCTGTACCACTTGTGTTTGAGAATTGTGCCAGTTCCTTATTTAATCCATGTAAACCATGGCAATCCTCTACCCCTGTTTTTTTCAAATGCATTTATATGTATATAAATATTAAAATATTAATAATGAAGTTCTCAAGGCTGCTAACTTTTCTCCATACTGTATATTTTAGTGTTTCTTTTTCTGAACCTCTAGAAATTATTCTGAAAGTCTCAGGAACTCAAACTCATCTCCTGGGAGGCAGGCACCTTCAGTCTCTGCAGCCCTGTAATTGTGTTGAGAAGAAGTCAGGAAAAAAGAAATAAAACTTCCATCTTCAGCAGTAATTAATTTGCTCTGGCAGGAACTTTGAGGATGACAGTCTCGTCTTTGATGAGGACTTGGCAAATTCTGACTTAATCAACTATCCCAGAGTCACAAACCTCTGCTCCAAAGCCAAGAGCTACACTGAAATCTCCATGGTTCCATGGTTCCAAGGCATGTGGTTGTTTTTTCTCTGAATCTATCCATCTATCATGTACATGCAATAAATATAATTTACTTGCTGAATTTGTCTTGGGTAGTGCTTATAATTTTCTTTCACAATGGACTTGGCTGAAGCTGAAAATTCCTAATGGGTCCATGCTTTCACAAGCGCACTTCGAAAGTAAAGTACTGAAATTCTCTTGATTATTGCTTTCCCAGATATGCAATGACTTCAACTGTAATTAAAAATGTGAAAATCAGGCCATTTATTCAATGGTACAACTTTAAATGTGGAAGGCCAGTGGAAAGTTAGCATCACATTGCAGATAACATTAGCTAGAAAATAAGCGTATCACAAAATGATTTCATATCCTTGGGTTGAGCCTTAGGGAAAATTCCTGCTCCAGGGCAGGATGATGCCCTGCTCTCCCGAGAGAGGGACCACCACATCTCTTCCAAAATGACACCGTCCCTGCGTGCGTGCCATCAGTGCAGAGGTGACGCCGCACACAGGGCTCCCGGGGTGACACCGCAATATCAGGACGTTGCAACACGATGTGGGGAGGATTTGATTGTCTTGCTGGAACTCATTACCAAGTTCCTGCCTCCAAGAACAGGAATGACATCAAAATGCCCTTTGGATGTCCCAGCAATGAATCACTTTGAAATAGGTGGTGGCTGGCTCACAGGTTTGAGGATGAGGCTGAAAAGCAGCAAAGGTGCAATGTACTGGCCTTTTGCAATTCCCCATGGCAGCAACTGCTCCTGTGCCTCCAGCCTGCTTCTTCTCCCTCTGTACCATCACAGTGGCATGCAGCATCATGCTCTAGCTGCAGTGCTCCAGCTGGGATAGAAGATATGCACCCCAGTATGGTCTGACTGCTTCCTGAGCAGCACTGGGTGCTTCATACCCTCACTGGTTGCTGCTGAGGTCCATGGATCCAGCATGCTGCCAGAGATATCCAGCGCTTCTTTAATTCACACCCACTGCTCTTAGCAGGAAGAGGAAATATGACTGAACTTGTCATGAAATGAAGTGACCTATATGTTAGTAAGGCTAGTTCTGTGATAAAAAAATGGCATTATGCCTTGAAATTCCATTGTGGTGGATAATTTAAATTCATAGTGCCTTGGTTCCTGTAGGCTGTACAGCTACCGCCACTTATCCTTCAGATATTTTCTGCCAGCTATTACAGCGTCTGTGATGCTTCATGCAATGGATCACAGTAAATAATTTCCCAGGCTGTGCTGTTACACTGAGACACACAGTTTTGGGGAAGCCACTCTTTTTTTTTTTCTTTTCCAGTCCTGGCCTCTTCTTTCCACCTTTTCAGTGCAGCTTTTGCACCATTTCCTCAGTTACTTCACCACCAGCGTCCTAGAGTCAGATTATAAAATGGACCCCTTCATAAGAAGAAGAATCACACTAAAAGCAAAATGACCAGCACTGAAATGAAGGAAACCTGTCTGTAATGATAAGCACCTCATAAATCTCAGCCCATCCTATTCCCAGGTCTCAAAGTCAGTCCCAAAAGTCCTCAACTGAAAATCCACTTTGACTGCATTTTAAGGAGAACCACTATTCCTTTCTGGGTTAATCTGTTGAAGACACAGTAAAACAGGACAATAGCTGTGGATTGGGAACTATCTTTGATTCAGAGAAGAAATAAAGACAAGCAAATAAAGGAGGACTCTGAGGAGCTCACAGAGGTGTAACATAACTTCCCTTAATGTTCTGCTTAAATAATAAATGTGCATTATTTATTATAATATAATAAAATGTGATTTTTGTTATCTTCAGAAGGGAGGCAATTAGTTGTCTGAACTTCTGCCACTTGGCTTATGTTTCTTACTGTCAAAAAAATCACGTAATTACTCAAAAAATGTGTTTAAAAATCAAATTGCTTTGCTCTTATGCCTTCTGCTCCAGACACATGCTTTTCATCTGGAATTTCTTTTGGTCGATGATTACCATGATGTTTGGCATTTCCTTTTGGAATGGGCTGTGAAAAGGATAGGATGTGCAGTGGCTTATACAGAATTAGAAGCATTACTTTCAGAGTGCTCTGGGATCAGTTCAGACCGTGACACACAACTTTGTAAACAGGGATCACAAAACACCCAATCCAGAAAGCACATGATGAAAAATTCTACTGTGACAGAAAGCTTTGGACAGGATCTGACCGTCCATCATGGCCAGATTGTTCACACCAGAGCAGCAAAGAATACAGCAAATTTTTCATTCTGAATATATATTTCAGGGCTTTGAAGGTCAATAAATGGAGCCTATCTTGAAAGTGGACACAAAAGACAAAAAAATTTAATGAGGTCACACAAACACACTCCAGAACTCATTTTCTGCTTCCTTTCCAATGCTGTACCTTAAAACTGAAGCTTTGTTACTTGAAGTTTGTAATAAGAAGGGCTGCAAGTTCAAGTGTGATCTTGTGTAGCTATTCCCTTTCCCCTCTATAATGTACTTCAGGAACTTGTGTGAAAGGTGACCAGTGACGTTCAAGACAACAAGTGAACATCCTGTGCATCTTACAACATTAGCTGGAAGGAAATTGTTTTCAAACTCTAGTTAAGTAACTGTTCTTTGATCAAAACCACTGTCACATCACTCTTACTAAAGTGCAAACCAAATCCTTATGTACTAATAATTGTGCACCACTGCTGCTACAGACCTAGGAGTTTCCTAGGCCTGCTATGCTCATGCAGATTTTTGTCACTCGTCACACTCCATGTGCAATCAGCACCAAAGGTGCACTCAACACAGCAGTAACAATAAAGCTTCTGTGCAGTAGTAGAAGAGTTGGAGCTGCCGTGTCAATGCTCTGTGAGAGTCTTACTGCATTTGGTGGGATAGAACTTGGCCAAATGCCTCAAGTAGAACAGCAAAACTAGAACACATGGGGAAAACCTTCTCAGGAGAGAATCTTTAAAACCTCATGTAAGCCAAAAAGTAGATGAAGCATGAAGTCTAAGAAGAAGAAATGCTCTTAGGTGTCTTGCATTTCATATTTACTCTCTGACAGTCTATGAGAAACTCTTCTGGAGGACATCTTACCGGCCAAAGAGTTTCTGTCCTCTAAAGCTGCTGAAATAGTGGGAGTTTTGCAGGAGAAATAGAAATGTCCTCTGAAGACTAGGTGTGATTGACAAGACAAACCTCATGAAAGGCTGCCAGCTGGCATGCGGTCACACATGCCACTTCAGAAACGAAAATGGTAAAACAGTGGCTGGAATCAAAGCTCATAATGACTCCTAGCAGTTTCCAAGCTCTCTGGTGGTTATTACCCTTTAGAGGAATGGGGAAGGAATATGGTTTTCTCCGGGTGATTAAACATTCGGCTCCATGCCTGGGCTCATAATGGATGGTTTCCTGAATAATTGTACTGGGATTGGATACCTCGACTGGGTGGACCTAACAAACAGGTATTGTCAGACCTTCGGGAAAAAGGTGCTGGGGAAAATCAAACTCTCTGCTGTAGGTTTATATCCGTGATCTACATTAAATAGTCAGATGTTTGAGCTCGGTATCGACCACTAATGTTCTGTGTCACAGAGCAACGCAGCTGTTTATGCTAAATAAAAGTGGGTCAATTCCTGGCCTCTAATCACATTCCTTCCTCTGAGAAGAAATTAGCTCTGTGCTGAAAGTAGGAGAAACAGTGACATACAAGAGTAATTTCCACATTTCATTGAATCCAAATGACAAATACTTTTCCTCGAATGAAGAGGAGAATATGCCTTTAATGCAAAGAATCCAAGCCCAGAAATAACAAATGCTGAACCCTAACACTGAAGAGAGGGTGGGGGGGGGAATGGCAGAAGAAGAGACAACTTTTCAAAGTTCAGAACACACCTTAGGAATTGCTAAAGGTATAAACACACTTGCCGTTCTAACTGTGACTGTCCAAGCCAGCTCAGACCTTGGCTGATGGTAGTTTGGTAAAGATCAGGCCCAAAGACATAAGTCAGTCATACAGAGATAGGATCTACCTCTGGTGAAGAAGATTGATCTGGGTGGGAAGTGATTACAAATCACTACTTTAAAATGTCTAGTCACTTTCTTCTGAAGATTTAGAGATTAGCTTCATCCTTTTCTCCCAAAGCATCAGGGTGAATTGCAAGTGCACTAGGAAGTTAGTGTGCAGGGGAGATATGATTCAGTGTATAAATACCAAGATTGTTAGGCAGAGATTTACACTGCCGAACAATGGTATTTTAAATTTTAAGTTCACAAAATCTGAGATACTTTATACACATATAGTGTTCCTTTCCAAAAGTGTTGTAATTTTTCAGGTAATCTACGGAGGCTTAAAACAATAGGAGTTCTGTCTTTGTACCACAGGGCCTTTAAAAATCTAGAGAACTACTTGTGAGTGCTTGGAAAAAATCCAAGGTGCAAGTTCCCAAACTCTCTCTGTCACATAAGTAATGTGGTTTGCTGTTACATACCTGTGAGGAATGGGAGAAGGCAAACAGGTCATACCTGAAGCATTTGTTTGACCTGCTGCTAACTCATGATCAGTGTTACAAAATTCACTGGAGTTAAAGGAAGTTTATGGCGGGAATTGCCAACAAATCAATATAATGTGAATTGTTCCCTGGGGTTTTCCATTTCACATGGGAATGAAACAACATGAAATCAAGAAAAAAAGAGGAAAATCCAGTGACAAGAAAAATCAGTTTGATTTCCCTGAAAATCATTACCTTCCAGCACGGTGTTCCCAAGCAGGGAAAGTAGATGTCAGAATTTGGGGCCAATGCACCCTCTTTGTCTCCTCATAGCTGTTGTGCTTTGCAACATCTCACTGCCTCTGAGTTCAGGACCTTGTTCTCTTTGGATCTACATCCAATGCTGAAGTGTGACTCCATCAATTCTTATTTATTCCCCATTTACACCAGTAAGGGGGTGACTAGAATTGCAATGCCCATGGAATGTACCGTAGAGTTTTTAATTCTGCTTTGCTTAAATTCTTGAAAATACTATATCTTTGGAAAAGCTGTCATTATTTTATCCTCCCCCCGCCCAAGCAGGTAAACCCTAGAACACAGTCTTCTAGTTTTGGGACAGCTGAGGGGCTATAGGCTGGCAAAGAGGAGGTGAGGAGGTAAGGAAGGGAGCATAAGCAAGTGCTACTCTGAAGTATCTTCTCCCGTCCTTTCCCTATTCTCAGCTACTCTTCCTGCTCAGTCCTGGAAGTCTTGGCTTTGTCACACTGAATAAAATAATTTCCTGAGTAACTCTTTTGTTCATGTATTGGAATAGGTTCAGTTACATATGATGATTAATGAAAAAAGGTATCTATCTAATAGGAAAGACAATACATAGTGATACCAGCTGCAATACTGGAAAGTCCCTGAGTAATCCTACTGCGATGAGTTTTTTTCTTAAAAATGCAGCTAATGCAATTAAACTGGTCTCTTTTTTTCTTTGCTGCGTTCTGAGTAGCCTGAATACCCTGACAATGTTTCAGGCAGCATGCTGTCCATTTCTTCCCTTTCTTTTTCTTTTTTGCCCCAATAGTACTTCCCTTTCTGGAGATGATTTCATTTCCTATGCAGTTATTACATACATGGGGAAAACCCAGGAATACACAAAGACAGATATTTTCCATCAAACTCGATCAGTAAATGGCTTTTGCTGTACTGCGAATCTGCCAAAGGGCATAGAAAGGAAGAACTGCAATTCTGGAGTCCTTCAAACTGCTGAAAAATGTGAACCAAGTTCTGAGTCAACCCGAAATACTCTGTTGGAAGCTCAGGGAGTGCTGAAGCAAAGCTCAGCACCGCCATTAGGGAATTTTAGATGTGCAGCTGCAAGCGTAGAGTATTAAATGCACAGCACTAGGACCCAGAAGAGCCAGCAGGATGAACACTGGGAAATCAAGCTGGCTAACAGAAAATTCAGGAGAGAGAGAGAAAGAAGTGCTAGCCATGGGTTTAGGTGTGTGATATAATTGTGTGTTCCTGCAGCAGCTGCTTGTGCCGCAAGGACATCCACGTGCCATGGGCTCTCGAGACAGAGCTCCAAAGTGCTTCATCTGCCTCCGAACCAGAGATCTCAGCAGCAGGGCAGGTGGAAAAAAACCTTCAGCAGCAGAGATGTTGCAATGTGCTTCTCTGCAGCAAGAATCACGGGCTGCACGGCAAATACAGGAATAGGGATCATCATCTCCTGTGCTGAGGAAGTAGTGCTGTGGTCCAGCAGAGCTCTGCCTCTCATCCTTGTTCTCAGAAGACTGTGCAATTTTATGACTAATTAATTCTCCTCTCTTAAACCACTTGCACAGTGACCTTTGTAACACCTGCCCAGTGCAGGACTGATCTGGCAAAGAGCCTCTACTCCATATCCAGCACTTCTAAAAATGAACAAATGCTGTTTCCATTTTTTTAAATGAGGGGAAATATCAAACACAAGCAGTTTCAGGAAGAGGGGAGAAGGCAGCCACACAAATTTCAGTGGGCCTCTCCTGAGATGGAGGGCTCAGCAAAACAAGTTAGGCTTGCACAATTGCAAATTAACTAAACAAAAGAGAGCTAATATTTTTGGACAGGACTGATCAGACATTGCAGAAGCTCATCAGAAGACAAATACTAAAAGTGAATCTCATGGTTACGTTTCTCATTACAGTCCTTTATTCTATATTTTTCATGTAAAAGTCGTTCAGTGAGAAAGTTGGCAAACTTAAAATCTTGTGGAGTTTGTTATCTAATTAAGGAATAGTAGTGGGGAAAGACATAGAGTTATGGCATTTGTAAATATAATTAATTCTCTGTTTGGCCCTCTCCAGTCAGCCAGCTTGCCTCAGGAAAGGTTCACAGTAAAGACCATCTCACAGCTAAAACACAGATGAAACTAAAGACCCCAAGTGGCAGAAAAAAGACACAAAGGAGTTGCAGATTAAAAATATGAAGAGATTTTGCTATTGCAGATCTAAAATATGAAGAAATTTTGCATACAGGGTCACAGAAGTGTAAGAAATTAAGAGGAAGAGTTTGCCTAAAGGAAATCTAAAGCAAAACAGGACTACCGTTTCCTGTTGAACCTAATGCTCTTTCAAAAAACCCCATCAGATCACATGGACTGACTCAGCTGCTCAGCAATTTTTAAATCATCTTTTACATGTTTGGATGTAAAATTCCAGGCATGAGGCAGGATTACTGAGGATGGTGGTGAACAATCATTGAGGGAAATGAGGACAGGGCACTGCAAGGAGTCCCCCAGGGGAAAGAAATTCCTTACTGCTCATGTGAGTATAAGGAAACGTAAATTTCCAGGGCACTCAAGAGAAGGGCAGGAGCGCACAGAAAATAATCTGACAAACTACAGTGTTTCCACTTGGGTACCTCAGCCTCTCTCCTGCCCTTTGTTTTCTATACTATGATGGATGTGGAAGCCTTGAGTAGTGGAATTACTGAATCTTATGCCTACTGTAGCACCTCCAGGTTGGTCTGAACTAACCCTACATGTACCAGTTTGCCATGTGATTTGGACAGGGACTGCTGGACCACACAGCAGTGTCAGAAGTTGGACGCAGGACAGTCTGCATTCCTGTGTGTCATATGCTACTGATAAGCATCAGTACTCAGAAATCTTATTGCTTGGTAGATGTTGAGGCACCCTCATACCAAGAAAATTGAAGCTTCTCAGTAACTGTATTCATGACCCTTATGACAAAAAAAAGTGTTTATACAGCTGAAGGATACCAGATATCGTTTATGACACTCCTATGTAAGGCTTAGCAATGGCTCTCTTCAGCCAGGGTGTGTGTGAACTAGAATTCCAGCAGCTCTTAATTTACCCGTCTCACATCTCCAAAACAAGGTCCTTTTAAATCAATTGGAACAGCTCTCTTTGGGCTCTCTTTGGCCCAAATCACACGGTTTACAATAAAACATGTGACTTTTTCATTCCCAGTTCATCTCTTCTGACTTCTTTCTGTAATCACAGGAGAAATTTTATCTTTGTTGACTCCGAGTTTTTTCGCAGGCCACTCCTGAGCACTCTGCTCCATACGCCATAGATTACAAGTCAAAGCACAGCCTCCAGAACACTACTGAGTTGCTCCCACTGCTCCGTATCAAGATTTGTTATGGTGTAATCATTATACTGTCTCTGATAAACATAAAACACCTAAGCCCTTTCTTTATATTTGAGTAGAAACACACAGAGCCACAAACATCTGGTCTGTCTGGACCAAGAAAGCAGAAATGACGTTTCCTTAAAACCAAACAGGCAGAAGGTTTTGCACAAAGAAGACAAAGGATAAAAGCTTCATTACATATACAGCACAGAAAGAATAACTTTTTAGTTTGAGATACTGAAAATCATTAGTGAAATTAAAGAGGAATAACAGATTCTTGGATTTGTTTGGAAAAAAAAATCCACACTCCCTAGGCACGGCAATTCATCCTTCCATTTTCTCCTTGTATGCAGGCCAGAAGACTTTTTCATTGATGCTCTAGCTTGTATTTCTGTGAACAGGTTTCTGTGCATGGAAATAGTGTGTGAGGGGAAAGCAAAAAGTCCAGAGTTCGAACAAACAACCCAGTCTGTTGGACAGGACAGCACTTTATAAAAAGAGATTGACCTGGAGACATGATAAAGGCCTACAGAATTATGAAGCCAGTGGAAATCAGGGATAAGAATCAATATCTACTTCTCGTTATCCTGTAAAAGAATCAGGAGGCAGCGAATGAAACTAGATTCAGATACTAGGGCTAAGTCTCAAAGACACTTGATCTTTTCTTACACATTCCTAGATACCTGCTGATTCCTATGGCTGAAGAGCACAATCCCTAGGCAGACCTCAGGTCAGACAAGCAAGGGCTGTGATTAGGGGTTTATCTGTTTATCCGTTAGCTAATCCAGCTGTGTTTGCTGCAAGCTGTAAAGTGACAGGAAAAACCAGCTTAATTCCATAGCTTCTGGAATAGCTACTGCTCTAAGGCAATTTATAAACTACAGACAGTGATAGATATGGTAATAGTAACTGGAATTCAGTCTGGCATATGTAAATCTCTGAGACCTTCACAATCGGTCAAAGAAAAATAACCTACATTCATTCATACCTGGCCCTATGCTTTGTTCCTTTGACTTCCCCATTACCTGGCAGAGGAACAGTAATGGTAGTCCTTAATGTTTAACCCAAATAAGGCCAACTTGTACTATAGTATTTGTCTCTACTGTTAAAAGAAATGGTTGAACACCTCTGACTTTGTCTGAACAATCCTTCTTCATGATTCCATCTTCAGTTTTCTTTATTTTCATCATAATTAGAAGAAATCTTCTCTTTACGGAGTCAAATTTAAATTTGCAGAAGTGCCTAATTTAATTTAAGCAGAATCCTACAGGAGCTTTTAGAATTTTCCTTTCCCCAAATGCAAAGCAGCAAATAACTAAGAAGTTTTTGCTTCAGAAGAAGTAGTCATCCTTGAAAAACAAAATCCACCTTAGGTTAGGCAAAGCAACTCATCATAACATATTTACATATTCCGTGTGTTCTCAATGGAACTACAGAGTCTCAGTGGTACTATTGTTTATTTCAGTGAAATTAGATTTGAATTCATCAAAAGAATACTGTAAGTATTTCTGCTAAAGTTATCTCACATATAAAAAAGCTTTTTTTAGATGTACATGAATATAAGGACAAGGGCAGCTAGTATCTATAATTTCTAGAATTATTGGCTCCTACTTCTATCATGTCTTAAAATGGAAAAAATAAAACTGAAGTCCAAAGACACAGAGATGGAAAATCACAGAGCGAACACCTTCGAGCTGTGGTGGAAAGTGACAAGTAGGACACAAGTAGAGGTTAAAAAGATTCCAAGAAATTACAAAATCTCTACAGACTCCACACAGCTCAGTATAGGGAAACTCTACATGTCGTTACTTCATAAAGTGCTTTCTATTAATGAGAAGCAGTTTTGTGGTCATGGAAGGAAAGAGGCTTACCCACTCACCTGTGACTCAGTGCTCAGCAGCATCTCGCAGGTTCGGAGTTTCCGTGGCTATGACCCTCCCGTGATGTGGAGTGCCCAGAGTGGCCCAGGCAGGATATAAACACAGCCTGCCCCAGAGCACAGGCACTTGTCACCCGGGATCTTCCAGGGCTCGCTCCAGCACAGAACCAGGCCCAGGCCACACGAGGAAGATGCGCTCTTGCATCATGATTGGCAAGGCTGTGGCTGCTGTCCTGATCGTGCTCCTGATCTCAGCACTTGGAACACAAGGTAAAGGAACCCTTCCTCAAGTTCTGCTGACTAACGGCCAGAGCAAATGCTGGTGGGGAGACACTGTGCTGTCTTACCAGTGCAGCAAAGGACTCTTCTAATGCTATCAGCAAAAAAACCCATGTCGTGCCTCCTGTGAAAATAGTGAACCACTCCACCTTTTTTTGTTTTCCAGGTGAAGCAGTGCCACGCTCGGCCATTGAACTGCGGTGCCAGTGCATAAGCACCCATTCCAAGTTCATCCATCCCAAGTTCATCCAGAACGTGAACCTCACCCCCAGCGGACCTCACTGCAAGAATGTTGAAGTCATGTAAGTGTTCTGCAAAAGCTTCCTGATTACTTAACAAGAAGGAAGCAGATTTTGCTCTTGATGGGGTCTAAGTGTTCTATGAGCAGTGTGAGCAGCCGGCAGAAGCAGCTGCTCAGAAAGCAGAACAGCAACAGTCCGTGCTCCTACAGACTATGTGCTACGTGTTGGGAACTGTGTGTTGTTTTTCCAATCTCTACTTTTTAAACACATGCATCAATTTATTTTGGCCTAAATTCACAGTCATCAGGCAGCAAATAACTTTCTAAAACTCTGAATTCCACTGGCTTGTGAAAACACGTGAAGCCATGCTGAGCAAGAGGTGAAAACATAATTTTTAAGGACTAGGCCATAAAAATGATCACACTTCTAATCAAGTAAATGAAAATAAACTACCATTAGCATACAAATCATTCCAGTTGCATTCCAGAACTTTTACTGTAAGTAACCAAATTGCTATGGAATGGGCAGTACAATTTCGGAATCAGGATGGAAAGATTTAACTCTTCAGTGGAAGACCGACACAAATACAAAGCCAATTGGGGGAAAAAAGCAGTCTTGAAGAGAGGGAGAGTCCTGCAGATGGTTTAATGCATCAAACAGACAGATATGGGAAGATACTAAACCAGTGAAACAGATCCCTTTATGTTAGGCTACAGCCTCAGTTTATACAGCTTAAAGTGGAACATGTCAATGTATGCCTAGAAGGATGTTATTATGAGAGAAAGGTGACATTGCCTTGAATTTCACTGAACAGCCCTTTTCCCTTCCTTTCTTCCCTATTTGCAGAGCTACCCTGAGAGATGGCAAAGAAGTGTGCCTGGAGCCCAGTGCTCCCTGGGTGAAGCTGATCATCAAGGCAATTCTGGACAAGTGAGTCATTTCTCCTCAACAAGCACAGCTTATTGAAAGCCGGTATTTTAAGTGAACTACCAAACATGACAGTGTGAAGTGCTTCAAAATTCTGTCTCCTCAGGCAGTTATTACCTTTTGTGTTTGCTAATTGTGACAAACACTGTGATTGCTTTGAGCCTTAATTATAGCATTAGCTATTGAAGCCTTACTGTGCCACACATCTCTGAGAAGGTTACCTTCCTCTCCCCTAAGGCACAAGCATTTCGAAAACTTGCAGCACAGCTGCTCAGAGAATCCAAGCATTAACTGACTGATTTGCTCATGCTTGCAGTGGTAGAAAGCAGCAATCAGTTTTTCAAACTACTGGCGTATAGATAAGTGGGGGGAAAATCAGGCTCCAACTGTCAAGTGAAGCATCAAACTATGGAAATGACGTACCAGTGTTCCTTGGATTCTGTTACAACTTTTCAGGGTCTTGGGCACAGAAGCACAAAGTGATGGATTTCAGCTGACACCAGCAAGTCTTACCTATTGTATGGTTGATTTTCAATAGCTTCCTTTTCCATCTTCTTTCTTTCTAGGGCCAACACCAAACCTGAGACAGTGTCCTAAAACAAAGAAGAAAAGTGTCCTAACTCCACCAGCGAGGCAGAAATAGGGAAGATGCTCATCCAGCTTCTGACAGCTCACCTGCTTCTGCCTCCTACATTGGCAATGCCACAGCATTTAGAATATGTATTCCCTGGTTTGTAGTTAGCTGACAACAATACTTTTAGTGTTTTAAACTAGTCTCATTATGTAGGAAAGAAACCACTGCTACCTCAATAAGAAAGCAGGAAAATTGACTTGTGAAGGAATATGGAGATGATTCTGGAATAATTTTTGCTAAACACAGCTGGAAGAGTGCAGTGCATGCCCAGCAGAGCTTTCACTAAACGACTCCTTCCCTTTTTGCTAACAGTTTAGGAAAAGACCAGCAACAACTTCTCCCCAGCAAAGGTAACTTTAGTATACCTGGGTCAGGTACAGTTGAACAGGACAACTGGACAGGTAACTTCAACTGTACCTGGGTCACTGCCACTCACAGTGGGCTGCTGGCTGAAGAGGAGAGCTTCCAGAATTAACATGTCAAAATTCTGATATGTCAGGTTTTGTGCCATCATTTTCAAGATATTATTTATTGTGAATGAGTGTTGTGAATGTATAAACTATTTTAATGCCATCTTTTGGCTAGAATAGAAGCACTTGATTATTTATAGAATAATTTTATTTATTTATTTATTTATTTATTTAAGACTTTTATATTTATCTACCTAATAAATGCTTGTTGAAATGTTTTCACTTCGATATTGTTTGTTATTAATTTCCTTGTTGGAACAGAGAACTGAAAAAAAGAGGAAGCATTTTCTTCCAGTTCGTATCACATAAGGGGTTCCAAGAAGGGCAAAGGAGGGCCTGAGTTGTGGGGGCCAGGAAATTGAGACAGCATACTGTTGCCTCTGTAAAGTGTAGATAATGAGAGGAATTATGAAAGTTATCTACTTTCTTCCTCTTTTCTTATCAGATTCAGTGTTTTCAGAAGTCTGGACAATAAAATTCCCAGATAGAAATGGATGAATACTGGTTAGTCACAGAAATCACAAGGCCGTAGCAGTGTGGTGCTCTGACAGCACGGCAGCTGAGAACATGGCAATCAACAAGGGTTTTCATTAACTTAAATAAACAGGGAAATGTGATAAACATTAAGGAAGTCACTAAGCATTCTCCCTAATTCCAGTCAGGAGGGAGGACTACATGAGGGGAAATCCTAAGAAACAGAGCTCCAATTATATGGCCTCATATCTACCTGTAGCACAGCAATTTACAGAGGAATGTTGAAATTCAAGCAGCAAACACTTGGGAAAGTTGAGCAAATATTTTGATATTTGTTTAGATTTGGTCTTTTCCAACAATGACCCACTCCATATTCTGCACAATCAGCTCATGTTTGCTCATGGTGCAAGACATAAAGGGAGTTTTTGGCAGTGTTTGAGCAAGTTCTTGTGCAAGAGAACAGCTATTTTGACCGCACTTTCCTCCCTGTCCCCATATTTGCCCCTGTCCCACCGGACAGCATTGCTATAGCTCAGAATGGGAAGGAGTCAAAGTCTCTCAAGGAGACAGGTTTTGTTCAGACTTGTCTTACAAGTCTAAGCCTTCCCGTTAATAATCTTGAGGGATTTTTATAAGGTATCTTCTTTCAGAGCTGTAATTTGGAGATAAGGATGTCGCAAGTATCAGCCAAGAATGGGGAGAGGTTGGGAAAGACCGCTTGATCTGCACAGTCATAAAAGTATGGGTGTATCCTAAAGGACTGGCATCAGTTTTAGTGTAGTACAGATACACATAAGCTTTGCCACCAGCAAAATCCCAGTCAAGTTACTGGGAGCTGAACCACAGCCGAGAAAGTGCTTTTCTCATCAGTTCTTCTGTCCAAAACATCAGCAATGGCTGCACTTGTAGGACCCCAGGCAGGGCATCTCCGTAGGCTCATCGGTGAGACGCGATTCCAAGGGTAAAAAGGACAACATATCACATCTCTGTTCTGTGTGCAGTCACAGAATACCTTCCTTAGAAGCACAACAACCACCCTCAGGTTTCCAAAAATATGTTTCAGTGCTTCTGAAGAATGCTAAGTGAAGCACTGTGGCTCTTCTGACTTGGTGTCTACCTTGACCAGACTGGGCTGCTCTTCCTTGTCAGTAGAAGTCGCTTATGACGTGTTTATCTGCTGTTTTAAACACCTGTGCTTATTCTAAATGCACGAGGTTAGAAAGAAAAACAAGCAACTTCCTAAGTGTTTATTTTACCCAGGTATCATTACGGCCCTTACTGCCAGATACTTTCTCCTTTCATATTCTGAACAGACGAAAGTTTCAGAAGTGCTTAAGTGACTTTGGTGACAATGCCTCAGTCATTTTAAGCCCATAATTTCCTCCTTAATGACTAAGACAGACTTCTCAGTACAGAATAAAGCATCTAAATCCCTTTAGCCAAACTGAAAAAGACAAAATCCTTTCAGAGAACAAGAGAAACTAGTTGTGTCTTGTCTTCGTAAAACACTGACTAAATAACTTCATTGGATTCATATCTAAATACAGTGTGTAAGATTGGGATGAAAAGTTCTTGTAATTATGCTGGGTAAATGTTTTTGCACAAGGCACTTAAGCATGATGCAAAGAGCTGAACAGAAGTTCTATGTTCACAGAGGAGAGAAAAAGTCTCTTTATTTTGGCTCAGAGGGATGTCTGGTAATGTGTTGATTTCCAAGTGTGAGCTTAGCGTTGTTGGCTAAAGCAAATATCCCATGAAGAAGTGCAAACAGAAAGTGATGGATAGCAATAACGATTTAAAGAATAATTAAAAATATACAGCAGCAAAAGCTAGGGAAGTTTGAAGTGCCGCTGAATGGACTGCACAGAGGTTTGGGTTTCTTATGCAACACCCTCATGTGTTAGGAAACCTGCATGTGCAGAGCCTACCTCTCAGCACTCAGGCTGCTGGGAGTGCACCTTTCAGGTATAAAACCTGATGGGAAACAGCACCAGAGTGGGACCTCTGTCAAGAAGAAAACGTGCACAGCAATGGATGGCAAATCTGTTGCAGTCACTTTGGTTCTCTACTTGGTCTCAGTGGCAGGGTCAGAAGGTAAGAACATTATTTCTTAAAACTCATGTTGTAAGCAATTAATAAGTATATGCATGCAAATGCAAGTGGACTTATGCTATGTCCATGATGACTTTTTGCAAGAGAAGTGCATCCTCAGTAAACTGTCATTCAGAGGTAAAAATAATCTTTTATATGTGTTAGGATGCTGTGGATGTTTCCAGGAGTAAAATATGCTTCTGTCTGCAAATGAATTTATTCCTATGCCACAAAATATGCTTGTCTCTAGATTTTAATAAGTGTTTGAATTAAAACAGGACCTTTTTCCCCCAATATGTCCATATAGATCTTCTTTTACAAATGACAATTTTATCCTTTCTGCAATTTTATTCTTGGTAGGCAGGTTGATGACAAAGCAAGAATTATCCTGTTTGCAAGAAAGAATAAGGAATATGAGCAGATGATTGTGACAGAAACTTTTAGAAACATAGAAATCCAAGTTTAAATTCAAAAGCACCTGCACACCAACAGCTCTGAAAATGCAGCTGCTATGTTGTGTAGATGCAGTTACTTTTATTTCGGCATCCAGCAAATCAGAGTGTCTGAGGAACAAGACTGAGGCTACAGGAGGGAATACAGTTTGCTTCAGGGGAGCAAATAAAAACACTGTTCATGTACCTAGAGATAACAGAGTTTTGTTCCATAGGTAAGGCCCTGGAGAAGACAGATGAAAGAGGCTCCCAGTGCCAGTGCATAAGCACTCATTCCAAGTTCATCCCTCCCAAGACCATTCAGGATGTGAGATTAAGCCAAAGAGGACCTCACTGCAAACATGTGGAAATCATGTGAGGACTTTTCCTAAACAACACCTTGCTTCCTGCAGAAGGAATCAACCCAGCATTTCTCATCCTATTTACTCATGTACTTTGAGTGGCAGGATGTTTCCCTAGCAAAGCCTCAGAGACATCAAGTATCAGGAACAAGGCCTTATGTCCAAAGGAATAAGCTAATTCCCAGCCAGTGTTACAAGCATCTTCCAGACAGTATTTTAAATCTCTTTTGGCTGTTACCTTACTTATAAACAACATCAGAGGAGACAATCAGATTCCCACAACATGGAACACAATTAGTAACTTAGACATTGAAGAATCAATCAAAGATACAAACTTGATCCTCTTGACATGAATTAAAACAATTTCCTCTGACTTGGCCTGCGTGTGGCAAAGTTGGAAAGGCCACAAGTTTTTCCTGCCTCAGAATTGCACGTGGAGCATTTCCCTGTTTGAGGAGTGGGGAATTTGGATTATACTCCATGCGGGTACAAAATAAATGATACAGTAAGCTTCATTTAAAACCACTCCTGGAACTAGTCACAGGAACCAGACCAGTGCAGTCAGTAAACAGAAGGGCTCTGTCAGGCTTTTATGGTTTCACTATGGTTTCTTAAGCAAATAATGGTTATACAATTATACCCTCTGTGCAGCGCTGCATGGCATCCCGTTCCACCTCACTAGGGATTGGTAATTTAAGCCAGGTTTGGTTAAAAAAAATACTTTTCAAGATAATTAAGTTCCTGAAAGATCTGCTAAGGTATGGCCAGATAGATAACTGAAACCAAATAGAAAATTCATTAGGCTCATTATAAGATTACAGCATACACACCTGTACTGACATAATTCAATAAAAACCCCCAAACACGTAAGACAAAACCAAATAGGTCCTTCATCTACTGGCTAAGAGAAATTTCCAGCCATTAGGAGAAGCGCAAGAGACACACGTGGCGTTAACTTCTCTGCTCCTTTCTCGGCAGAGCTACACTGAGAGATGGCAGGGAGGTGTGCGTGGAGCCCACTGCGCCCTGGATCTGGCTCACGGTAAAGGCTCTGCTGCCCAGGTAAGCTGCTCCCTTTCCTACGACACCTGCACTTAAAAGCTCATTTTAGAAGGCTACTTAAATTCTTGGTGTGCAAATGTTCACCCTCTTCAGGCATTAGTCATTCTTTCCATCAGTTCTCTCAAAAGCAATATTTCTACATGCCTGAGGAGTGAAATTGTTTCCTTTGATACCTTCCTGGTGTGTTAAACCACCCAAAAGGCCATGGCTATGATGACCCTAAACCTCTGCTGAGAGACAGCACATTTTGTGTGTTTGACACGTCCAAAAACCAAGGTTTCAAAGACTCACTTCCTCTTTCTGGGTACAATTCAGACATGCAGCTGGCATTTCCAACAGCTTTCACTGCTGTAGACAGGGACAGTCAAATCCCTACTTTGCACACAGGCAGACAGAAGTTCCTTCCGTTGGAGCAGTTCATATAGGAAAAGTTTTGATTTTAGGTTTGTTTTTTTTTTTTTTTTGCACAAATGTCAATTGGTTGGTACAATAAAAATAAGTCATTAATGATTTGTGAGCACTTATTGGTCTCCCTTAGCTTGTATTACTAGTAATTGTTTCTTGAATTAATTTCTGAATTCACTTTACACTTAATCTAATTACAGAGCCAGGGACGATGTTGAGTCGCCAGCCAAAGAAAAGTTAAGGAAGAATAAACCTTGGATTTCTGCAAGCATATGAAATGAGACAAAACATTGCTGCTGAGAAGGCCATAATTTCTGATGAGAATGCCCCCTCTGCTACATTACTACAGTTGATTATTTTTCTCTCCCTGAGATCGTTGTTGATTCATCTTATTTTCTTTACTGTCACTCTCTCTATACTTCTGTCTGTGATAGATCGAGGAGTTCAAGGTTAATGAAAGTGTTCAAGTGTTGTAAGGATGACAATAAACAAGATGAAATTAGTTACCCCTAAATGGCCTTACTTTTGCGGAACAGAATGGATACAATTAGCAAACACATGAATAAATGCATAATAAGGAAGCATCTGTGTGGCTTTGAGGAAAAGTCATCTCTCACACACTTGTTGCTGTTGTTTGAAGGTGAAAACAAGACTATGGATGTGGCAGGTCTCACAGATAGAGTCAAACTGCCTTTCTGAAATCCTTTCACAGCCCTCACTAAGCATTGGAAATAATGAGGCTAAGAAACATGTCTTGGAAATGGATAAGTAACAGGTGAATACATAGAGATGAAGGACAGAATGAAAAGATCAATTTTCATTGATAAAGGGACATCACCAATGGACCCTTACACCACCTTGTGTGGGGTCCTGTTCGGCTTGGCCATCCCACATGGGATCTGGGAAGGTTATTTGCCATGAGCTAAAGTACTGTGGTGATGCTAAATGATGATATGAAAACAAGGCTCATCTATAAAGAACTGCAGAAGGCCCTTGGGAGAGTCACTGATTAGGCAACAAACTACCAGGTGAAATTCCCTGCAGGAAGCAGCCAAAGTGATTGACACAGGAGAAAAATTACAAAGCTCCTATAGAAGTAGAACATTCTAGGCTGACCATCAGCACACAGGAGAGAGATCTCGGGACGATGCTGGATGTGTGATGGGAATATCAGATCAGGGAATGAAGAGTGTTTATAAGTGACTTTAGCTAAAAGGGATTTGACTGGGTGTAAGGAAGGTGCAAGCAAGCACGGGCTGATATCTAAAACTACCTCCTGACTCATCAACAGCTCCAAGTCACTGTAAGCCTCGGGGCAAAGTCTGGGAGTTCACAGCTTTCAGAAGGGAGCAGGTAAAAATAGAGAGGCTACATCACCTGTGTTACTTCTATTTGTTGTGCTGCAGTTTCCACTCACAGACAGGAAGATGCAGACAGAGAGACACACATACACATATATACCAAGAGAAGTTTAGAAGCCATATTTCCAAAGAAAAGAACACACTATTTACTTCAATATAACAGCAAATACTAGGTCGATTTTTTTCTCTCATGTTAGTTCACAAATTGGTCTGAGTTGGAAAGGACCCAGGAAGATCAAGTCCAACTCTTAGCAAAAGGCCAATATGGGGACTGAACCTGTGACCTTGGCATTATGAGCACCATGTTCTATCTTACACCCTAATAGACCACATTTTTGTCAAATGAAAGGATTTTGCAGCTTACATATTTATTCTGTGTTGTTTTTCCAGGGTCCAGGGAAATGCTTATATGGCTAAACATTAATGTTAATGTGTCAATTCCTATTGATTTATTGTTAATTTCTTTCTACAGTCAAAAAGGTGTTTTGTCTTAGTGATTTGCTTCACGCTATTTATGGCCGGCCATATAAATCCAATTTCTGAGGTAGAAAGTGCTGAAGTGCAGATTCTAGCAGCACTCATCAGACTAGACACACATGGTCAGAGTGATGGAGGACTCAAAAATGCCATGGGTGCCCTGTGGGATTCAGTCTTGTGAGCCCCAGGGTGGGAGGTGGGGTTTGAAGTTTGATCCCCAGCAGCCCCCTCACCAAAGCAGCTCTGGACTCAGATTTGAATCCATCCACTGTTCCTTCATGCTGCTGCACCACCAGGTTTTGGTGAGCAGCAAGATTTGAGCTGTCCATCATCTTGAGATCCATTGGATCATCAAATTTACATATTACAGCTTTTAAGACAGACATCTCACTTATGAGAGTCAGAGACGAAGGTGTGATGTGTGTTACGGCCGCTGACCACTTCTAATTGAATAAAAAGTTCCTGGCATAAACTTCTTCAAACTTACCATTTGCTTCCTCCTGCCACTTCCAGGTCTTACTTGCACAGTCAGAAAATGTTTCTGGCCAAGCGGATGAGAGGCAAATGCAGCCTTATGGAGAAGGTAAAGCCCAGGTGCTGGTGCCTAACAATTCTCTAGGTGGACTTAGTATCTCTTCTGTTCATACCAGGTAGATAAATTTTATTTGTAGTATGTATAGTTGTTAATATTTTCTTGTATTTTATGTTAACACTGTAAGTAATATTAATGCATCCTTTTCTAATATCACTTGATACCTTATATTAATATTTTCCATACATTTTCATATTGAGTTGGAACAAATTAAACATTTCATTTAACCCACAACAATTATTTTTTTATGTGGAAGCTACAATACATAATTGACTCTTTTGAAGCAGAGCTGAAATATATGTCAAAAATAAATATGCAGTAACATACTACTGTTTTTATAAATACGTCTATTAAAAGGCAAATCAACCTAAAAGCTGTACTGCTACTTTGTGATTCCAGAGGGATTCAGGAAAGTCCAGCACTTACTGTGATCTGACTAAGCCTACATAACCATCTATATTTAAACGCTGAAGTTTGAAAAACCCCGCAAGCTGACCTAAGCCTTTCTCCTTTCCTTGCTATCACTTCCTCCTATAGCAATTCTGATGTCTAGCAGATATTTTGCTTTTTACGTATCTGTTCCCTAACCTTTGCCTTGCTGCAGACTTCCACAAGTGTTTGCACAACGCTGGGCACAGCTTCTGAGCAGCGGAAGCGATTATTCTCCCAGCTCCTGTATTTGTCCCTTCAGCCCTCTGAAGCTCAAGTAGAATGGCAGCTGAATGCCAAGGCCTTTGTGGGGAAAAAGAGGTGGTTTCAGAAGAGAGAAAGAGATTTCCCTGGGTACAAGAGTAGCTGGAACAGAGGACACACAGGAGGCAGGAGCTGACAGACAGGCTGAACCCTCATTCCAGCAAAAGCTTTGCCTCCTGGGCCTCTGCATCTTGTGTGCGCAACTTCTCAAGGGAGAGGATGGAATTTGTCTTAAACAAGACAGATTCTTAAATTTCTCAGAGTAACTTTTTCAGGCCAGGAGTTGAAGCATTCCTCTGGACCCAGAGTGACTCAAACGAGTAATGGACTGAAGCTCAGCCTTAGTACACCTGAATCTCCCTTAGTGTGTCCCTTGTGCAGGGGCATCCTTTGCTGCATGCAAAGATTTATGGATCCCAGTCAAGATCCTAAAAGATGCCCTTTTGACTTTTGTGCTTATTAGACAAGCTGATGAGTCATGACAAACCACTAGTTTCCATCCTGCAACATGGGGAACACAAGCTATATCCTGCCTTAGAACACAGGCACGGGAGGTATTTGCTTCCTTTTTAGAAGTCTTTCAGTAGTCAGATTGTTGTGTAAGCGTTGTTTTGTTCACTGCCAGTGTGGTTTGCTACAGGGTTTAGCATGGAAGGTCTCTGCTCGAGGCATTATCAGCTCACTCAGTGACGTGATCCTTCCAAAGGAGCAGCAATTCCATTTGCACAAGTCATCTCTGATGGCTGGCAGGGAAACAAGCTGCCAGAATCCCATAATGGATTTGCGGTTCCCACGACAAAAGCCTGGATGAGATCCTGGGCACAGTGTCGAAGGGATATAGGGAGAACTTGGGCAAAACATGGCACTCCCAGAAACGCAGCTTGGGAGTGCCTGGCCTTTGGGCTTGATCTCATGCCTCGACATTTTCATGCCTCAAATTGTCTCTCTTACTCCCCCTTCACGCAGTCCCAATGAAACTGTAACTTTGGTGAAAAAGTGCAGGGATTCATATTCCATTACAAGCATCCTGCTCTTTTAGACAGACACTCACTCTTAGTTCAGGGGCAGGGCTCATCATAGGTGGAGCAGGCTCTTGGCTTCACTTCTGCCCTGGGAATTTCTGCAGATCCGTTACTGTCACATGCAGGAAATAGCTGAGTCTGGTGGTTAGGAGCACAAGCACTCACTGATTTCACTTGGGGGTTTGAAGGGGAATTCTCTTTTATTTCCTCAGATATTAATAACATTTCAGCACACACCAAAATTATATAATAAGGCTGCAAATAGTAGCTAAGAAAAGTGTGATCTCTAATCAAATGTTAATTTAACCTCTGTGTGCATGTATACATATGTGGAGACACAGAGAGAAATCAAAATTAAAAAAAAAAAACAGCAAAACTTTCCAAGTAAACTAGTTAAAACTCCAGCATCTACAATCTGGCATCAGTGATACCACACATTAATATAACACAACATATACATCATAATAGAATACAAGCAATAAAACGTAACCTTAAGTTCCTAGCAAAACCCTCTCCTGGTTCACACCTTCAGAGAACTAAATGTATTTTTCATTGAAGTTCTCTAAGAGACACCGCTAAGGAGCAGCACCATCAGGAGTCAGAATCAGTATCTTTTGTCAACTTAATATTCAGTAAGAGGTAGGAGAGACAAAGCTGCTGGATCTTTTCTTGGGACAGCCCATACATTGATGGGAACAAAAAGAATTTTTATCACAAAGTTCCTTGTTATCAAGTTAATGACAAATGGTACACAGGAAACTCCTATGAATTATGGGCAAACTATTCCATTCTTACTCTAAATAAATTGCAATGCTTTACATGCTAAAGAGATGATTGAGTTTTTTTGAAGTCCCTAGATTTGGGGAGAGGTACCTCATCCAGTCCACAGATCCCAAAACCACAGACCTTTGAGTTTGAAGACAACAGGCAGCAGAAGTCATCATGTCGAAAAGATGATGTTTTTACTGCACTGAAACAGAAGACTTCCTCCTAATCACACACATTCCAGCTGGGTTTGAAAATACAGATCTTAATTCTTAATTAAGAAAAAGTCCAGCATCTGAGCCCATCTTCCCTTGGAATTCTCTCCCTTGCAAGGTATTATCCCCTGCCACAGCAAATAGAAGCTCAGCATACATACAACAAGGTTCTCTAACAAAAAAGTCTGTACAGAGACACAAGTCTCATTCTTGTGTCCCTTTGCTAGGACCTAGGGTTGCTGTCACTGAAAAAGATTTCAGAAAAGACTTACTAAAAATGTCTGGATTTGCAGAGGAAACAAAATCAATTGTTCACTTAATCAATTCATTGGATCATGCTGTCTAGTCTGCATGTAAAGCTTCCTCTGTTTATCATTCATTAACATGTGTAACATGAAAAGTACAGGCATGATTTTCAACTCCATTCAGAATTCAATATCGGCTTCCTGCAGAAAGCTTTGAATACTGTAGCCTTTATTAGGCACAAAGAATTAGTGATGAATTTACTTTGTATCATGCCCCTTGAGCAGAGGAAAAAAACAATTAAAATGAAAATCTTTTATGTCAAAATAATGCTGAGGTAAAATCCTGACCCAGTAAAGAGCTTCTCAGTGATTTCAGCACTGCCTGAATTCCATTCTGGTGGCTTTTGTCAGGTAAGCAGAAGCTGTCACTATAAGTGGAATAAGAAATTCAGTATCTCAATACCTGATACATCTACAAAGAACAGTTATAACCCTAAAGAAAATAATAATAAGTGATAGCATAAATGTAACTGAAGCCATTCTAGTTATATTATTAAATAAATACATGCTTTAGAAAAAGCACAAAAATTACAAGTCTACAGAAATAATTGGAATGTGACTATCATAGACATATTTTAATAAATTAATACACTGTATCATTATTTGCAGAATAATTCATCGTCATCTAGGAAGAAGTTTCACAACAGTCATGTGACTCATTTTTACTGCATCTGGGAAATTCCTCTAACGCAATCTCCATGCCAGCAGAGTACAGAGGCTGGGCACAAAAGAGTATATAAGCAGAAATCAACAATCCTCACACACAGCAGGAATCAACAAGCCTTTGGGACTCCAGCTCACGGAACTAGGCTTAAACAACCCAGCAAAAAACTCCTGTCCAACCATGAACGGCAAACTCGTAGCTGTCCTGGCTCTTTTCCTGATCTCAGCAGCTGTGTCTCAAGGTAAGTAAAGCTTCCCAAAGTCCCCTTGGCTGCAGTTTTGCAGAGGCATCAGCTGAGATGCTTGTCCTCGCAGAGTAGCTTTCTGCTTGTCTCACTTAATTAGTCTCTTTTGAGGGATTTTCAGCACCTCTCTTCAGTCATAAATCTACCGTGTAGACCTTGGACTGAAGAGTTACTGACATCTTGTGGGAAATATTTTAAGGATTCAACTTGCATTTGCTTTGTTTCTGCTTCTATTGAAGCGTATGTGGCTAGAGACAGGTTCTTCTGTGGCTAGAGACAGACTTTTGTTCTGGAGGGTTTTAATGTTTCTCTCCCTTCCCACACAAATAACAGTTTATCATCTTGTATTTGTTGCTTAGTGATCATGCTGCCTCAAGCAAGTAATACACAGTTGGAAAGGGAGAGCAAACAATACGAACAGAGAAACATGGGCAAACTTCCATTTAGTGAACAAATCTAGGGCTCTGTCTTCTGCAGAGCGGCCAAGTTTTTTGATCCAGATACTAAAATAATGCAATTAACCATTAACTGTGTAGTCAGTATGGTTAGCAACCACGAAATACGTGGGTTCATTTTTAAAAGATTTGTTGATTTAATTTCCAATATACTTAGTCACCAGCTCCCCTGAAACCTAAGTAACATGAGGATTTAGGCAGCTTTTAACTGAGAATGTTGATACAATAGGGCAGCTATGCTTTATGTCAGCTACATTGACCATAGGACCACCTGTCAAACCCCAATCTGCCCTTTCTGCTCACAGGTAGGACCCTGGCAAGGATGGGAACTGAGCTCCGGTGCCAGTGCATAGCCACTCATTCCAGGTTCATTCCCCCGAAATCCATTCAAGATGTGAAGCTGACACAGAGCGGCCCCCACTGCAAGAACGTTGAAGTCATGTAAGTAGCTCTCTGCAAGAGGTTCCTTCCTCTGCTTCCTTCCTCCTGCACTGCTGCCACTGCTGCTGGGCTTTTAGGCTTCACAAGTACCACAGTCAGCGTGCTGACCTCACGCAGCCAGACTTGGGTTTTATTAGGAGAGGGATGGTTTTAAGTGAAACACCGTGTTTTTCACCATCTCTATGACCTTACATATTTCTGAACTGACCATTGTTTATCTGTCAGGGGACATATTAAATATTTCTAGTAGTAGAATGTGAATTTCATGGACTTGTCAGCTCTTAGTACCCAAGGTAATGATGTAGCTCGAATCCTGCATTTATTAAGCAGGCAGACTCAAGGAGAAAAACAAAGTTCCAACAAGCAGATTTAGGGAAAAAACGAACCATCCTAACCTGGTCTGAGCAGCACAAAGGCACTAAAATGTTAAAATCATTATTCTGCTCAAACACCTTTTCACCACTGGAGGTTTCAATCGTTGTGTAAGAAAGCTTTAGTAATACAAACAAATCCAAAACAAGTGTTCATATATAGAGCGAAAGATTTTTGGGAACGTGTGACTGCTTTGAGAGCAGACACAGAGACTCACACAATTCTGGATGGTCTCCTCAGCTGTGTAACATATAAAGCAAAACAGCCTAGTCTAACCTAGAGTAGTTGGGATGAATTTATACCATCTGATCTAAAAAGGCAAGATTACCTTCTGCGAGTAAAACAAATCCATGCAGTAGTTTCCTGACTTTTCTTTGTTCCCCGTTTTGCAGAGCTACTCTGAAGGATGGCAAAGAGGTGTGCTTGGAGCCCACTGCTCCCTGGGTACAGCGGATTGTAAAGGCAATTTTGGCCAGGTAAGTCCCATTCCCTCGCTATCTGGCCAGTTGAGTGGCAAACCTCCCAGAAAAAGCCAGATTGTAGGATTCCATAGTGATACTTCCCATTCTTTCTTAATCAGATTCAAAGAACAGGGAAGCTTCCTGCTTAATTATAGAATCAGTCTTAGTTTTTCTGGCTGTGCTTCAGGGTCCTTGCTCCAGCTGATATGTCAGTACTAAACCTCTAAGTACCAGCAGCTCCATCTGCAGGGAAGCCCAGAAGTGGTTTTCTCCCTTTGAAAAATAAGGCTTTAAAAAAGTAATCTTCCCCTTAGTTGCTGTTTTTGAGCTAATGAGGTTTTTGCTGAGAGTAACTGCTGAGGTTCTTGCTGAGAGAAGCTCGTGCTGCAGAGGTTTCCCAGCTGGACAGCAGACATGCACATAGTGGGATTTCAGCAGTTACTTTCTAAATACCAGCTTTATTCTCCCTATGCTTCAAGATAGCACAAAGAATTGGAAAGAGACCCTGCATCCTGAATTTTTGTGCAATGCTAAGCAGTGGTAACTTGAACCTTCTTTTAAATTATCCTCTTCCCTCACCTCTTAACAGGGCTCAGCAAAATTCTGACTCTCCTCTCTAAGAAACACCGGGACAGAAAAAATCTGGAAACTGCTTCTGCTCCTCTGTCAAGAGAAATGTTTGGGAGAAGAGTCATTCAAGCAGTGCACCATCTTCCACATCCTTCATCGGTGTTATGATGTTAATTATGGATGGTTTTGTTTATTTATCTATTTATTTAACTGTGCATATTTAAGGAAGTATTTTTTACTTTTACATTGTCAGTGTTGTCCATGGGACATGCCGCCCATGACTCCGAAGGAAAAGTGGTTTGCTGAAGGATATTGACAACCTTTGGCAGTCACTTTAGCCAAACATATGCAGTGAGGTGCAATGCACCTGCAGCACAGCTTATTTACACTAAGGCTGATGATTTTGCTATTTCACCAGCCAACTGATGAATCCTCCTGCTCCCCTGGAGTGCGCCAGTATGTTGTGTCAACAACAGCTTCCTGAACCACGGTCAGCCTGTGGCCAGACTGTGAACTGTAATGTCTAACTTGAAAAACCTAACCTACAGAATGTGTAAGACTGTATTTGGTATTTATGTATTGTGATTTTCACGGTATTTATAAATGTATTTATTGAGCAGTTTCTATGTAAGAAAGAAAACAATTATAATTTATTTAATTTCTACTGCTATTCATTTCTGGAGAAATATTCAGAATCTCACTTCTCTGTACTTGATTGTATGTCTAATTAACTACTCCATCAGCTAATGGAAAAAACTCCATTTTACATATATAGAGTTTGATTATGAGAGTGTTATTATTCCTATAAATGTACTATTAAAAGTTTTATATATTAAAAAAATCATTTGTTATCTGTTTGATCTTTTAAATTTTCGTTTGCTTTATTTGAAAATTCTGCACTTTTTTTGCCAGCCTGATTTCTGGAACTGAAATGAAAAATTTTAAGTCCATGGTGCCATAACTCCCCCTGTTGTGGTAACCTGGCACTCTTCACCGCACTAACAGACACTTAGGGTGGGGTAAGTGGCTCACTCTCCTCTCTTCAGGCTGTTCCAAATCCATGGGGACTGGTGGGCTCTAGGGCAAGGCCCCTTCTTCAATTCCCTTGCAGATAAAAGAGTTTTACCCCCAGATGCTTAAATACTGCTAAGTGTCCACTTTAGCCTCACAGCTGTAAATCTTTACTACAACAAAATGCCACTATCTGACCATCGAAACGGGAATTTGTGGCCTTTACTTTGGGTACCTAAGGAGCAAGCACTTGTCCTGGTCTAACAGCTGCTTCCTATTCTGATCCCTGAAATGCAGTGTGGTGAACACATGATGCCTGCCTCTCTTAAAAACCTTCCAGAAGGAAACAGGGAATAAGAAAGGGCCTAAGTTTAAAGACTGTTGCTTTTAACTAGAGTATAACTGTTTATTTGAGGGATGCACACTCTTATTTCACTTTTATCTACAATCTAGATAGCAATAAAACAGCACAAGGATTTTTGCTGGTAACTTTGTGATCATAAAATAAGACAGCTGTCTCTGGCTTGTTTTTTTTTGAAGACCCTTCTCAGTAAGCTTGATGCCAGTCCTCTCCTTCACCATAGTTATTTTGGCATCAGCTAGAAGGGTTCTGCCACTTCAAACGTGCCCTGCAGCCCTCCAGCCATCAGGCCATGCAGAAGCCACAGGGGAGAAGTACACCCTTTGGAAACATGCAGACCATGCAGTCAGTGTCTGTGTGCGCACACTGCACGTCTGTGTAACGCAGCAGGCAGCTGGCCAGCCGGTGACTAATGGTCAGGACACTGGCACCACAGCAGAAGGATGGACCCTGGGATTTCACTGCAGCTAGCTACGTGTTCTTGTCCATCTCCTCCTTTTCCCAATCTCATCAAGGTTTCTGCTCCCCTTGGTCACTTCGTTTTACATCTAAGCTGTCTTTCTACAGGACTGTCAGAAGACCATTCCACTTTAAAGCTGCTGTGTGCATTCATCACCTCCCTTTCATCTCAGTGCCTTCCACATAACGAAATGCAGCAGAGGTTTTCACATATCCTTTCTGTCCTTTGCTATTCTCTTGGCCCCTTACCTCACTTCCTTTCAAACCTCATTTATTTCCTTCTTTCACCAACAGGTTCATTTAAGGGGCAAGAGAAGTGGCAACAAGCAATGACCTCCTGTCATTTCCCTGTCCTCAAACTTCCCTTCCCATGCCTGGTTGCTGGAGTTCTGCTCTTGTATGGAGAACTGCAGCTTGTCCGCTTGAGTGTCTGTGGTTGCTGTCCTTGTAGGAACGAAAGTATATTTCTCTCTAATGCATAAACACTGCAAACTGTAAAGGAAGTCATGGAAAGAAATACTGGAAAGTCCCTGAAAAAATACTTCTAACTCTTCCTTAGAAGTACAGGGAATGCAAACACGAGTTTCTCGGCCTGAATTTCTCTGTCTGTGCTGAATATTGGCTAACATAAACATAATGTTGGCTAACATAAACATCCTGGTTTTGTGTTAGGTGACAAACATGTGATCCATGCTTTACTTGCTTTCCATTAGGGACTGCTTCCCATTCAAAAATGATTGCTTTTCTTATGTTCTTATCACATGACAAGGGAAAATCCCATTTTTCCCAGGAAAATTACTCAGATGACTGACTTTATATTGTAGATTCGTTTCAAGCATTTATTCTTGTTTATAACAAGGTATCATGAGCAACTCTGCAGGAAATGGATCCTTTGGAAATTACACAAACTGCCGTGGAAACTTTAGGGTCAGAAAATGGGCATTTTGTTCCTGTGTGCACAGGTGAAACAAGAATTTTGCCACCTGTAAAAATAAGCCTGAGATCTCTCTGCTGTTGAAAACTGTCATGAAAATCAACTTTCATATTACCTGCAGTTAGATTACTTCTAGTAACAACCATTGGTGTCAGTCAGGGAAAAGACTACTTTGCAATTCCTCTGCAATTCTGGAGAGGGAGATTCTGTGGAAGAATCTGGAAGGTTATAGGTATAACCAGGCTCACTGATACCATTTCCTCTGCCCTTTCATGGAACAGGCAGCAGTGTGACATGTCTACAACCTTCTGTGGGCAGATTTCAACATAGCTGTGCTGAATAACTTTTCATTATTAAAAAAATATTTATTTTAACAAGCATCAACCTCTGATAGGCCCAATTACCTTATTCCACGGAAGTTCAAATTCACGAGGAATGTGATCAATATTTTTTTGAAAGAAAAGGGTTGCACTAGGTTTCCCAGATCCCATCTCCATCGACTCAGCCCAGGACACTAGCGGAAGTGTGAAGTAAGACTGCACCACCCAAAGTGCACATTGGCAACTCCAGTATCAGTCTGTCAATTTCTCCTATTCCTTAATGGAGGACAGGTGAACTGGGGGAAATCTAACCTGTTTATCTTTTGCAGAAAACTTTTTCATATATAGACACCTTATAAAAATCTGCAGAAATAAGAAGTTATTAGGCAAGTGGCTTGAGGGCATATTTGGAGCTAGTTAATAAACTTACCTCCAAAGGAGCCTTCAGTTCTTGAGAAGGAGAGTTAAGCAGTTTTTCTGACTCAGCTAAATACAAAAATAATTTTTAAGCACTGAAGTAACATTCACACTGCAGTCCTAAGATTCACGATTTCTAGCTTTTTCCTTGAAATCATTTTCCAGAATGATGAAAGCTTCATAGCTCGTAAGAGAAGCAAATGAATAAGTCCACCCTCTTAGCCTGATTCTTGTATTAAAGACATATATTACATGTTTGCGCTGAAATAAGGAGACTTCCAAAATACTGACAATTCTTCTTTTCCTCTTCTGTCTTCAAGGGGACACTTTTTACAAGTTTGCAAGCGGACAGGAGAATCAGAATTCAATTATTGTGCTAAAGCTAAAATGTCAATAAAATTGCAAAAGCTTGAAATACCATTTCTGTGTGAAGTGTGTCTAAAGCATCAGTGGCAGATTTCATGAAGAGTGAAACAGGACATTGAGAATGAGAGCATGGATCACATGGGCTTCTTTTTACTTGATGCAGAACTTCTTGAAGGAACAAGAATGTGTGAGAATGTGTGTGGGGGAAAAGCACAGATGAAACAATAACGGTGCAGTTAAAAGGCAGGGTTTCTAGCTGAAAGCCAGTAGCTATTCACAGGTACTCAGAAAAGCACAGCCACCTGCCACAGCAGCAGATAATCATAAGCAACAGATGAGTACTCCTGTTCTCCCTTTGGTCAGGCTTTTGCAAAAGTGAAAAGTAAAGGAGAAGCAAGATATACTAAGCCTAGAAAAGGACCAAAGAGCAGAACTTGAAACACTCCCTGCCATCTATTACTCTTACTGAAACGTTAGAGTTTGTCCATGCAAGTGTCAGACCTTTGTGTGAAAGGCATTTAGTCACTCAACACAAACAGTGAAGAGCAAGTGACTTTTCAAAAAACCTGACTCTTTGAAAGCTTTGTGTTTGACTTATCAATAACCAATAAAGGAATGCTCAGCCACCCAGCTGGGTCATTGCTGAGCCAGATATTGCCAGCAGCAGACCAATAATCAAGCCAATAAATACACATTTGCTGACTTACTGCATCCCTGTAGTCAAAAATTCTATCAGCTCCTCATTTTCTGCTTTCTTCTCTGTTTGGTACTTCACCTCTGACAGTAAAGCCTGTCATCCTGCGAAAGAGAAGCAATTCACGTAAGCACTGCTCACTGTGAGCACAGTCTCAATGGGAAGAGCCAAAGAAAACAGGCTTTGTTGCAGCTGGTTCGTGTTGAGCACTGCAGCTTCACCCCCTCCTTGTTACCACCGAGGAAAACCCAAGCGGTTTTTGCATACACAAATCTTTCACCAAAGTCAGCAGGAGACTCAGCTGAGGAAGAAACATGCGAAAGAGCTGTCAATCTACCTGCACACGCCTGACCTGTTGGCAGGCCAAATGCTAGAGTCATTTCCATGTTGAAAAGTTCTCACAAGACTATTTCTGCTTGGGGGAAAGGATGAGGGAGAGCATGCAATGTCTTCTGATATTAAAATGACTATTAAAAAAAGAAGAAATTGCATTAAAAGTACCCTGTACAATATGTTTCAAATGATGTGTACCAGGAATACAAGCCAGGGTCATCCAGATGGGAAGTCTGCTGTGGAACAGTGCTCCTCTAGAGAAATGAAGATTTGAACAAACCAAAAAAACCTCATTAGAAAGCAATTATTTTGTCAAATTCAAGCTTGTATTCAAGCGCTAAGGGCGAAGTTCATCTAAATTAAACTAATCTTAGCTCACAGCAAAATAGTATTTGGAGCTAAGAAAAATTATTCTTTTCAGTCAATGTCCTGATCAATTTCATTTTATGAGGAGTTTCACTGTTTAGAAGAAAACCAAAGGTAAAAATGCTGAATTTCAATTAAATCAAATGTTGCTTTTTTTCAGTAGCCTGTTTTCCATAGAACGGTCCTAACTTGCTTACTCTCCTGCCACCTCAGTTTACTCCTGACAGCAGCACTCACTAGCAATTTTAATTTCTAGTCCTTAAGAAAGAAAAAATGCTTTGCTCATGTTTGTTGCCATAACTTTTAGCACAATGTGTTGCCATAGTCCTGTACCCTGCATGTATTGAAGAAATTTGGAGTCACACTATCTGAAAATTTAAAAAAAGGAAGAAAGAAAAAGAAATAAATACAAGATAATGGGGGAGATAACCATTGACAGTAAACTCAGCCAGGGAATACTATGAAACATACTAGTAGAGATAAAAAAGGTAATATAATGAAGATAAGAGGATAGCAGCAGTATATAGCCTCTGACTTTTGTCAGTACTAGGTAGCAGTGACTCAACATCTGACAGAACATAAATCATTCCTAATCGAATTTGGTAAATGTGATCAGAGGTGATGACATTTACCAAAAATGTTATCAGCATGTTTCCTCCAAACACCTCCTTCTCTAAACACCTCCCTACAACAAGTTGAAAGGGTACGTGTCCCTCTTGCTCCTTTGTAGCCTGCTTTGGGCAATTCGGTAACAATTAAGAAAATTCATTGGTATTATTTTTTCTTCCTTCCAACAAATTGCAGCCATTTTTTGTCACCAGGAACAATCCAGTTCATTTTACTACAGAGTCCAAATACACTGGAGACTGTACCTGCACATGGCATTCAAAGGGCTGTAAGAAAGCATTCCCTGAGATGGCAGCTTCGATGTCTCCTAGGCTCTAAGTCAAGTATGACTGCTTCATTTTTCCTTCATTGCAACACAACCAATGAAAGTAACAGACAGGATTAAAGTGTGGGTGTCATGAGAGAAGGCTTCAAAGATTTTGTGATGATTCCAATCAGCGTTCCCATTTTCTTGTGGTCAGATGTCTCGTGTCACTGTTTTCCCAAGTGATGCCATCACTTTAACCAAAAGACCACAACTATCCAAAGCGCACTCTCAAAAATTACTCAGCTCTACAGAGTCTGAAAACTGAAATTGCCTTAAGCCATGTTGGGAGCAATGTTGATTTTGGTGCCTTGGATTGTTTTTTTTGGGGGGTGAATAGTTAATTTTTCAAGAGACTCATATTTTCTTTACGTCCAACTCTCTGCAGATGGAACAAATTTTATTTATTTATTTCCAAACAGATAATTTCCAAGTTGACTGATATCTTTATTATGAAGAGCAAAAGCCTGCAGGCAATTCATAGGATGAAGAGCATTTTCTGCTGCTGGTAAGGCCACGAGGAGCTTTTTCTGCCTTTCAGAAGCTGTGATGACCTCAAAGGCTTATCAACTGAACAACTGCATGGGGGTGGAGGGAGTCACACTGTTGTGATCTTTGTCCAGGATCATGCCTGGCGCTAAAAAGCCAGGAGAGTCTTCCCCCTCAGCAGAGGTAAGAACAAATTGCTTAAACAGTTGGGTCCCAAACTCAAAATAAAGCCCCTCCTGTCCTTATATGTTAGGTGTAAAATACCAGAACCAGTGAGTCCACCACCAGCTACTCACTTTTTGGGAGTTGTTGTATGTCCAGGAGTCCCACGCAGTAAGGCGACAGAGAAACCACAGTCTCTGCAGTCCCATCAATGATCTCAGAAGAGGTGAGTTGGCACCTGAAACTGAAAAACAGAGAAATGATGGCCAAACACATGGATTTCAGAGCCAACCCCTTCTATTTGCCAAGGTAAAGCCTGAGTAATACAAACACATTCCTTTCAGCTATCAGCAGCGTGTGCGTTTGTTCATGCTCTGATTCCCAGCACTGGGCATGGGTGAAGGACCTCTAACTCTGTGGAAGGGAAACAAAAAAAACCTAAGGGCTCCTGAATGTGAAAGTTAGGTGAAGATGCAGGAAGGCAGGCGGGACGATGCTGAGCATCATTTGCTATAGATCATTGTTTTAAATGTGGAATTTTCACATCTCAAAAGGTGTTACAGAAATGAGCATGCAACAACGTGTGACGTGTGCCACGATGCAGCTGGCAAAACAGAGCTGGCATTCTTCATGACCCAAGTTGAACAACAGGAGGCTTCTATCTCATACATCTGGTATTATTTTTGAGGCTATACAGACTGGAAACATTTCAAAACTTGAGGAACACACAGGGAAATTGAAAGAAATAAAACATCTGATAGATATAAAACTTACTTTGCACAAAACTGTGGCTTGAAATTTGGTTTCTGCCTCCAGCAAATATGTCTGTACTTCATGACAGAGCTGGATCCACAGGAGGAATCATAGGTGTTAGGGAGCAGCATGGCCAGGGAATACTAGGAAACATACTGGTAGAGGTAACAAAGGTAATGTAACGAAGATGAGAGGATATCAGCAATATATAGTCTCTGACTTTTGCCAGTACTAGGTGGCAATGACTCGACATTTTACAGATCAGAACATAAATAATTCCTAATCAAAAGCCTGGAGGAAATAAGATTGTTCCTTCAGAGATGGGCCATGTTAAGTGGTTTCTAGGCCATGATGAAAGTTCACCTTACACTTGTATCTAGGACACATCCTCCAAAGTAATTCTCATGCACTTAGGAGAAGTCCTCACTTGTTGAAGTGAGACATCTCTTGTTTAACTGTCTTGCAGTTCTCCTGGGCCTGCTGCCAGTGAATGGCTCCCACTACAGGTGCCAAGCCAAATAAATACCTGCTGTGGAAAGGCGCACAGCCAAAGTCTGCAACAAAGCAGCCAAATCACTTCCTGCACGTAATGAATTAAGGACTGGATATTGTGAAGGCAATTGACCCATGAGGTTTATTCTCTTTGTGTACCTACTCAGGGCCTGCCTGAGCTGGGACTGCTTTCTGTGTCCCGGTAACCCCGAGACCCATGCTGAGGACACTGAGAGATTTCACAGAATCACAGAATCCTGGTGTATCTTCATACGGCATCTTCTGCTAAAGAGGTGGGTGACTTGAATGGGAACTTCAGTGAGGCAAGTACCAACCTTGTGGTGAGTCCTGTCCCAGCTACACAGACACCACCACTTACAATAACTAATTTAAACTTAATTCAAGATGATCTTCAAGGTCTCCTTCCAATCCAAACCATTCCATGATTCTATCTGTACCATCTGCCCTCAGTGCATGGCAAACTTACCTACAATGAAAGAGATAGGGCAGCAGGCAGGGAAAAATTCAGCTTTCTAAAGTGATGCTGTCTGCTCTCAATCTTTTCCATACTTGCTAGAGGAATTTTGCCAAAAGTGGTGAAGGGAGATGGGGCAAACAGTAAAATTCAAGAGAGCTCCTCCAAGGCTCAGCCTTGTTGCTGCTGTCATCTGGACTGAAGAGACCTTAATCACATTCCCACATAAGGGAGCTAGAAGCAGTCTGAAGTCTGCAGGCACAAAGCCTCACTCAGACAGATGGTCTTGCGTGTTGAAATAGTCCCAGAGACATCCATTTCCCTTGTTCCAGGCCTGTTTGTGCAAGCCCTGTCTCAGAGGACCAGGCTCTGTACCATTTGCTGCACCGCAGCAGATCCATGACCCGACTGCTGCTCCTCTTGGCTCTGAGGGAGAGCTGGCCGCAGAGTTTCACACATTGCTGCTCCGTGTCTAAAAACAGCCTCACACTCCGGACCCCAGGAGAGATCTGGAATTTCCTCAGCAGTAACCACTGTGGAATGAGTCTGACAGCTCAGTTTTTTGTGAGTAGTCATGCAAGCATGAAGCCAAGTGCTGTCACGTAAACTGTCCTTACTCATGTGTACTGCCCAAGAACAATGTGCAATCTGACTGCGCACGAGTGACAATGAGTGATGTGCTCCCCACATCCCTTCAGAGCTGGATCTGCCAACGATAGTTGCAATGACCCACAGCAGATTCTCTGTGCGCCATCCTACCTGCTTGTTGCCTCAGTTTGCTACAGCTGGGCAAATCCTTCTTCCTGCAAAGAACACAGAACTTCCTTGGGACAACCATATGGGGAACTCGCAGTCCAAGGCTTGTGTAGCTATAACCTGGAGAGAATGGTGATTCCACCTCCATGATCTCAAGCGATCTCAAGGAATCTCAGTGAAGGTTTCTAATTAGTGGCTTGCCCTTAAGCTGACCATGTAACTTCCTTTTAAGACCAAGCTAAAAGCCAGATGCTTCCAAGGATGTCATTACCAAGCTGCATATGGAAGGGGGTCCAAATTAGTCACTAGACAGTTCCTGATAACATGGGGCAATCACCATGTGCTTGTGACATACAATCTTCCTGCAGGGCTGATCTCCTGAGGGACTAAGCCAGCTGCTGTATGAAACAGCTGAGCTGTAGATGATGGAGCCCAGGAACGAGTCTTTGTGTCCCATCAGCTTGCTATCTACTTAATCCCTTTTTAGGACTGTTTTACAAGCTATATTTTATCTGTTTCAGGTCCTGGCTTGGTTTTGTTCTCAGACAGTATATCTAATCTAAGGCATTCAGGCAGATGGGACAAGACACACAGTAGCCTGACCCTGGAACAAATTGATTTGCTGAACCCCACTCATGTTCACAAAAGTCTGTGGAAGAAGAAAACAGATTGGCTACAGAAAAACAAACAAACAAACAAACAAACACCAAAACAAAACAAAACCCAAGACAAATAAAGTGCAATACTATATTTCTTACTAAAACTTATTACAAAAGAAACTGTGTTGACCATAACTGATCTAAACCTATGTGTAAATAAAATTTAGAAAACCTGCATCTCCTTTTCATTAAAAGCTCATAGAAAACTGCTATTTCGCTTCTTTGTAGCTGAACTTAGCAAAATGGCTTGACAAGAATGAAGAAAAAGAGTGCCCTATGTGTGCAGAGGAGTGGAACAGAAAGCTTTCAGTAGTGGAGTGCAGGTATGGAAACCTAAGGGGTCTCCTAGTCGCAGGAAAAAAGATTCCAGTTTTCAAAAGCTAGGCGACCGAAGGAGTGCTCAGGGGAGCAGTGCCCACTGAATAAGCGTGCATGCTTGCACACGGGTAGGCAGCAAGGCACGCTACAGAACCCAAATTCCTCTTTGGCTCAGCACGCTGCACCCTGCAAGCTAACGGAGAACCTCCACAAAAAAGTCTCAGCTCCTTTCGGAGAATGGGGTCCCAGCAGACCTGGCGATTCTCGGGACGCTGCAGTGCTACGCTTCCCTCGCTCCCTGACCTGAAGGAGCCGCTGCGCCCGGAGCGGCCGCTCTTTTCTCTCCGCCCTGCTCCTTCAGCGGCACACACCCACCGGTGGAGAGGAGCCAACGGGGCACTGCCCCCCGGGTCCCCTCCGGGAAATTCCCCGGCAGCTCCCGGCAGGGAATAAAGGCACGAGAGGGAAAGGGGGACGCCTCACCGGCTCCTGCAGCCTCTCCGCCGCCAGCACCAGCCATGAACCCGCACCTCCGCCTCCTCCTCCTCCTTGCCGCCGCCGCTCTATGCCAGGGTAAGCGGCCGAACCGGGGTTACCCATCCCTCCGTGGCGGGCCTCGGCAGGGGTGCGCGGGGGGCTGGGCCCGTCGAGGGGCCGGGGGGTTTCGGAGGACTCCGGAGCCGAGGCTCAGAAGACTCCTTCCCCCTTCTAGGTGCGCCGCTGGCCGGGGAGCTGCGCTGCCGCTGCGTGCGGACCGTGTCCGAGGTGATCCCGCCGCGGCGCCTGGCTCGCCTGGAGTTCCTCGCCGAAGGGCCGCACTGCGCCGTGCCCGAGGTCATGTAAGTGCCCGGCCCCGGCCCCAGCCCCGGTCCCTGCCCGCCGAACCGGCGCCGGGCTCACCCCCTCTCTGTCTCGCCCGCAGAGCCACGACCAAGCATGGACAGATGATCTGCCTGGATCCTGCCGCACTCTGGGTCAAGCTTCTGGTGACCAGGATCCTCCGCAGGTAATGCCGGGCCAGTTGTCGCCAGCGCTTGGGGCCAAACTTAGCGTTTGGAGGGGCTTAAACCCGAGAGTAATGAGCCACATTCTGTTATTGATTCCTGTAGGGAAATCCGGTTAGTTATGCCAAAAATGCACCCAGAAAGTGGCTTCTTTGCTGGGGAAGAGACAACCCAGCAGGCTGTTGGGAGAGTATCCACAACAAATGCCTGATTAATTGCAAGTCCAACGACAGTACGTTCCACCACCACCATCAGGCATCTTTTCCACACGTCCTATGGGATTTATTATCTGGTGTATGCAAGAAAACGTATGGAAAAATTTCCTGGCTGGCTTTACAATTTGAATTCTGCCTATTGCAGCTCACCCAACAAGCTCTGAGGAAAGGAATATCTTGGAATGAAGTTACCTGTTTGCCACAAGACACCAGGGAACAGATGCTGTGAGAACACAATAGCTCAGCTCTCTAGTTTTGATGATTTTGTAGATCAGATGTTCTATTTTGCATTCCCTCTCCTCATATTTGTTATTGCCTAACCCTATGTATGGTTTTATTGACTGAGATACAGTGATTGAATCCATTTGATAAGACAGTGGAAACTTTGCTGGACACCTCTCAGCAACCTCCTCAGAATTTGCTCCACCTTTGTGCAAGCTCCTTCTTCTCAAATACTATTTGCCAATAAGTTCTTATAAAACAGCATTGATATCTGAAAAGATGGGCCCACCGTGAAGATGATTTTTGCGAATGTCTGCAGAGAGTGTGACAGGAGAGGTTTGAATGGAGCGTGCCCATGATTGGGACTAATCCTTCTGTCAGGAATAACAAGAGTGCTGCCTGGCACTCAATATTTCAGTGCCTCTTCAGGATTACATGGGCAAAAAACCTGATTCAGGCAAGAATGTTTTGCTGAATCTCTTTTTCCTACTCCAATTCTCCAGCCTTTAATGCAGAATGCCTTGGACTTTTTTTTGCACAAAATACTTTCTAATGAAATCACAAATTTTGCCCCTGAAGTCTTTTTGCCCTTATTCAATACTTAGAAGAGTTTAATAATTTCTGTGAAATTATGGGGAGTTGTGCCATGAGTGGTTTGGTTTTTAACCAGATAATGTTGAGGTTGGCTAGGTGGTTTGTTTTTAAATGAGTTTACATTACAGTATGTGGTATTTATGCACAAGATCTAAAGGAACAGTAAATGTTCTGGAGAGACTTAGACATTTTATGTCTGCTTGTATGACATAATGTCATAACTCATAAAGAATAACTAATTTTCATTATTCTGCTTTGGAAAATTTTATGTTAATAATTTCTCATGATAATGTAATGAAATACATGATACAATAAAATGTTTTCCTGTTGAAAAATATCCCGAGTTTTTGTGAATTCCATGTTAAATGGAGCTGTGTACCTGTGTCAGTTAGGCCAGCGGGATGCAGGGAAGCAGTGACCTCTGCATACCCAGGGATTCCTGGACACACCTGCAGGTCTGCTCTCTCTGAGGCATCAGGGGCACTTTGTGCCAAGCAAACGTGTTTCCATATTCAGAGGCACATTACTTAAACCCTCTGATGTGAAGCTTATGTGAGCTGCTGATGTGAAGAGAGATTAACCCCAGGGTAGATGTATTGAACCCAGGCACACCCAATCTGCAGGAATTTCTATTCTGGTTTGCCTCGAAGTGGGCTGTGTTTAAAGTTAAACCTATTTTGCTGGGTGGGAAGGAGTAACAGTGTTTTCTATGGTAAGAAACAGTAAAAGTTTGCAACAGTAAATATGTTTCCATCTTAAAAATATTTCAGATCCCAGCTGTAACAAGAATCTCTGACACTTCTGAAAGCGGACAATCCCTTGGCTGGATTCTTCAGTGCAGGTTTCCAGGACAAACAATCTCTTCTGTCACTGGGTACACAGTACTTGTTTAGTGACAGACACATCTACTGCTGTTTGCACACGAAATCCAACAAAACCTTATCTGAAGGCAATCCTGGCCTTGCTGAGATGGGGGAGTCATGAGTGTTCTCCTATGACACCTGAGAAAGGCTGGCTCATCCCCAGAACATGGGACAGACAAATGAAGGTAATATGGAAATCTGTCTCCTTTACACGCCCATGGGGAGAGAGAATGAAATGTTCTTCCGTTTCCTTGTAAATTGCCTTGTAATTTTCTTTCCTTGTAAAAAAAATTGTGATTTTTTTCCACTCCCATTTAAAGATGACTTGAGACTGTTCCTCCCTCTTCAGAACCTTGAGAAAGTCCTGCCTGCACTGGGGCCACCTCTCAATAAACTCCAGTGTGTCTGCACACATAATGACTTTCCCCATGGGAATGGTGTCTGTCTGAAATGACCACGCTGCCCCGTTACACCACGTCTGTCTCAGGAACAGCCCAGAGAGAGTCACATCCAGCTTCTCTTTACCAGAGCAGCAGATATTTGCAAAATCCCAAGGCAGATTTTTCACTTTCCCTCCCTAGTACACACCAAAGGCTGTGACTAAAACACCGACAATAACCAGATTCTTTCAAAAGCTGAGAAGTATAATTTACCAGCAGGAATAGATGCCTATTTAATATGCTATTTTTGAAAACCATGGCTCAGTAAAATCTTCTACGGTTCTTCCCTTCTACTCTATGTCATATGTTTTTCTTCAGATGCAAGTTAATAGACTAAAACAGTAATGGAACTATCTTGTGCAACTCTGGATTTTTGCCTCCCACTCAGTTTTCACCAGGAAAGTGCATTGCCCAAGAAAAAATGCTAGTAAAACTGGACACATCAAAAGCCTCTCTTGTTTTTAAAGTCCTCGTGCGGCTCAGGAATTGTTATCATCTCTTCTTTTAAATTCTCAAGACGTTAAGCATGAATAAAGTTAATCTTCACTGCACCCTAAGAGATTCACATAAGTGCCTGCCAATAAGTCAAATGTACAAAGTCACAGTAAGCCTATCATTGCAACTTAAAACTACGTTTAATGCTTGAAATTGTTTTGTTTGTTTGGAATTGAAAAGAGAGTTTGGTTTCCACGTAAAGTTCCAGCTTTGAGTAAATAGCATATTTTGTGCTATATTGTAATGAACTTGATGAACTGAAAACATTTATAAAATATTTGGAGGAATGACCTGGAAATTGCCTAGTTCTCCATAGCTGCAGACCATGGAATCAAATGCTTTTGTGGAAAAAATAAACATGGTTACTCTGCAAGAGTGCTCAAAAATTATGACCGTCACCATCTGAATAACACGTCCGTCATTTGTAAAGACCTCTCTAGGAAGGCAGGAAAAGTCCTTGAAAAATATATTCCATATAACATTAAAAATAGAGGAATACCTACCCCTGCAAAAACCCAGCCAAACACCTTGCTGCATGGATCTGAGCTCACTATCCTCTTCCACACAGAAAGAGTACACTCAGAAGCTATCACCCGTCAAGACAGCAACAATTATTTTAGAGTTTGGGGTTTTTCACAGCTACTATTTGATTAAAGTAGCTGAACATACTGCAAGTGAAGGTGCTACACCTAAAGGCATTTTTATGCCCTCTGCAGAAACGGCTTGGCACAAAAAAAAAAAAACCAAAAAACCAAACAAACAAACAAACAAACAAACAAACAAACAAACAAAAAACCAGAAAAAGAAAAGGGCTTATATATTTTCTTAAAGCTCCCCTACGGACTGCGGAGATTTCCCTTAAGGATGAGCTTCTCCCTCCCCCAGCAGCGCCCGTCCCTCAGCTCCGCCTGCCCCGCCGTGACCTGGATCTCGCTATTTGTCCTGGCTCCTCCCCTTGTCGCTTGGTTGCGACGCCGCTCCTACTTGTGGGGTCCGACCGACATGGCTGCGGCCACCACAGGCTTCTTCTCCTTCTGCTCCGCGCTGCTGCTCCCGAGCTGGGCGCCGCTGAGGCGCCGGAGAGCCTTCGCCTTCCTCCCGGCGCCCCGGGCCGGCTGCAGCGCCAGCAGCGCCCCTCGCAGCGCCGCCAGGTACGCGGCGCCGATCGGGGAGTTTTCCTCCTCGCCCCTTCCTCCTCATCCTCCTCGTCCCCCTCATCCCCCTCACGCTGTGGCGGGAAGCGCGCGGCGGGCAAAAAGGGCGCGAAACGCCTGAGGGGACGGCGAGGAGCATTTTATCGGTGTTTGGTGAGGGATCGAACGTGGGACAAAGGTTCTGCTATTACTTTTAGAAAGGAAGTAAGTATCAGTAAAAATCGGGATAAACATTTATAACGCCATTTACAAATATTACTGGATGATTGAGACGCACGGAGAAACAAGAAAATCACTTAGATCTGATTTCTCTGAAATAGCAGTTTCTCTACTACAAAATAAGTGATAGACAATAATAACTACTCCTACTAGAAGTAGTTACAACTCTTTCTATATAGTGACAGTCTCCAAATTCTGTTAGGTAATTGCAGAAGTGCATGCTATTTCGAATTTTTCACTGGTTTTCATCATTAGTCAAGATAAGGAGAATTTCCAGCCTTAGGAAGCTTCTCTTAAGCTTGGTTGCCATATCTTAATTGGGTTTAACTTGTCTTCTGGGTTATTCTAAAAGAATCTTTGAGAATTACAGATATTGCCAAGAATTCTAGTGTGTAGTGTAACCACACATCACAAATTCTGTGTGATAATGGGATCTTCCTGTGAATCTTACATTAAAGCTTATTCTATTAAAGGAAAATAAAATAAAAACACAATTTTTTTTTTTTTCTGATAACAAATCATCAAAACAAACCCAGCATTTTATGTTGCTTTTACGTGGGTATGCAGATAAAATTAGCACTGCTACTAAAGTCAACAAGAGATGTCTTTATGAATTTAAAACAAGTCAAACCCACAGTGAAGTTCCCAGTGATCCCCACACCTGTTATGTCCATCCTCTCGTCACTTGCCAAACTTTTCTTCAGCTGACTTTGTTTTGATAGATCTCCTCACCAGATGACTTAAAGATTTGGGATAACATTCATTTGTAGACAATCCCAGAAAGTAACTTCACTCTGGATCAGTCACATAACTAAAAAAAAATCCAGAAATTTTATGTCAGGTCACAATTTTCGATGTGTTTTTCATATTAAAAGTTCAGCAAAGATGCTGCATTGCTGATGTTATCTATATAAGCCTCTCTAAGATCTTGGCATCTTCTTTATTGAAAGTGTGTGTATTTTTCCAAAGCATCTTGAAAATTGTATAGACTCCAAATAGTCATGCACGTATTAGTTGTTATTCCCTTCTGTATCTTCACAATGTTACCATATTCTTCGTGGGGAATTAGACACACTGTAGCAGTAATGTCCCACCGCAGCCGAGTTCCCGACTCTTCAGATTTGTTTGGTTGTTTGGTTTTGTTTTTTTGGATTTTTTTTTTTTGTTTTTTTTTTTTTTTTTTTTTTTTTTTTTTTCGGTTTTTTTTTGTTTTAACAGCAGAAAATTTGTGTCCAGCAGACATTCGTAAGTCTCTACCTTTCTCTTGCTGAACTTGTGTGTTTTCTAAAAGTAATAGCAGAACCTTTGTCCCACGTTCGATCCCTCACCAAACACCGATAAAATGCTCCTCGCCGTCCCCTCAGGCGTTTCGCGCCCTTTTTGCCCGCCGCGCGCTTCCCGCCACAGCGTGAGGGGGATGAGGGGGACGAGGAGGATGAGGAGGAAGGGGCGAGGAGGAAAACTCCCCGATCGGCGCCGCGTACCTGGCGGCGCTGCGAGGTGCGCTGCTGGCGCTGCAGCCGGCCCGGGGCGCCGGGAGGAAGGCGAAGGTTCTCCGGCGCCTCAGCGGCGCCCAGCCCGGGAGCAGCAGCGCGGAGCAGAAGGAGAAGAAGCCTGTGGTGGCCGCAGCCATGTCGGTCGGACCCCACAAGTAGGAGCGGCGTCGCAACCAAGCGACAAGGGGAGGAGCCGGGACAAGCAGCAGGACGGGATGCGCGGCGGGTGGGAGATGATGAGGGACGGGCGGACAATGGGGTGTTTTTATCTAGGGTATAATTTGATAAGAATAATGTTCTAGAAAGGACAAGCCATTAAAACCCAGCATGCACACTGTCTGTGGAAGCACTTGAGCCACATTCCTTTTGGAAACATTTAACTCTCAAAAACTTTGCCAGGACCATAGCAGAACATGAAGCCTCACTTAAGTTGACACATCTTTCCAAAGCTTTTCCCAACTTTATAAAGGAATTTTCCTACTGTCAGTAGGCTGGTGAGGGTGCTGTTATTATTTTGGCATGCTTTTTATACGCTATTTCAGATCTTGGTCCTTCCACTCTGCACAGACGATTTTTTTACTATAAAATCTGTCATTGAACGTGACAGAAGGCACCAATATACAAGTTGCAAGCGATTCCATGAGACTTCCCCTCGAAAAATATGAGGGTGCATGGAATAACTATGAGGGGCATCGACGCTTGTCCGTGGAGCTCTGTGTCGGCCCATTCCAAATTGTCACTGGAACAGCAGCTCACGGGAGCCAAAACCAGCCGAAGCCCGTGTTTGGGGCATCGTTTGCGCGGCTCCTGCCGCACTCTGAAGCTCCAAGTCCCCGTCACGCCCACCGTGCCTCAGCATCTCCCCTCCCTCAGCTCCGCCCGTCCCCGAGCTCCGCCCTCTCTGGCCGCGATCCCGGTGCCGGCAGCGGCCCCGCCTGCTCGTCGCTTGGTTGCGGCGGCGCTTCCGTCCGCGGGGACCGGCCGAAATGGCGGCGGCCGCCACAGTCTTTTGCCTCTCCTCCGCCTCCTCCTCCTCTGCCGCGCTTCTGCGCCCGGGCTGGGCGCCCCTGAGGCGGTGGCGAACCCTCACTCGTAGCACCAGCAGCTCCCCTCGCAGCGCCGCCAGGTACCTTGCGCCGATCGGATCTTTTCCCTCCTCATTCTCCTCCTTCCTCCTTCTCATCCTCCTCCTCATCCTCGTGCCCCTCATGGCACGGCGGGTCCAAAGGGCGCGAAACGCCTGAGGGATCAGCGGGCTCAGGCCCCCCGCGATCGCCCTTCGGTGTGGATGCCGTCCGATCCCCGCTGAGTTGCGCGGTTCTTCTCGAGGAAGCGGGGAAGAACCAGCGGGAGAGCGGGAGGCGAGCGGGCCGTGGCCCCGGCCTTGGTGATCCATCGGGGATTTAAGCGGTGCCCTTGAAATTGAAGTAGCCCTTGCGATGTGACCTTCCTGCCCCCTGTCAGAGAGGAATCTGCGAGTTTGCTTGCACCTTAAAGAGCTTGTCAAGGGATTTGTACAGAATTACTGTATATATTCATCATTTGGTGGCAAACAGGGCATGCTTTGGTGCAGTGGGGGTCAGTGTCCTGACAATAATCACCTCCTGCGTTTAATTTACTGTGCTGTCTGCTAAGGGATTCTGATGTTGGTTTTGCAGCACTGCAGCTCTGGGCTCTTGCCTGGATGTGCATGGGAGGGTCTCTCTCAGCTCCTGCTTGTGAACCTTTTCATTTATATGTAATTGTCTTAAGACCTGGCTGAAAGCTGACTGAAGAGGTTCAGCAGATAACAAGTGCCAATGCTGAAAGCACTATCTTTGTGATTTCAAGAAAGAAAAAATGAGTGAGCTGAACAGCCACTGAAATAAGCATCTGACCCCTTGGATGTTCTGTGTATGGAGAATTGATTCTGCCAGTTTTGGGAGAAACAGCTGTATTTCTGGACCAGTGCATATCTCACTTCTGTTCTGTGCTGCTAGTAACTGTTTTTTCCAGATGTTCCTGCAATAATAATTTTCCAAAGGTTTTTATGGGGTGTGGGACATGTCCTGTTGTGGTGCTGGATATGATCTCAGGCTTTTAGAGTACAGACTGATCTAAAATAGCAGTGCAGATCTTAGTTCGTGTCATGTCCTGCAAGACACCGGATTCATTAACAAGAAGAATTTCTAAATCCATGGTGGGCTTAGAGGATCAGCATCCTGGATGGGTGGGGTAACAGTGGGACAGAATGGTGTAGTAACACATATTAAGTCTGTCATTTAACTTCGTAATGAAATCTGTCAGAAATCTATCATTATACTTTCACTGATCAACACCTGGTCAATGTTTTAATGTGTGTAAAATTTACAGTAATAGTAATAATTCATGACTTGGTTTTACTGTCTTGAATACCCTGCTGCAGCATAAGCTTTCTGTACAGGCAATGCTTTATTTGCTCACGCAGTTTTTGTGTGATATTTCCATCAAAGGACTTAAACTATTTAGAATCTAAACCTAAAAAGCATCAACATACTTCAGTATTTGCTATTTTATGTTTTACAGATGTGGGAAATGTTATTTACTAACTCACTTCCCATCAGCTATGAAATATGGGTAATCATTGAGGCTTAGACAAAAAATAGTGTAAACAATCCTATGTCAAATCAAATTTTAAGGAAATTTGAGGAGGGAAGTGGGTAACTTTCCTTAAACCAGTAAAACTTAAGGGTGTAAGAACACTCTCATGTTCTATTCCAAAATGCAGGAGCTCACGTACACTTCTGTGGCTGGCTGCATGTGTTGGGAAGGTGAGTTGTGGCTTCTTGGGTGAGCTTCTCTTCCAAATGCACTGATGGCACATCCATGCTCCTCAGATAAGAGAGTGTGAGTGTAGGAACACACTCAGTGGTAATCGGGAGTGGGGCTGCAGCCGAGCCCCATCCCTAATGGGCTGCAGCTGTGACAAGCAGGTGAGCAGCATTGAAGGTAATGAGACAGGGAGTGCCCAGGTGTCCTGACCAATCACCAGAGGGAGCAGAGGGCACACAGGTGCAGTGCATGAACCATGAGGGTATGAAAGGTTGGACAAGAAACAACAGTCATTTGAAGCCTTCTGAAGCAATGTGATGTTACTCTGCATAGGCAAATGCTTGAAGCCTTCTGATGTGGTGTGGTGTTAGTCTGTATGAGGGAGTCCTTGAAGTCCTTTTGAATTTGTATGGTGATACTCTGTGTGTCATGGCCATCTCAACTGTGACAAGTGGAGGAGCTTCTTGTCCTATGTAGGGTGTTAATGTTTTTCAAATAATTTTGAAATGCTAGCACATTAATCAAAACATTTGGCAGTGTTCAAAATGGTAGATCACGCACTTAAAGGTGCCTTCTTCCTGGTGAGATTTTAGACCTAAGTGTTGTGTATCCTTTTTTCTTTACAGTGATGAAGCAACTGTTATCTCAGGGACAAAGCTTGCTCACCAGGTTTTGAAAGAAGTTCGAAAGGATGTGGAATTGTGGATATCTGCTGGGAACCAGAGGCCTCACCTCACTGTCATATTAGTAGGTGACAATCCAGCCAGTCACATTTATGTCAGGAACAAGATAAAAGCAGCTGCAGCTGTGGGTATGTCATATAAGTGTTCCTTTGGTAAGCACAAGACATTCTTATTTAAAAAGAAAAAAATAAAGTAGGAGGACTCCCCTTAGTGTGTTAATTAAATTTTGCACCACTTTCTTCCATGTTTTCTCTGATGGACCTAAGGAATTGCATGGATGTATGAAGAAAGTAGTTTTCATGTGATTTGCATGGAAGCCATAAATTTTATTTTGCTTCTTAAAATGGTGTTTGGAAGCAGTTGTTAAGAATCAGACAGATTTTTGGACTCCATGACTAAGCTGAACATCACACAATTCCTCGTTCTGATATGTCTTCTGTTTTTTGTTTTTGTCAGGCATTTCTAGTGAGATCATACTGAAGCCTAAAGACATCTCACAGGAAGAGCTCTTGGATATGACTGTGAAACTCAACCAGAATTCAAGAGTTAGTGGTTTATTAGTTCAGCTACCTCTCCCAGGTGTGTGACATCTCTGTCCACTCCTCATATACAGGCCATGTAAGAGGAATGAGTTTAATAGGTCTGGGCTGCAAGTGTACCTTAGGGCCATAGGAAACTCTTGAAAACGGACCTGCATAACGAAAGGTTAGCTGGGATGGGTTTTTTTGGTTGACTATGTAGTTTGTTTTAAAGAAAAAAACAAATCATGAGAATTATTTCATATGTAAAACTTGCGTTTTTTAATTATCAGTCATGGTGGCGTTTTGAGGCATTTCACATAATCTATCCAGTTTAATTATCTTTATTTTTTGAGCTTGTTGCACTGGTTTGCCTTGAATTCCATGCTTTCATCCCCTATATAATGCGGAATTATGCTAGATAGAAGGTGATGCTATAGCCTTTCTCATAGTGATTCCAGGTTTTGCCTTAAGCCTTGAACTCTTCTGTTTTCTTTGCTGGCCCTAATATTCCAGATGAACTTTGTGCTAAGGTCCTAAAAGCCTTGACTAAATTATTGGATTTTTATTTACTTTCTCCTGATTTGTAATAAAATCTCAGTGAGATATCGTCAGGGAGTAGCTGGCAAAGTGGTATTTTTAGAGTGGTAAAACTTGCAAAGAAATAAAGAACTAAACTGGAACTTTTTTATCTATAAAACAGTAAAACTGGGGCAGGTGCTGAGAGTTATGGAGGAAGAAATGCTTTGGTTGTATTTGTAATAAACAGCAGTGTCCATGATGAGGAGAGTTTGCCCTTGGTGGTACATAAAAGCTGCCTCAGATGGGCCATGCAGTGAAATAAATTTGCCACAAGGTGGCAGCATAACACAAGTCAGGGGCCCCATCCTGGCCTTCAAGGTAGGAGCTGCTGGAATGTGGCCGGTTTCCTTTGGAGGAGCGTATCTCCTGCTGACAGAGATTTGCAGCAGCAGGTGGTGTGATTAACACAATTTCATTGCAGCAAGGCAATGATGGGGCACTGGCAGCCTGGGGTTGGAAATCGTCCTGTCTGAAGCCTGTAGCAAAGGAAGCAGGCTTGTACACTGGACTCCCAGTTGGGTGCTGTGTTCCCCAAAAATGGGAGGTGTCATGTGTCACGTGTCTTACTGGTGAGGGTACTCAGGGAAATGGTTAGGTACCACTTGTAGAAATGCATTTAGGAGGAGGATATTAGGGTCACTGCAGTCTGCTCTTGAGCTGTCTGCCTTAATCAGTGCACAGTTCAGAACTTCTTTTAGTTTTGAAATGTAATGTATTTAAGTGTAATCAAGATGAGAAAAGAAAAAAAGCCTGATGATAATTCTAGCTGTCTCAATTGAAATGTTTGATGCTTCCACACTAAAATGCTGGAGTCCTTAAATCAGGGTTAGTCCTAAAATTGGTTGAAGATTGCTTTCAAGCACTGTGACACGCCTGTCAGGGTAACTACATGAAGACTACTTAGCCTCCATCCAACCTAGCAGACAGTCATGGCTATTGCTTGTGTTAGGAAGGGCTTTAGGACAATTTAATCAATAGCACATCTTTGTCAGTATTGCAGTGTCTGTTTACTAAAGTAAAATGTGCAATTTGTCATGGACTGGACATGGTCAGTGAGATTTTTCTATAGCAGATGTCAAATCTAACTCGGATAACTGAATTTATTTTTCTCAAAGGAGCTTAATAAACTTAAGGGCCAAAAGGTAATTTACCTCATTTTCCAAATTTTTATTTGCCTTGCAGTGGAAGGAGACAAGCCCTAGAAGTTGTGAAGAGTTTATCAGTGGAGGTTGCTTATTCCAGAGTTGAGGTTATTGTGTGGGGTTTGGGGCTTCTTTGCAGTAAATCACACAAGGTATGGCTTTTGATCAACACTGGGGTAAAAATGGAATCAGAAATAGCTTTGCACTGTTGTGAGCTGGGACAACTTAATCTTGAGGATTGTCATCTTTGCCTGAGGAGGACCTTTCTCTGCACCTTTTGAGTGCTTAGTTGTGAGAGCTTTTTGTAGACTTTCCTATATCTTAGTTTGAATTGACTGGGAGATTGCCACAAAATGTTAATCTGTTTGAGACAGAAGATGAAAATCCATACAGTATTTTTTTCAAATCTCTTTTGTGCTGTCTTATTATTTTCAATAGTCTTCCCTTTTGTGAGCCAGTGTTTATTTTCCATGTGCCAGCACCAGAGGCAGTTGTTGTCTAAATAGGAGTTTCTCTGTGTGCAAATGCTTGGCAAGTGATGCCCAGCGTAGTCCTGCAAGTTCAGCCAAAGTGGGAGAGGAGGAGTGCAGAGAGGGACTTGGCCTGAGGAGTGGCTTAGAATGACAGCAGGGAAATTTGTATGGCTATCAGCTCATGTTTTATGAGACTGACAATAAGGTAATTAAGAAATTGTTTTGTTCCTCTGAAAATAAAGAAGGCATGTGGGAGCCTTTTCTAAGGCCCACAGCTCACTTGCAGCTGTGCAGCTGCATTTCTCCCCAGTACTGTAAACCCTGTTCTGGAGTTCTGCAAATCAGTTTTGAGTGCGGAAAATATCCAGGTAAAGCGTGAGGTTTTTTTTTCCCCTTTTACGTAATTGTATCTATTATCTGTCTGTTTCTGGGAAGCTGAAGACAGTGTGGAGGAGGTGTTTTTCAGAGCAGTGTTCTGCTCATCCCAGGCAGAAGGAAAAGCATGGCTGCCAAGTTTGTGTTGGATGAGCAACTGACTTGCCTGAAGGTAGAAAGTTCTCTTTTGCAAAAGCCATTTAAGAGGTTACTCCACATTTTTTCTTAGTTTTGTGTTCTTTTTTAATCCCCAAGTTGACATAAAAACAGGGTTATGGTTGAGGCAAGTTTCCTTATGTGAGGCAAGTTTCAGTTCTAAGAGACTCTTTCATCAATGTACTTAATGCCTTCATTTCCGTAGTCTTTTCTCTTTTTGATTCAGAAGTAAACTTCCTCTTGTCAAAAAATGGAGAATTAAATTGTAAATCATAGCAGCCTGGTTTAACTCTAGGGTTTTTTTAATTGGAAATCTTGTAACAGGAGATTACCTACTGTGGTTTGTTCTACAACATGCTTATCTTTTAATTATCTAGTTCCTTTTAATGTAAAACCACAAAAACCTACTAAATTAAAACATCCTGTTTGTCTCTAAAATATTTTACTGGCAACATCTGAATTTCCTTATTGACACTCATTTTCCTTTATTTGGTTTCTTTAATCCTCCTATAGTGCTCTCTGACTCGGACACTGGGGCATCTTGCCATGCAGTTGCAGGATTCTGTTCAGGTTGTGGCTGGAATGGGTCATATGAAAGATACAGAAAGCGATTGCTCTGAGCTGGAAATTGTCAAGCCCAAGACTGCTTGTCAGGTTTAGGGGAAGGTACTTTGGTTCACTCTTATTGGTGCTTGGGAGGAACCACCAAATTCCCTGGAGGTTCAGTAACCAACTGGTCATTAACCCACAGAGGGTCAGTGGCTTTCTCCCCATCTGCCCACTCTGGGGGTCAGCTTGACTTTGTCCCAGACAAAACCTTTCAACAGGTCTGGGTTACTGCAGGCCATGGGGCAGTGGCTGCCATTTTGGGGCTGTCAGCAGGCCGTGGGTCAGTCATTAAACACTGTTTGTGTTTTGGGTCAGTGTGGGATGTTTTGCGGAGCTGTTCCTCTGGGGTGTTATGTATTCCAGGTTTATGCTTGGGTTTGTAGCTCTGCAGGAAGAGGTCTGGCAGACTTGTTTTTTCATGATCAGTTCTAATGCTTATGCAGTGTAAGCTTTAAGCAGTTGCAGAGCTGTTCCATGTCATTATTGCATATGGAAAATAGTCACTATGCTTAGGTATGAATATGAAATTATGTGCAGGCAATGCCATTTAAGCCTTATTCAGTCTTTTGAGGTCACCAATATCAAACAGTTCGGTGTGTTATTAGTTTTCTAATGAAGCAGGATGTGTTTTGGTCCTATTGATTAGCAGTTGACTAAAAAAAATATTGTTGGAAAAGGAAAGCTTGACCTTCAAAGTTCCTTCAGCTTGAGATTTCCATGAGTTTATTAAAAAATTAGCTCATGTATCCTCTGTGGCTTTATAAACCAGGAAAATGCTTAACTGTTCTCCTGTGGTTTGTTGGGGGTTTTGAGCCACTTCATGTTTAAGACTTTTTATGTTGCAGAAGTGACTCTGAGGTGACTTGCTTAAACATTGCTTCTTATAGTTGCTGTTCTCATTCTCAGCTGACTACTGGGCTCTCATGTTTTAACAGAATCTGTTTTAACAAATGCCTTAACCTGATCTTCAGTAAACTGTTTGAGAAGGCGAAATTGCCTTTAGGGGGTGTGTAGTTCATTCAATCAAGAGCAGTAACTAATTACCCTGGCTAGATCTGGCCTGTGTAGTGATGTATTGACGGCACCTGGCGAGCGGAGGAGCTGTAGCTGAGATCTGTGTGTCTCCTAGATCACATAGATGAACGGACGGTCTGTAATGCCATTGCCCCTGAAAAGGACGTGGATGGATTCCATATCATGAATATTGGGCGTCTGTGTCTCGATCAGCCTTCCATAATCCCTGCCACAGCTGCTGCAGTGTGGGAAATCATAAAACGGACGGGTAAGACTCCCCTGTCCTGGAACTCTTCTTATCCTGGGAGATGAAAGAAGGATGAACTCAGGTGTGAGCTAAAAGGTTGAAGTGATCTAAATGCATTGGACTGATTGAAGAACAAATGTTTAGAGCATTCATCTGAATAAGGAGTTGCCAAGTAGATGGGCTCTTGTGCAATTAGCACAACTATTAATTAAGTGTAGATGGTAGCGTACTTGGTGGAAGACTTGAGCAGCTTCCTGCATTTCATAGTTTGGCAGGAAATTTTCTGTGCTGTTGTTGACATGATTATTTGTCAAATAGAAGATTTGAATGCCTGAGTTCTTGTGGAAAAGGGGAAAAACAGTAACAAAAACGGGAGCACTTAATTCAGTACTGAAAGGGGAAAAATGTCTGTGTTCAATATTTAGAATGTACATATTCTTACTGGTTGACATAAGTGCTTCCCTTTGTGGCTGGGGCAAGGAAATTAAGTCCTCGCTAAGGGTGATTCAGGTAACCAGAATGAATTGCCAGTTTTGTTTTTCCAAGGTGAAAGCTGAAAGTTGTTTTGTTTGGATTCATCTCTCAAATTCAGCCTTGTGGATTTTCAATGTGGATTTGTTGATGTCAGCAGTCCACAACAACAAATAATTCTGTCATGGGGATTGAGAAGAAGGGTTTAGATGTATCAAAATAGTGGAATGTAGTTTTTTAATTCTTTTTTTCTTACAAGGAATACAAACCTTTGGAAAAAATGTTCTTGTAGCTGGAAGATCTAAAAATGTTGGAATGCCTATTTCAATGCTTTTACATACTGATGGAGAGCACGAAAGGCCTGGTGGTAAGTCCAGGAATGTTGTCCCAATGTTTCTGTTTGTGAAGTTCTGAAAGCTGACTAGAGGACTCAGATTAAAGAGAAAGCTTTCCACTCTTGTCAGTACTTGCAGCCAGACCAAGAAAATAAATTTGCTAACATATTTCCTGACTTATTCTCGGGAGAGTAGTTTATGCACTTGACTTTTTCTGGTATTAAGTCATCACTTCCTCCTCCATTTGATACAGCTACTGTTTCAAGTGATCCTTGAGGGTGGTATTGGCAGTGAGGTCTTGAAGATCTGCAGAGGCTCCTGTGATGTTTGTGCAGTGTAGATGTTTATATGCCTTATCCTCGCACTTGTTCAGTATTGATTTCATTGGTTGTATGCACACGAGCACACACATATGTATACATGTACACCTTTATGTGTGAATAAAAAAAGGTGTGGCATGACCCTTGCCCTGTGTTGTGTCAGTCAGGTGTTGCTTATGAGAGTACCTGAATAACCAACTGAGGAACTTTTCAGCGTGAGCTCTATTATTGCTTGTTGGCCTGGGGGATATTTCTGCAGTGTAGTTTATATCCCTCTGGAAGTTGTGTGCTGTGGTGGAAATATTTTTAAATCGTTCTAATTACAGAAGCCAACATGTGCTGCTATAATTGTGCTGTAGAAATTAAAACAAATACAATTTAGATAGAATGCTGCCCTTTTGCGACTTCATTTTGATGTTAGAAACTGCTGTGGTGGTGTGCACAAATTAGGTAAACATGGACATTTAATCCCAGGCCTATTTAATTGGAGCAGAGTGAAATCTGTTATTAATATAATAAAACACTAAAAGCTTTGTACTAATCATAGAGTTGGTTTTTCCATTCAGCCTCTGTGGGAAAGTTGCTATTTGGAACTTCTCTCAGTGCCTGAATTGTAATTACCATTGGTGCATAGTTCTGGTCTCATCCTCATTCCCACGAAAATTAGCAGCATGTTTGCCATTTGCTGCAGATATTGGGTGACATTTGTTATTGGCAGTGCAGCTGATGTTTGAAGTAGGCTTGGTACAACACCAAGTCATGTTACAAACTACTTACATGTTTCCCGCCTGGAAATGAGGAGACCTAGTGACCTGTGATGCTTTCAGCAGCTTGTTGCAAAACCCTCAGCAGCTGCGTGGGCAGTTTTTAGCTGTAACTAAATGCTGTTTGCAGCTTGCAGCTTTTGAGTGGATTGCATCCATGGCTCAGTTTTGTTTTCTTGTATCCTGGGTTTCTAGTTCCTCTTTGACTGTCTATAGTGCAGCTTGTTTTGGGGGGGCCAGTCCATGAGATTTTTGTGGTGCTTCATGGTCTTCTGCCAATGTTCTGGTTCCTTACATGTCAGATGACTTAGCTGGCAGCCCTGCTTGCTGGTGTTGCCTGTGGTTCTAAGTATGTCACATATTTGGTGTAGGGACAGAGGACTGTTCAGATTAGTCCCTTGCTGACACTGGAGTCTAGATACAGAGAGAGTTAACTCACCCAAGTTAGCTTTGCCTAATCTGAAATGGATTTATTTCTCAGGTAGTTTTCTAGTTTTCCAGTCTGCTGAGTGTTGGCACAGAGTATAAAGCAGCTGGCAATGAGAAAACAAAGGCACATGTACTTCTCTGATAATGAGCTGGTGTGAAGTGTGTATGTAAATGCTGTGTACATGATGATCACTAGTTCTGTATTTGGGGTGATCTGGTGGAGTTTTCCTCCCTGAGTCCCAGATGAGGCTTTCCTTGAAGATCTGGTTCATCTTCTGCACTTGGGTTTAATTTCTGCTTCTGCTGTGAGCAGCAAGAGACCAGCCTGGATGGCATGTGGAAAGGAAGGCAGGCCAGGCCATGGTTTCATTTTTATTTTTATTTTTTTTTAGCTTAGGAGGATAGGGACCAGAGAAGACCTACAATGAAAAGCTGAAAAAGAACTTCCCCAGGTTATCAGTCAAGAAAGAGTTTTTACAGCAACTGGGCTGATTTGATTAAGATTTTTTTGAGAGATTATCCAAGGGGTGGATTTGTATGGTGCTATTGTTGTTGTTGTATGTTTTGGTTGGTTTTCTCTATAGATTATGAATAAAAATTAGCTGTCGGGGACTGTGTTAATTTGTGATGTTTTGTATGTAGATACACTCCTGTCCTGCAGGTGGCAATACCTGATCAGATGGAAAAGCTGTGTGAATCCCTTCCAAAATAAATAATGTTCTGTGTAGGCAGGTCAAGAGACTATCTGTTTTATAAACTAGGGAATTGACTTGGGAGTATTATGTACAATCTTAATTGTTAAATATATTCCTGTTCTTTCAGCAGAAGTAGTGTAAAACCAGTAGTTAATTTTCTGTTTGGGCTTGATCACAAATAAATGAAAAACCTCCCTTTTCCGAGGTGTCTATAAGCTTCTGGACTGCTATTCTTAAGGTAGGGGCTTTTTTTTTCTTTCCCCCTCTTTTTTCTCTCCTTTCCTTTTTGGTAGTGAAAGCCATTACTTGGTTTCAGGAGCTGACTACAGGCTTATTCCTTACTGAAATCTTAGAGGCAAATTAGCACCAATTTTATTCCTCAGAGATAGCCTTGTAAGTTTGGATTTTTTCAACCTTTTTGCTGAGTAATGATTGTGGTTTTGGGCAGGAGTTATTTCTTTTGCTTAGAGTAGGTATCAGAAGACTCCTCTATTTTTTTCAAGCCTGTACTTTTCTGTTTTCATTATTTGCAAATGTCTTGATCTGCTTGTCTTTGGGGAGATGATGTACATTGTAGAGCCTGAAGAAGAGAGATAAAAAGTGAGGGGCAAGAGCAGAGAAGCCAGAGCACAGAAAGGTTGAAGACGAGGTCCCTGAGAGAGTTAATAAGATGAGAGGCACAGATTACATCAGTCAGACACACATTTCAAAGGAAGCAGATATGGTGGTAATGTCTGAGAAAGCAAGAGGTTTTAGTTTAATTGCAAGTAGCATGGCCTAGTGGGTGTCTGTGATGAGTGGAAGGCAGAGATGGGGGTATGTAACACGTGAACCCAGTGGAGTACAAATAATTGTAGGTATCTAAATGAATTCATCCTGGGAGAATTTTGAAGAACAAATGTTTTTTCTTATGGCGAGTAGTGGGTGTTGTGAGGGTTCCGTGTGTGCTGATCTAAAATTCACATCCCAAGACACATCTGATCATCTGTACTGTTGCTAATGTACCAAAGTAAGCAATTTGCGCCTGAAGGTAAATGCTGTACTTTTTACAGTGTTTTATATCTGACAATTAATTGTTTTTCTCTTCTGTTTCAGGTGATGCTACGGTGACCATTACTCACAGATACACCCCAAAAGAGCAGCTCAAGATCCATACGCAGCTCGCTGACATAGTAATAGTTGCTGCAGGTAATACTGGTAGTTGTTAATAGTCCAATTGCAGCATTTCAAACCCAAGAAGAGGACTTTGCAGTCTGTGTCTGTGGCACTGGCTGTTTGACGTTTCACGGAATAATCACTACTTGCCCTCACTGAGGGTGTTGCAGTGGGTGGCATTTCTCACTGTAGGAAGGGCAGGTGATTTGGCTCTTTGTTCTTGCCCTTCACATTTGCAGACTCATAAACTGTCACATGTGACACCTTTCCCTTAGGGAGACTTCAGAATGAACTCAAGATTGGGAACCAGTCAGTGCATAGTTTATACAGGTATAATTATCTAAGTTAAAGTGTTCTCTGTGCCATGGAAAAATCATGAGTCATTCAAATTTTGACAGGAGAGTTTCTTTAAATCAGCTGGAGGCTGCATTCATGAAACCACAGTGTCATTCCCCTGCTGTTAGAATTAAGGCCAGCCTTGCAAAATTAACTGGAGGTTTGGGTAACCTATGGTATTAATGGCTGGGTTTTTTCTCTTCTACAATTATCATGTCAAGAGAAAGAGAATGGTAATTGCCTGGAAGAAGGGGACCGAAAGATCAGTGTCTGTTCTCTTACAGCAATGTAAACTGAAATACTTGGAGTCGAACTAATCTGTCCCAAAGAAACAGGTGCAACTCTGCTTCTAAGTAGCCTTTGTTATTTGTTCACAGGTATTACAGGAAGAAATACAAACTAATTTTCAAAAATCCAAGAACCCAACTTACTAGCACCTTGGTGAAATTCTGGGTCCCTTTGCAGCACAGGGATATCATCCTTCTCTTGTACCACTTTGTAGGATGACAAGAGGGTTGTGTCTTTCTCTCTTCTGCTCTCTTTCCCCCTCTCTCTCATCCTCAAGACCTAAGACTTCCTTATATATTTTCTAGATGAAGGCAAGTACCTGTCTAAAGCTTGTCAATTCCTGTTGAAGTGAGATGCCTTTCCTTCAGGGTTTAACTTCACTGCCTATTTCCTAAGGCAGGCCAGGAGCGAGAAACAACTTATTTGTCCTACATCTAATGGTTCAACTGCGGACCTGACCAGAAATCACCACTGTGGATAAAAGACAGCAATGGTATGCAAACTGGAAATCAACAAGGAACTTTTCGTCCAAATTTGCTGCTTCCAATTTAATCATTGCTTCTGATTTTTGTGCTGAATGTAGTTTGTCATTGTTTATGCTTGGAGTTAAATGGTCCAGTAGCAATTGATCTATGTTTACCTTTCACATCATTTTCCTTGTGTCATTTGAACAGGAGAGTAATACAACACTCATTCAACAACTTGACATGTACTTGGAATGATGAAAAATCCTGGGGCTAGGTTGTGCAAACAGCACACAGCCTGCCCCGGTGGGTGCTTTGGGGAAAGTTGTGCTTTAGAAAGGTGAAGTCACTCCAAGCTTCTTTTTGTTACATGAGAACTGCGCACTTTTTGCTTCTGGGATCACACACTCCCCGGAAATGGGTGACCTGTTTAGTGAGTGTTGCGAAAAAGCTAACTTGTACTCTGCCACGTTGGAACAGCTGCTTTTACAGAAGCCACTGCAGAAGATGTGCCAAGGGAGAAGAGCTGTTTTTGCATGTGCCTGTGTGGAAGACCAAGGTTCCTTTTCCTGTGTAGTACTTTTACTACATAGATGGCAGGAGCCATCTGCATCCTGGCTCCTGACTGGTTTCTTGTTGCAGTGAGTCTCTTCTGATCTGGTACTCTCCCTCTGAGTGCTTTCCTGTCCACTTGCGTTCGGGGTTTTGGTAATGCTTCAATTCAGGTGCTGCTTTTCTCTGTTACTCCTGAATGTGAGAATATTCATCTCTGTCTGTTGTCTCTCATTTGCCCCCAAGCTTGGGGCACCAGTTTTCCTGCTTATTTGGGTTGTAACTATCCATGCAGTTTATTCCTTCCTTCTTGTTCCTACCTAACTTCTTGCATCTTCAGATCCAACAGCACTCTTGTTGTCTAGTTTACCCCTCCCTGAAATCTCTTTCAATACCACACAGCCTGTGGATTTTTATCCAAGACATGGTGTTTCTTGTTAAGCACACCTGACACTTTGTATCCCACCCCAGCGTTTCCCATCTTGGCCTGCTACCCCTGCCTGTACAGACATCCCATGGAGTCTGTTCTTTTTGCCATCAGCTCAGTGCCATGGTGGAAGTGTAAGTGCAGCTTTACCCAGCTATGCTCCTAGAGCCACCACAGGACAGGTGAGGTGGTGATTGAAGCAGCAGGAGTCTTCAGCCAGTCAGCTTGCTGCTCCTGCTCTCTGGGCTTTCCAGTCTGCCAAGAGAAACAGGACTCGTCTGCCTACTACATTTGGAGAGGGAGTAAAGAGAAACTAATGACTGTGCTAAATGCCAGATCAACTTTTGCTTGGACTACTTGTGCTGTCCCTTGGGACATGATCGTGGTCTTCCTGTGTAGGAGATGCTGGTTGATCAGACCCTTGATTCTGATTAGCTTTCTTAGAAATTGGCTGTTTCACAGTCCTTGCACCGAAACTCAGATTAGGTAGGGCCTTGTTTTTCCTTTGCTTCAAATGTGATTGTTCAGTTTCTACCGAAACTACCAATGAAAGGTTTTCCCATATTCTTGAGTTGGTGCATTTTAGGAAAAGCTGCTCTTATGTTTATCCCTTCTTACTTGGTATGTAAAGTAGGCTTAAGTAAATAGATAAGCTCATTTGGTTTGGGGGTTAATTAATTTGTTGCTATTAAGTATTTGGCTTATTATCAAACCATTTTTAAAAGGGTATAACTGTGCAGCTTCCATTAATATGCTTCCAGCCCTATCACACACAGATCACTTACCCCCATAAGGCTGAGGCATTATCCAATTACCAGCCAGGTTGCCATGGATTACATCAGAGAGGGATGAAGGAGATGCAGTCAGATGTTATCAAATGGGCTAGGAAAGAGTCTGAGATCTTGGCTTGCTGAACATGAGAAGCAAAGTTTCAAGTGAGTGTCTTACGGGGAAGTGAGAAATGGAGAGGAGAAAGTGTTCTAGTCTTGCCTGTATCCAAGTGACTAAGTGTCTGTGCTCCTGTACTGCACATGGAGCCAGAGCCTTGCACACCAGCGTTTCCCTCCAATAAAACTGCAGTTTCAAACTGTATGGATTTGATTTATTTTCGTTTTTGCCTTTTCCCCACCTGAGAGAAAGCTGCTTTGGTGGGGAGAGGAGAGTTCAGACTCCTTTTTTGGAGATTAGTCTAATGTTCCTCTCAGAACAAAAAACCAATGGAAATGATCAAGAAGCAAGGTGATTTGTAACTTTTAGTTTGGAAATTCCCATCACTGAAATTCCCATTGGACGTTGCATGGTCAGGAAGAAATTCCTGACAGGAGTCATACAGCCATGGATACATTTTGTTATCTAGATGTTGAAGTGACCTTTTAAGTTTTCTGGGTCCTGACTAAAGTACATTTTGTGGTGAATATCAAGATGCTTCATTTAAATGTGCTGAAGAAATATGGTGCATATGAAAAACCTGAGGTGGGTTGTTGTGGATATTTTAGCTGGAATTCCTTAATAGTAAAAAACTCCTGCCCCAGGACACCTCAGAGATGCAGCCCACAAGGTGTGCAGTGCGCCGGCTGGGCCTCCCAGGTCAAGTGCAGACATCTCCCAAATTGCTATAAAGAGCAAGAAATGGTGTTTTGTTCTCTGGGGAAGGTTGGTGTTGTGTGCTGGGCTTACTGTAACAGTTAAAATTGCTTATTGGGCGAGTGTGTTTCTTGTACCAAAACCAATCCCATGACACAGCTTTTGGTGGGATATTTTTTGTGATTTTTTTTTTCTTTTCTGTAGTAGTGGTAGTAGTTACAAACTGTGTGCAATTGAGGAACAGTTATTTTCAGTGTGGGCTGTATTAAGAAATATTCAATGGAAAGAATTCTGTTTTGTGCATGCGTAGTTGTGCATGCAGACTCCTTGATATTGTTCAAAACCGATAACCTCAGACTACCTGGCCAGGGTAATTAAATATGTGTTGATGATTCTAGGTATCCCAAAGTTGATTACAACCGATATGGTCAAAGAAGGTGCAGCTGTGATTGATGTAGGCATCAACCATATCCATGATCCTCTTACGGGAAAAACCAAATTAGTTGGGGATGTGGACTTTGAAGGTCAGTGAAATACTGTTTATACAAACCTGTTGGATAAATGTATTGAAGTTTGTAGGATTTGCACATGGTAATTTTTTGGACTAGGGAGTGTCTCAAATGAGGACGAGGGTGTTTGCAGTGTTTGAGACAATGTTTTCAATGTTTATTTACTTAAATAAGAGCACAAATCTATCTGCTCTTAAAAAATTCTATGTTTGTTAGGAGATGAAGTGCTACTTTTAATTACAGGTACCAGCAACCCATAAGATGCAGATGAGCTCTTCTGGCAGTGGTGCAGAAGGTGCTTGTGTCCAGTTTCTTTAATCCTTCGAGTTTGTGAAATGTTTGAAAAGTAATCAATGAAAACAGTTTATGCTCTTTCTCAAGCATAGGATCTCCTACTGTTCATAGCACTTATTATTAAACCACAGCTTCTCAAAGCCTCCTTTTGCACTCTTCCTCTACACTTGTCTGTGAAAATGTTAACTTGGTTTTAGAAATAGCTTTTATGCTGAAGTTTAATGTGGGTTCATCTAAAAGTGCTTAACATCTTGGTCCAGGCAAGCCTAACAGATAAAAATTCTTGTTACTTATTGATCTTATGTTTAACTTTGTGAACTTGCTCTGCAACAATGTGACTTGATTAAATATCTCTGCTCTGGAGGAGCTGGAGACTGGAATGACAGGATTGTTGCACTTATTGGCAGGGTTGAGTGTGGGAAGCTTAGACAGCATTTACACACATTATTAATGGTTCTCAATAGTTCCTTATTTTGATAAGTATGAAAAATCACCCACAGGTTTTCTTTTGCAGTTATTAGCATCTTGGCTGGCATAATGTTTCAAAGCTTAATTATATTCAGAATTGTTTTAGCCAGCTGTGTGTTTGTAATTACATCAGTCCCTTAGTTCCCTGCTGCTTTTACTCATCATGCATATTACCTGTCTGTTAAAGTCTGTGAAATTACCAGCGTGAGTGTAGCTGAGCGACTGTCTTGGAATGTGTTTGGAAATGTGTAACTGGATGTGTGCAACAGAGCTCCAGGAAAATAAATATTTTGGGGGACAGCTTGAAAATTTTTCTTTGCTTAGCCTGCCTGGGTTTGTGGTATCACAAATAAAAGCTATTTTCTGTTTTCAGAGCTGAACTAAAGTACAGAGAATTTTCAGGTATTTGGTTTGCTTTAGCAGGTATGGGAGTACAGAAGCTATAGCTTTGAGAAACATGAGCCTGCATCTTTCTTGTTTGTTTCTCATCAAACACGGGACTTTGTGCCTGCGATGAAGGTGTAGATTCAGTGGCAAGGCCATGATTCAGAGTTTCAGCAATGCACTGTATCTGTCTCATCATGTCTGCTGTGGGTTGTTCTCAAGATTTTACCTGGGGGGGAAGGAAGATCCAAAAAAGAGGGAGGAACTTCAGCTTGGATTATGCCATTGCAGTTAAAAGTGTAGCATTTCACTGTGCATTGCCAAAGGGAAGTTGTTGTTGGTTCATTAGTATCGGTGAAAGTTTCACTAAATCTTCAACAACAACAAAAAACATCCCAGTGAATACAGTACTGAACACTAGCAAGTAAAGCACCCTTGGCAAGCATTTGATCTGGCAGTTATGAAGTGGAACAAGCCAGTGTGTTTGTGAAGCTAATCATTTTATCCTTTTCCACTGTTTGATCACTTGGCTGAATCTCTATTGAAGCCTGAGTGAAAATGGTTTTTGCACTTTGGGGCCAGGCCCATAAATGGCTGGCATGATGTATGGCACGTGTGTAACATCACGTAGCCCACCAGTGTCTATTGTCTCTTCATCCACTTCTTTAGGAGAAAAATGCAGCTGTGGGGAGAGCAGAGGTTTAAGTGGGCAATCAGAGTTCAAATTTCATTTACAAAAATAGATGGAAATGGCTTCTTTCACCAGGTCATCTGGCTGAAAGGTTCCTGTAGTGGAAATTAATTTTATTAGGTAGGTGGAAGGTGTTTTGATTGAGTTGCTAATCTTGGCAGTACTTGGATCCCATCTTCTAATCTCTGCAAGGTAGGCGAGAGAGTCAAGGTTATTTTTATCTCTCTAACAACAAGTGCACGCATTTCATTTCTTCTTTTTTGTGTCTTTCGTTGTTAAATTCGGCATACACATTTGTGAAAATAACAGTGCCTTTAAACAGTATTTGTGATTTCCCACATCCCTGCATGTCATCTTTATTTTGATGCTCCAGATTGCATCCACATCAAAAAACAGTAGTTGTCTGGTCCAGATTAGTTTACTGTGCAGTTCCAAGGTATCTAAAAGAACAAGACAGGAGAATAGTGTCCATGGGGAGGTCAGCTGCAAAGCACTGATACCCAGCCTGATACTGCAGGGATATATTAAACTGCATGTGTGGCTCTCCATGTAAAACTACTACAGCACATGGAGAGTACCTGTTTACGTCAAGAATTTGCCAAAATCTGTGCTCTGTGGAGTGGCTATCGTGGCTTCTGGGAGCCTCAGGAGGAAGAGTGAAGTGCCAGGAAGAAGGAGAAGCAGTGGCATCCCTGTGTGATCCCCAGTGCTGTTTTAGCTGCTTTTGAGCAGCAAGTTTCAGTGACAGAAAGGGTGATCCGTTTCTATGAGCAGTGTAGTGCCTGTGTGGGTGTACTTGGCTCTTTTATATGCTTTTGTTGCCACAGCTATAATGCTGAGGGAGGAGGAGGGCTTCAAGGACCAGGAACATGAAATAAAGCAAGAAGTTACCCAGAACATTTAGCTGAAACAGCTCTTTTGGGTGGAGCATCATTTCCAGGAGTAACTGGTAGAGCAGGGTGGTAAAATGCCACAGTAGTAGCTCACCTTTGCAAGTGGAACTGGAAATAGCAATGAAACAAAGGTTGCTTGTGTTTCTTTACAATCCTTCTCTATTTTTGACAAACAGCAGTGCTAATTGTTGAGTCTTCATTAGATGCCTATGCAGAAAATAAATCCTTTGTGTAAGATCTTTGTTAGGTGGTGCAGTTGTGATTTTAGTGGAGGGCTTTACACATGAGAAGTGTTCTGACTCGACCGTGTGAGAGATTCTGGACAACTGGTGCCACCATGAGCAAGGAGGGATTCCCAGTGCTCAAGAGCAGAAGAGAGAGCCCCAACAAGTAGGGTGCAAGTGTGGTCCAAGGTGATGGGCCTATATTATGCATTCTCTCTGGATGAGATTGGATTTGAAGATTGTGGTGGTCAATTAATTGATGGAAGTGGTGGTTGTTCAGCTGTACCTTTGCAGCAGTGTGCGGCAGGCCTGGGCTCTGTGACAGCAGCTGCATCTGATGGTGTTTGCTGCCTCTCCGCGTTCATTGTGATACCTGCCCGGCTATAGGCTGCTCCTCACGTATTGAATCCTTTCCAAATTAGCTCCCGGTGCAGCTTTCCCCAACAGTGGTCATGAAAACTCAATGCGGATGTTCTGGGTGTTTTTGCTGTAGATTTACTTAGTTCTTTTCTCAGTTGATTTTGAAGCTCTTGCATTCATGATCTTGCGTTCATTTTGCCATGAAGAAGAGTTGAGTTTGTATAATCGTGTTACCATACTGCTGCCCTGCAGGCATTAGGGGATCCATTGCCTGGTTTTGTGCTCCATGTGTGCATTCAAGGAATGAATCAGAAGGTTGGCATTAGGCTGTGACAGAAGCCAGAAGGTCAGGCTGGCTGCTGCATGGCCAGTCAAGGTTCTCCTGCACAGAACAGGGTGTTGTGCAGGGGTGTTAGTGTTACATGCTGTTTGAATTACAGCACTGGGCCTTAATTCCTTGGTTTTCCTTTATATTGCAGTTAAAATAGCTGCTGTAAGAGAAACAAGGATAAGAAAAAGCAGGAACTCTGAGAAATGCATACTGATGGGTATCCCACAGTGAGAAGAGTCCCAGAATGTGTGGAGAAGATCATGGGATATCTAGTGTGACTGCTGAGCACATGATTTCACACTTGGGCAGTGCTGCAGGGATGCAGGGCTCTGATGTAGCTTTACAGGGACTCATATAGCTGTGTGGAAACAGTGCTTAGGCAGGAATTACTCTGCATCACTTAATGCAGATGCACAAGACCCAGAACTACCTTCAGGTTGAGACTTGCCATTGGTTTGTGTGATTAACCCTATTAGGTGTCTGATGTCCTTAGCTTTAAAGGAACCTAGGAATGAAGGGCTGTTTCCAAAGCAGTGGATCCTGTTTTTCAAGGAAACAATCTAGACTTCATTTCTTCTGAAGAATCAAAGGGAGATTTCAAGGTTCTACAGAAGCTGCAAAATAGCAGCTCCTCCCCCATAGGAGTCTAATTTGTGTTTTCCAGATTGTCAGGGGAGGGCCTGGGAGACCAGTATCTGTCTGGAGAAAGCAGGGGTAAAGCTGTGGACAAAGTTGCTTTATTCCTGAGAAGCAGAAGCTGGAGCTGATGGAACTGACAGCACAACACCTCACCTGCCTACATGAGATCAGTCACATGTCTATGTGCTGTCTGAGAACTGTGCTTTGGCCTATTTCATTTGACCAAGAAAGGAAAGTCTATTGATGTTTTTGAGGCCAAGCTATCTTCCACCTTTGGTTGCTGGCATTCATTTTGAAAAATTGCTCTCACCGTATCTGTATTTACTCTTACTAATGGTAACTTATCAGATGGTAGTTTCCCCAGCACAGACACCTGTTGTGTATTCAAAAATCTGGATCAGCTTTTTTGTCAAAGCTATCTGGGTGGTTTTATGCTAACTGACACAAAATTTGGCTTCTGCCATGCGTACCATAGGGATTTCCATGATGGTAGAATATGGGCAGAGGGATTCCCCAACAACCTGGGAAAGCAGTGCACTATGTGTTTCCTGCTGGGTAGGGTTACTAACACCACAGGCAATGCATGTTGTTCTGACAGTCATTGGAAGGCGTTCTTGAGGAAAGGCGTGATCTGGTTGTGGGTTGTCCTCTTTGTAGGTAAGGTTGGGGTAGTTTGAATAACGCCACAAGAAGAAGTAGGTAACATTGCCATGGATACAGTCATATTTCAGTATGAAGTGCCTACAGGATTTTCTGTGTTAATGGCTGTGTGTTCTTCAGATGTGGACACATTTCAATAATTACAATGTTAATCTGAGAATTCATAGTAACTGTATTAACTGTAAGCACCATTCTAAAATGGTAGGTACTTCAAAATAGTGTGGCTTTTAAAAAGGTTAAATATTTTAGTTTGACAATATTAAGAGTAACTGTCATATGACATCCTAATTAATTTGTTGAATTTTACATCTGAAGAAAAACTGCATTGTAACCTGATTTCCTTTCCATAAATTTTAAGAGTATATCTGGTGGTGCCAGTCAGCAGAGTAATTAGAAGCCTCCTGGTGCTATTACCGTCTCTCCCCAATGAGGGTTGATATTATGTTCTTTGGTTCAGTGAGATATTCGCTGTTAACTTTGCAAATGCCCTTCAGAGGTCCCTGCCATGAGGGCAAGTTCAGACAGCATTTTATTAATTTCATTTACTCCCTGTCTTCAAATCTTATAAATATCACTTCCCAATAAACACTAATATCCAATTTTTTGAGTTCTTTTGTAATATTTCATTTTTCAAGACCTTCTTATTCCTGACAGTTAAGCACCACATAGATTTGAGATAAATACACTTAAAGCAGTAGCAAGTGATCTTGTTTGTTCCAAAGCCAGGTACCTAGTTTTTCATCTCTTCATCTCTTCTCATAGCCAGGCACAGTCTGTTCTGTAGTGACTTCAGTGGAATTGAATGTGTTTGTGTTATGCTTGCTCAGTTGTCTCCTCTGTGTGTGTTTGAAAAAGCAATGCTTCTGAAAGTGGGTTATGATTTGCCAAGAAGTTATTTCTGAGCAAGCCCAAACTCCCCAAACTAACAAACAAGAAAACCTCGTGTAGTGGCACCCTAAAAAAACCCCATCTCTTAGTATTAACAAGGTGACTTCCTATGAAGTTGAACAGAATTCCTTTGCAAACAGCCTGTAATTCTAGTAGATGGCTTTTTGCTCAGTATGTAGGAATATGGAGCCAGGATTTATTCCTGTGTTATATGAACTCCTCATACAAACAGCTTAACTTAAATGTACTCAAGGTGTACACTAAATTTGAATAGTCTAACATGGCTAATGGTTGGAGCTAATTCATTGATAAGATTTTCCTTTGTGATACTTTGGAAACACCTGCCCCTTTGCATCCTGGGTTATTCTAGTAAAACTGATTTAAAAAAATAAGGCTTCTCTGGAGGAACTGAGTGTTTATGGCTGAAATTGCAATGGGAATTTTGCTACTAGAATTGTAGTTTGCGTTGAAGACCAGTCTCGCCTTTGTCTATATTGTGAAGCAGAAAAACAAACCAAACAGAATATTTTAGTCTCTTCCTCTCCAGTTTTAAGTTTCCTTTTGTGATCCCAGGATGTCTTTTTAGGATATGGTGTAGAAGAACAGATTATGGGACATACGGAATGGGGCTGTGGCTGAGCCTCATCCCTAGTGGGGTGCAGCTGTGTAAAACAGGTGAACATTGTTCAAGGAAAAGGAACATGGAATGCTGAAGTGCTTTGGCCAATCACAAAAGAGTAAGAGGCCACACAGGTGTCATGCATGTGAGAAGTAGGTTGTAAAGGAGAAGAGGCTGTACTGGGGCATAAAAAAGTGCTGATGCTTGTAACCATTCATGGTGTCAGTTGTGTGTCCTCTGTCATGTGGGGGACAGAGGCTGACTAGATGACTTGGCTGCTGCTGGTGCTCTGCTGTCTATGGCAGTAGTTCCAGCCGCTTCCTGCTCTGCATGGTGGTCCTCAGCAGCACAGAGTTGGGGGCTCACCTCCTTACCTACAGAATGGCCATCCCTGGCTTCCGCAGCTCTCCTGGATATTGCAGGTGCAGTGTCCCAGCTGACAGATGGGGGTGATACACATCTGTGCTGCTCTCCTGGGCTCCTCCTGATCTCACATCACCCAGGTGTTCCTGGTGCAGCTGGTCAGCCGGGTCCTATGGGCAAAAATTGCCCCTTAGCAAAAGAATTCATTGGGATTAAGCTTCTATCTGTCTGAGCACAGGCTGTGTGAGTGCCTGTGCTGCCATGGGGAAAGGGCAAGGTGCTGCAGGTAGATCAGCTAGAACAGGTTGTGCAGCCCTGGCCCAGAGCTAGCCCTGGGTGATACATTCAGATTAAGAGAAGAACCTCGCAGCCCCAGTCCTGGCCACGTTCCATCCCTGCTGTGGCTGCAGTAACGCTCCTGCCTTGGCTCACCCCTTCCCTGCAGTACCTGCCAGTCACAGCCCTTGGTGCATATGTGGGCTGTGGAAGGGTAAAAAGGTTTGGAAACGTTCTTAGTCAATGCCTTTCTCTCTTTTCTCTTAGAAGTGAAGAAGAAGGCTGCCTTTATCACTCCCGTGCCAGGAGGGGTAGGACCTATGACTGTTGCAATGCTCCTGAAGAACACACTCCTGGTCACTAAAAAGCTCATTTACTAGAGCAAATGGAAGAAGAATCTGAGTTGTTCTATTTATTGATACACAAAACATTTATTTTCTACTACAAATATACTTATTTCTACATTGTATTTATTTTTTCATGTCAGGTATGTTAAATCTGATGGCTTATAAAATGTTCAAATACTATGTTGTACCTCCTACTTATTGTGAGCAAAATCGACTTGGAGGATGCAGCCTACGCAGGTATGTTGGTGGTCAATTACATGTTTGAGAAAGAAGAATGAAGCATAAATTGCAACTGTACCTATTTATTGGGGCAGTTAACAAGATCTTGTAAACACTTGGAACCTGTTCAAACAATATAAAAACTAAGACAGGTATCTTTTAAATACATGGTTTAGGTTCTGAGGTCACTAAGCACACTGGATGTAGTTCAGAGTCCTTAAATATTTTTTTAACAAGTACAGCCAACATTGGCCAGGCAGTAAAGTTGACATGAATGCAAATGTTTAGTAAGTGTTTTAAAATAAGCCAAATAAGCTTGAATGCTGGTGAAATTCTGACTTTAAACATCTGCAAGAGGTAAGCATGAATAAGTAGCTAGAACTGAGGCTGGAGTTATTTTTTTTCCCATGTCTGGAAAATGTCTGTTTTTTCCGTGTCTGTTTTGGTGCATAATAGCTCCATCTCAAAAAACCCCTCAAACCTGAGAATTCATTGGGCTGAAATTGATTGGAATAGAAATAAATTGAATGAAATGGAGTGCAATGTAGTTAAAATTACTATACATGTATGACATATGTATTGCAGCAGGAGATGAAGAGGAGGAGAAAATCAAAACTTTATCCCTTGTGAAATGTTTGTGTTGGAACTGTAAGCCATTTGTAATTTCCTTATTTTTTTGAGATGGCATGAAAAGGGCTTTTTAGTCCATGTTGGTAAACCTTGGCTTCAATGGCCACGGTATTTTGCTGGTTAGAGAAGAGCATATGGGGTGAGATCAGTATGCTTCTGTTCCCAAAAGTTGGTTCCTGGCTGCATCTAGAGCGCTCCTATGCAGTATCAAAGCTGTAGTGGAGTTACTGCTGAGATGCCAGTTCAGCTGTGTGCATGCACTGCTGACATTTCCCACTGAAGGCAGTGGTAGACTGTTGGGACTGCTACACGTTTTTATCTCAGCTGGGATTACCGATGTATTTTCTTCAGGAGCCTTCTGTGTTTGCTAGTGGGCTATGGATAACTTGGAAGGGGAAGAAAAAAGGCTATGGCTAAGTTCTATTACTGTTAAAGGGAAAAATGCACTTACTGTGATAAAGAAGTCAAGGTGGAGCATCATTTCCATGCTGACTGTTCCCGTCATGGATTTTTAGTTTGCTTTAGCGCAGTGTTTGCACAAGTTTGACAGGTTGCTAAATATGTAATGCCAATGGTGCAGACACTTGCTTGTCTTTTTAAATGTAAGTGGTAATATAAATTTATGTGGTACTACAAGTGGTAGGAGGATGAGACACCTATGGAGACTATACTTGGACTGATCGACCCATGAGTGACAGATGGAATAAAATTTTTTCACTGATACCTTGGTCTTGCTGGAGGGTGCTGGTATGGTTTGGGGCATGGTTGTGTTTTCCTTTGTTTGTGTGTTTGAAGCACAGCAGATGGGGAGACCCTGCAGGTCCAGTCATTGCTGTGTCCGTCTGTTTGTCCTGCTGTTGGTTTCCTTTGATTTAACTCTGATCATCTTTGTGGTTTTGGGCAGAATAACCATTTATGGCACTGTGCTTGTGTCCCTTGAGTGAGCCTGCCTACATGTCATGCCCCACGAGCAGGTCATTGTGCATTGCAAGCCTTTTCCCTTTATCCTGTGGTAGCTGGGTTAGCATTACAGCACAGCCAGTGAGGCCTGGGCTTGGCTCCATGGTGTGCTGTCTGCAGAGCTGCTAGAGGCATGTGTAAGAGTGCTCTCCACTGGGAGAACATCCAGAAGGAGCATCCAGAGGCAAGGGCCCATTAGACAACCTAGAAAGCACGCTGGTGTGCCTGACCTGGTCAAGGTTTGTCCAAGGACAAATGCCCTGCGGCAGACAGAGCACGGCCTTGCCCATTGCAGCCTTGTCCCAGGCCTACCACACCCATTGTGTTGCCTCATGACAAAGCCTGCTCTCGGATTCAGGCCAGATTAAACTGCCGTTGTGCAGCTGAGTGTTGAAAGCAAGGCTCACAAACCTCATCCCTGCTTGGGACTGATAGCAGAGGTTGTCCGGGTAGGCGTGAACACTCCTGTCTGTCCAGGGAGTGTGCAAGTTGCACTCAATCAGTGTGCAGGCATGCAGTAATTCAGGATAGTGAAGGAAGGGAAAAGCCTCCTGGAATGCAATCCATGAGCAGGAAAACAAATAATTAAGTATGCATAACTAGCTTGTGTTTTTCCCTTAACAGGTGGTCAGATGTAATCCTACAGGTTACTGAGGAGAATGCAGTGGATAGGGAGGATGTCAGCTGTTCTGAGTTACCAGAGCACTTATTAAAAGACTTTGGGTTTTAAAATCTAAAAATTGTGAAATGTTCTTGATGCTTGGAGCTCACAGTTGAGGAAGTGAGAGTTGTTGCTGAGGTGAGCTGTGTAACTCTCCTTTGGTCAGTCAGGTTGTTGATGTCTGTGTGTTACTGAACCGGGCTTTTCCAATTAACTGCTCTAGTCTGGGCACATCAATACCCTTCGGAGAGACCAGTCCTACTTGTTCCAAGCTGCCTGTGACTGAGGAAGCTGGATAGTGTTTGGGGCTGTGGAGAGTGGTTTAGTACAAGAAGTGTGTTTGACAGGTCTGTTCTAGCGACCCTGCAAACACTTCATGTAAAAAAGTATGATTGTTCTCATCAAGCATAGTCACTTCCTAGAGAGACAGAGATGGGCTTTTCTGGGAGAAACGGAGAGATCTGCTGCTATAGGAGGCAACATTTTACCTGCTCTTTCAGTCAGTGTTTCCTCAGTGCTTGTGCCTGGCCGGCTCTGGACTTGTGCCCTGCAGCTCTAGCCAGCAATCCCAGGCCTGGCACAGGCTAGTGGGCTGCCTTGCTTCCAGGGCTGCGCATAGCCTGGCTGAATGGAAAGTGATCAGCACAGCCCTCAGGCTTGCAAGGCCTGGGGATCAAAGGCCTCCTGCTGGCAGTCACTGGTGAAGAACACCATCCATTATCTTTGTGCCTTATCGCTTCCTAGTCTCAGCACTAGCTGTTCCTGCAGTTCCTCTTCTGGATGGCATGGACTGAGGGATGGGGAGGAACATTAGCAGAGCAGGGACTGGTCTCTGCACTCAACTCCAGCGTAGCATCCTGAGGGTGAATATCCTCCTGGAAGTAATATAAGACCTACGTTGTGGAGGGAAGGAAACACCATGTTGTCACATCGTGTTTTGTTTGGCTCACCTTTGTTGTGCTGTTTTTTTTGTTGTTCTGCTCTGTCACATTCTGGGTCTTGCTCTAAAACTGTACCTTTATGCCCACAGGTAATAGGAAACCAGGGTTTCAAAAGAAAACCTGATGCCATTGCTAGATAATAGCAGTTTCCTAAATAAATGTGTGGTTGCCCCGGGGGTTAGGTTGTTACCAGGTGCACCTTTTCTTGATTGGTGAGAACAGGAGATGACGCTTCCTGGCGTATAAGTGTGAGAGAAAACACGGGAGCACAGATAAGCAGAGCAAGCAAGCCACCTGGAAAGAAGACCTGAGAAGGTGTTAAAGCAGCTGCCTGCCATGGCATTTGGAATGCTAATCTATGTTTTGCTGAAAGGTAGGTTGGGAAGAGGCTTTTCTGTGTTGTGAGATGCCAGGCTTTGTTAAACCTATTTCTCTCCTTGTGAAATAGGCAGTGGGGTGGGAGGTGTGCAGAGACATTGGGAAGCAGAGCTACTTCAGCCATGTGAAACCTGGATGAAATTTTAACTGATAGGGTATAATTTAGACTCTTTGAAAATTAGCTACTTAAACTGGTAAATAGGTGTAAGGTTGTAGTATGTTACATGTATCTGTGTATCTTGTAAATTGTGCAAGCTAATAGAATGGAAAACAGGATAGGTTTGTATTTGGGAAATTTGCAAGCCATCGTTTGTTGTCCCACAGTCATAATTATGCTGTGTCAAAAGGAAGTTTGAGGCAAGAGTGTTTTAAATGTATTGTTATTATATTGCTGCCTTCTCTGGGGTTTGTTTGAAGTGCATCTTGTATGAAGCGCTTTCTGGGTGAAATGAACCTTGAATGGGTATACTGAGCTTTTCTGTTGCAGTAAGCATCTATTTGCATTACACAGCAATGGGGGCACTGAGTGAAGAGTCAGCTGTTACTGCTTCATCCCTCAGCACTGACTTACGGAATAATTGGACAAAAAACAACGCTGAAGGTACTTGTTTTTTTGTTCTGTTTGTCTTTGTTAATCTGTCAATTAGGAAAAAAACCCAACCAACAAACCAAAATCTCCACGAAAATCTGGGGTGTTAGCTGCTGTGATGCTCCATCCCTTGGACACTGTTGGATTTGTGAGATGAGCTGATTTCTTCATGGAACCTTTGAAGCCTCTCTGGAGTAATAGCTGCCACCCAGCTGGGGTAGGCTCAGTAATGAGTAGCTGAAGGATCATTTAACTCAAGTTCAGTCATAATTTGAAGGAGACATTTTAAGGCTGATGATCTGGGTTTCTGATAGCAATTTTTGTTACTTTTACCTCGTAGTTGGTTTCTGTCTGTCCTCAGCATGCACCTTAATGCGTGGAAGTGAGAACAAACAGCCATGACTTCTAGCTATGCCTCTTGTGAGTTGTTACTCAGTAGTTTCTGTCTTTGTTGCAGTTTTGCTTTAGGCTGTCTGGGCTTACACAGCCCTCCTCGGAGTGCTGGCTCTCTCCCTTCTTCCTTTCTCTTTTCTGACTGAAATGTGAACTCAGGCTCTTTTACCTGCCAACATCTGAGAGCAGAGCTGTGTTTATCCTGCCAGCTGCATTCTTGATGTTACCTGAGATGCTGGTGATGTCATTGCTTTCGGAGAGCTGTGCCATCTGGGAATGAGGTTTTGGCAGGTCAGTAAAGGAGGTGAGGAATCTAACTGGGATACTTTTTAGTGTCCCTGTACTTTGAAAGGCATGTAAACAGGCATACAAGTAATCTTCTGTTAATTCTAAGTCATCACAGGACATCTTCCAAGCTTTTTCTAGTAGATCCATAGGCTTTTTATTTTTTTCATAACAAGTCCAGCTGTTTTATTTTCATTTCTGATCTCTCATAGTGGTACAGTGTTATGTGTGCATTCATCCATACACATACTCTGTGTGTGGGTTCCTTATATGTACACATAAAATATGTGTACTCACTCGTATGCATGTGAAATTGGTAAGGTGTTGATTTTTGACCACAGTACCTTGGTTTATCAGTGCAGCACTGTGGTCTGGTTTAATCTGTCTGTGACACCATGCTTGCAGAGCTGCATACAGCAAACAGGAGGATAATGAAGTGGAAATAAATTGTGGCTCATTAAGTGCCCTGTTTGTGTTGTTTCTAGAAAGCAGAAACGATGGGTCATGTTTCAACAAAGAGGAGGCTTATTTACAGGGTCACAGCCATGTATGCAGTTGTCTGTTAACCTCTGTGGCAGCTGGAGCTGTGGTAGTCAACTGGACACCAGTATTTTCCTTTGTGATAATTCCACTCAAAGGTAAAATCAAATTCACAAACCTTCCAGCACACATTTACACAGGGAGTTAAAATTATATTTTGGTAGGCCTCTTAAAAAGCCAGTGAAAAGTTAATAAACAGCCTTTCCAGAAAGAAGATTGAAAAGAAATGCTTAAAAAGACACCCGAGAAGCTGACTGGATCTCTCCAGTTTCCTGGTAGCTTTCATTCCTGTGCACTGAAAGTTCGTAGTAAGCTTTACTGACTGGGTTCAGTAATACTGGATTCTAAGGACATGAATTCCTGGTTCAGTATCACTGCAGAAACTGGCAGTTTCTTGTGGCATTCAAGTCCTTTGGGAACTGAAGTGCTGTTTGTGGAAAACCATTAATTTCTGCTCAATCTCTTTGCCTGCTATTTACAAGATCTGGTTCTATTTCCTTCTTTTATCTTGCATAGGCTTTACTTGTCACTAGTGCTGGGGAATGTTAGGCTCAGTGATTAGCTGAGAGGGGGAAAGGTCATGGAGAGCAGCTGGGAGCTGGCACAGCATGGACCAAGCACTTGCGGTGGTGCTGAGGCTGATGGAGAGCCTTTGTAGCAAAATGGGCAGCCAGGAGTAGGGAAGGTCTTGGTTGCACTGGGAAATAAATGGAATCTCTTGATTGCCATCAGCTGGTTCCATGCAGCCTGTAAACGAGGCCCTGAACCTGGGACTGAGCCCTTCCCTGCCTCCTCTTTCCCACTGCCTTTCCTCCCCAGTGCACCGCATTTGAAGGCTGAGCTGTCATGGTCTTACTGGCTGACTCCTTTTGTTGCCCGTCTGTTAGTTTTGGCAAGCCCAGGCCTCCAAGTACCTGTAAGCCTGATTTCATGTCAGATCTTGCCAGGTGTATCTATTTGAATGACTCAGTTGCAGGCAGCTGTCAAGTGCTTACACGGCATGTTTCTCCCTCCTCACGTGGCATGAAAGGGCACATGGACCTGTTTATTCAACAACTTGTTTAGTATCCAGGTGGACAGTATGATAGGAATTAACATAATGCTCTGGGGCAGACTAGGAAATCATCCTTTTTGTTTTCAGGACTCATTCTTTCAGAGGTAATTTGTACTTTTGCAATGTCAAAATAATTAGCACATGGAATTTTTGTGTGTAGACTTAATAGCTGATCTTACCCACAATGGACCAGGCTGTTCCTCCTGATGGCAACGAAGGAATGTGTTGGTTTGTCTCAAGTGCTTTCTAGGCAGGCTGCTGCTCCAGGCTGACCTGGGTTTCTAATGACAGCAGCATTCAGGGAAGAGGTACCTGTACAAAGCCAGGTTTCCTGCAGATGTGGGTAGGTGAAAGTCTGCCACCTCTCGGCAGCACTGCTGTGAGCGAGGAGGGATTTTGGGATGTGGAAATCCATCTGATGGAAGTTGGAGTAGAGGTGGCTGGGGATTTTATGCCTCTGGGGTGTGAATTTATACCTTCCTCATGTTTATTCTTTTTGTTCCCCTTGTGGAAGAGATGGAAATGAAAAACTAAGCCTGTGCGATAGATACCTTCTCAGGGCCTAGCAGAAGAGTGGTACTTGGGGCAGTGGGAAATGCTGGCTAAAGGCTCCCATTGAAGGGTGTTTTTAGTGATTTCCTAGTGCACTTTGTGCTGAAATGGTGATTCAAAACAGTTGGTGCCCTGGTGTTTGAGGAGGCTCCTGGGAAAAGTGTGCATGTGCCATTGTCTATTTTCTGAAACTCTTCCCTGCAGAGCTTAGGTAGCTGTTGTGCAGGCACTTTAGACCTAACCAGAAGGGACTTTTCGAAGTCCCTGGCACCCTGGATCTCCTTGACATGCTGAGCCCTGCAGCTCTGCTGGTCGCATGCTTTCCGTTGTGCTTTCCTCATCAGAGAGCAGTGTACAGTTCTCCTGTGCAGGGTCATCCATCTCTTGTTCCAAAATCTGTTTTTTCTTCTTGAAAACTGCCCTTGCTTAACTTCTTCCTGGAGTCTGTCTCTCTAAGGCTTGGTCCTTTGCTGACTGTGCTCTTAGCCAACAAGCCTGTCTGCAGAGGTTGTCAGCAGCATTCCCAGAGCCAGAGCTGGATACTAGAGCTCCTATTTAGCCAGCACCAGCTTCCTTCCTGGCATTGTGTTTCTAGGCCCCACAGTGCAAAGAGGAACTTGTAACTCTTTGTGGAAGGATGGATAAGATGTCCTTTTCCCAGCCATTAGAAGTTCATTCTAAACCAAGACATGCTTCTCTACCTTGGTAGCTTTTCCTGAGCAAGTGCAGTAAGCCAGTGTCATTTTTCAAGCAGACCTGAGTTGTCACTTGTTCTCCCTAAGTCTCATGCCAAGCTGGAAATCTGGTTACTGTCAGGTTTCAGAGACACTGTTCTCAAAGCAATTGTTTGATCAGAGTGTCAGTGATAACATCATGCCTTAAGGGTGTCCAAACCACATCATTCACAGCTCAAGTTGAGAGCTGCTCTGGCGAGAGCAGCTATTTGCCATTGCTTGTCATCTCTGATAAAGCTGCAGAGAGGAAGAAGGAAAAAAAACCAACCCAAAATGGCTTAGAAGAGCACACAAAGGAGGTTGCTGCAATTAAATGGCTCAGACTGGAATTTGATGGGGAATTTAGGGGGTTGGTGCTGCTAGTCCTGAAAAGTGTGTGGTGCAATCACAAGTTGCCCTCAAGGGGGCTTGAGGCTTCTGTCCGTGGTAATGGTTCCATGATTTTACTATCTCCAGACCTTGATTCAGCACTTAGTCAGAAAGGAAGGATTCTGCTTGCTGTATCTTTGAGTCACCTTTGTTGACTAGACCTTGTCACCTTGCTGCAAGATGTTATTTTTCTTGTGGTCATAACTGAAAGCTGCTGTTGACATGCCCTCTGTTAGGAAATCACCTTCAGCTGTCACTGAGGCAGTCCCCTTAAGTAGTAAGTCATGGCTTGGACACCCCACCCCACCAGTGATTCCTGTAACTGGGTAGAGAGACCAGTTGGAACAGATGCTTGCAGTGATGGTGAAGCTTTGGAGCTTTCTCCTCACCTACTGCACCCCTGTTCCCATGACTTCTTTATTCCTGCTTGAACCGCTATGAATAAGGGAATAAGGTAGCATTTTCTGTGGAAGAAGTGTGTTTGCTGACCTGGTTGGTAGAATTCAGCACAAGTTCAGAACCTTGCTAGCCATGGACAGTGCTTTTGCACAGCAAAGCCCTCCAGGGAGTCTTGGCAGCTTACAACTGTGATGGGACATTGAACCATGGAGCAGGGAGGCAAGGGAGGAGTCTCACTGTTAGTCCTCACTCATGGCTGCAGAGATGGCAGCACCTAGGAGCACTACAAATGCAGTAGTTTGTCTTGGGATAAGGAGAAGAGAAAATAAATTAGTAATTGAATTCAGACTGGGAAGGATACTGAGAATAATGCAGTGCTCTCCTTCTGTCCTAAACCCCTGCTATTGCTGGGATAGTTTTTCTGATTGGGTTGCAGATGGGTTAGTGCTGATGTTACTCTGTGTAAATCTCCCATAGTTGTTTCTGTACACGTTCCTCAAGAGCAAGTGATTTATTTCCAGTTTGTGCTTTCTCAAAGCTGCGCTGGACTGTCTCGGAAACTTGCTCTGTTCAGTGCTGACTGAATCAGCTCACAAGACACTGCACAGAAAATTGATGTATGAAGTGTTTGCTGCACACAGTGTCTGTTCTGCTCCAGGTGTGAAAATATGTTCAAATTATATTTTGTCCTGAACATAACATGACTTTATTTTTTCACAGTAGATTACACAGAGCAGCCAAAGCTCTTGAAGCTGATGCAGACCTGCCTTGAGGAGCACCACAGCTATTGTATCAATGGGCTCTGTGCCTTCCACAGCGAACTGAGGAAGCCCATATGCAAGTAAGGAGCGCTGCCTATTATATCCTTCTTGAAAAATGACACTGGCCTTGATTCTTCATGTGCCGCACGTGCACCTCACGGTGTCAGTCAGGTATTTGCAAGATTAAGCTTTGGCACAGACCCAAGTGCTGTGGTGCCTCAGGACTCCTAACAAGGCTGTAGTGCTGTGCTGGTGTAAAACTAAGGAAGGGAGAGGGGGAAGTCACAGCTTTGTAGGTCATGGCCAAGGTGCCATATCAAATCACAGCTGATACTGGAGTGAGTAATAAAGGAATGAATAGGTGTTCACAGTGAGTACTAAGAAGGGAACAACATCTTCCAACGTATCAGCTCCAACTCCTTTATTTCACGACAGCATACCAATCCAGGACCGTGGTGTCCTTAGAATTATCTAGGATGCATAGTGGGCAGCCTTGGCCTTTGGAGACATTACAGCAGCTGAGGATCAGCAGAGCACAGTGCTCTTGATCCACACCCTGCACAACCAGGGGATGTTTAGACTGCGTTGCTGCTGTGACTGCAGTACTCAAGCTAGCTTTAACCTAGATAAACTGGGACAACTGGTAGTCTTAGTGGAGGGAAGAGGTTCTGAGTGAGCACCAGGTTCAGCCCTTCCTTGTTTAGCCTTCTTGCGATCTGTTTAGAGCTGATGAAAACTAATGTGTGTTTGAAATAGAAAGCAAAACAAGTTCTGAATAATTTTTGCATGATGTGTATTTATTTTGTAGGTGCCTTGCAGGCTATAATGGAGAGAGGTGTGAACATTTAACTCTAAATTCATATGCACATAATTCTTATGAGCGCTACATTGCTGTGGGAATTGGTATAGGGATACTGACCAGTGGAATACTCGCCATCACCTACTGCTATGTAAGAAAGAGGTATGGGAAATCTGGAGCCTTCTGATTACATTGATCTGAATTTCAGTGGGCAGAGTTTTGAGGGCACTGGGATTGTGTTTTTGCCTGCTACTAATCTGTGGTGTGATTTTAAAGGAACTAACACTCTATTCATACCTCTGATTTCTCATCTACTGGTGGGGCCAGTGATGCAGTTGTCCGAAACGTGGGGCTCCTCTGGGCTGCCTAAGTGAGTTAGGGGATTAGATTTTGATTGTGTGCAGGCTGCTGCAGTTTCAGGTTTGGCTGATATCAATCATGTGATGGCGTCCGTTTTAGATGCAGGAAATTGAAATCACCCTACAAAGTGTGCGTGGGCGAGACGGCGTTGTGAAGCCCTGGTGCTGGAACACTCACCGGTTTGCCTGCTGAGGGGGAAGGCCCCCGTGCCATCGGACAGGTACCCCGGCCTCGCTGAGGACATGAACTCGAGGGAACGGCGGAGGAGTGCGCCAAGGGGACCCCTGCAGCACTGACAGGCTCTGTGTGTTGTCGAAGAAAGACTTCCTCTCTTGGGTGAGGGTGGATCATGCTCAGGTCTAAGCAGCTGAGGACACAGGCAGGCCTCTCGGCACTGTCCTGTGCCTGATGTTTGCTGTGTGCAGGACTGGTTGGTTGTAGCTGTTTTCAGTCATTTCAAGCACTCATACAGTGTTCTGCTTTGGTCTTTTGTGTGTTTTGTTTGCTTTTGTTTTCTTTTTATCTTCTCTGGACGATAAGCACCACATCCCTCACAGTGGAGCTGTATTCTGGATATCATGCACTGGCCACTAACCATTTGGGTTCTGGTTTTGGTGTCTGCTGGCTGTGCATGTGGATAAACAGCCATCTCCCAACCCAAGAGTCACCTCTGGTGTGCTGGGCCAAGTATGAACTTCTGATGCCATAAAGGACAAAAAATGCTTTGGACTGAGGAAAACGTCTGCTTCTCAAAACCTTCCTTAAATTAGTATATAGAGAGTTGGCAATTCCTGAAAAATCAGACCATGACACCTCTGGGCATGGCATGTTCTTATTGTTTTCATAAGCCAAGCAACGAGACGCCTTTCTCAAAATGGATTATGGAGTCTGCTTATGACAAAGAGCTCTCTTCTTCTCAAACATCCTAAAGCAGCTCCTCAGTTCCATGGAATTTCAGGCAGAACATTGCCTTGCTGCACCCTGATTTCTGCACAAGACTTGAATTGCTAGAGAAGCTGGAATTTTGTTATGCAACTTCATTACAGCTTTTCCCAGGAAACAGACTTTATCTATTCCATTTGCACGTTATGGGCACAATGTGACCACTCAAATAAGAAGGCAATTATTTTAGGGATTAAGTTCCACCCTGGACTAACAGATTGCATATTGAACGCTTTGTTCTATTCATCTTACCTACAAAGAATTGGGAAGGTACAAAGATGTGGTTCAAGGAAAAGGGAAGACAATTGGTTCTGAAAATGGTGGTACTAACTGGGATTTCTCACTGATGGCTGGAGAGTTTGCCAGTGCTGACATGACTAGAGATGGCTCTCAGATTTTCATTTCAGCTGTTGCATGTTGTAGATTCATCTGCTGTGCTCAGCCATCTAACCAGAGAAAGGCAGTTGGTACTTTGAGGTCTTGTGGACCTCTTGTGGCTCCTAAATCCAGGTGCCCTGCTGAAAGCTCAGTTTCTTTGTTATGTGAGTTAATTTTCATAACAAGGGTGTGTGTCGTTTGTTGAAAAAACTGTATTCGTGAGGCTATGGTGACAATGCTGAAATGTGTATGAAAGGTGGGGTTTGAAAGGGTCAAGGTGCGTGTGGCACTTGAATGGCCTGAAGTTCAGGGGCCTTCTCATGTGGGCATCCTGATCAGTAGCTGAGCAATTTTGGCTCTGTGATACCAGTAAATAAAACAGCACATCACACACTCACTGGAATCCCGTGTAACAGAGGGGGCAAGCAGCATACGTGCACACAAAAAGGATTGCTGGTGAGGAGTGGATGGACACCAGTCATCTCCTGCACATTGGCACCAGCACTTTCCAACCCTCAGCCTTTTTGTCTTCATCTCCAGTCAAATCTTCAAATCTTTGCTGTGTTTGCTCTTTTCTGTTCCTCTGGCCTTTTCTTAGGTTCCACTGTTGGGTAACTTGTGCTCTTCACAGTCTCCAAGTCAGTTTTTGGTAGTGGCCCTGCCATTTTCTGTCACACATATGTGGTGAGAGGGCAATTAGGTATAAACTACAGTCTGCACATCCTCACAAATGAAAAACATCCTTCACCTGTCTTGCATGGAAATGGAAAATGTGCATGTTATTAGGAAAACACAGGTGGGAGACCTTTCTCATTGGTCTCTGGAGAAAATTGTAGAGCTGAATATACAAAGGATGAAAAGCCTTAGGGTTTTTGTCAAGTGAATAACAAACTTTTCTCCCCTCTTGCTGTGCTCACACTGCTGGTGTTGGGTTCACTTCCCAGGGACCAGCAGAGGCTGGTCCATTGCAGAGGGTGGGTCTTGGAGCAGACACACACCCTACACAACTGGCTCGGGGCCTATGTGCACTTGTCACAGAAGTTCTGTGGGCACGTGTTGGAAGAACTGGACTTGACCTTGCCCAAAGAGGACTGGTGGAGAGAGATGCATTTTGTTTGCATGTCCTTTTACTGATGTTTGTTACACCCTTTGTGTACCAGAGGCCAAGCAGGTGCCCTGCTGGATAAGCAAGTGCCTCTTCAGTGGTATTTACTCATTGCAGTGAACCATTTTGTACCTACAGCAACATACTCTGACTTGATTTTTCTCAATATCTGGTTACACATAAGTGAAAAGCAAGGTCTACTGAAGAGCCAGAATTTAGCAGGGGACTGTATACTGAAATGTGTTTTTCTAGTTGGCTTTCAGGCCCAAGGAGGCTTTGGAAGTGAGATTGATGTTTTTCTGTTAGCAGAAATACAACTGGAGAGTGAAACCATCAGATAAGCCTGTGCCATGCAAAGTGAGACCTTGTGTCAGGGCAGAATGAGAATAAAATGGCAAGATGAGGATGAGAAGAAGGCAAGACAGGAAAGAACGGAAGATGCTTGCTTTATTTTAGTTTTCTTTTCCCAAGTGGAGTCATGGCTTCTAGCACTGGGTTCCTCACCACCTGGGGGTCATGTACCTGCCCTGCAGAGGCACAGCCTCAGAGCAGGCTGCAGCTGTGTGTGCGGCATCCCTGTGTGACTGACTCACAGTGCAATTGGGCTGAGGGAATCTACATGGCCTCTCGTTGCTTCATGGAGTCAGCCCTGCCGAGCCCTTCCTTGATAAGTGACAGATGCTGCCAGCCTGGAATGGTGTGTTGCTGCTTACGGTGCTGAATTTCCTGCAGAACTGGCCTGTCAGAGGATCAGGATCATCTTCCCTAGCTCATTTATCAGGCTCAGACTCTTTCTGTAGTGGCATCATTAAGAGAGTTGTAAGCTTCTCCTTCCCTTTCCAGCTGCACGTGCCAAAACCTGTCATTTCAAGAGGAGCCCCTGCGTTTGTGTGCCTTTTAGGCAGGGCTGCCTCAGCTGTGAGAGGCAGCAGCTCAGCAGGCCCAAGCCAGAGACATCAAAGACCAGGATCTTCCTTTCTGAAGGACAGAGCATTTGCCCTGTGAATGATCCAGGCTGGTGGAGCTACACTGGCTTTTCCTGCAGCACATCTCTCAAGGTGGGTTGCCCTTAAGCCACCCAGCCCTGAACCTGCTCCACTGGCATCTGCAGCCACTGTGCAGGTGTGCTGGGCTGCCACTGGAACATCCTCCCTGAATTCAACTCCCATTTTCTGCTCAGGTGTGTGGGTGGCCTGCAGTTTCCCTGATCCCAGCAAGGTCTGTTGCAAAGAGTGAGATGCAAGCCTGGGAAAAAGATGGCTTCAAAGACACTTCCTTTGGTTTTGGAGGGAAGTGTAAGGAGCTAGATTGGTACTCTGAGTGCACAGTGTCCCTGTCTTGCCTGCTCGCTGGGGCACCACTGGTGGCTGGCAGGGAGGTAGGAGACAGTTTTTCCTTGGAGATTTTCTCTTTTTCCTGGTAAAGCACAGTATATTTGGATAATGACACACACCAGGGTTTCTTCTCTGTCCCATTTTCAAGCACAAATTTGTAAAATCACAAATCTGGTTCATGCTACAGTAGTGCAGTCCTGCCTTGTGTTTGTGTACTAAGAACTGGCTGTGGAACCGGTTACTTCCTAGTGACTCTCAACTTCACGCAAAGAAAGAAACCAAAACAAGACCCCACCCCACAAAACCCCCCCCAACTCTCCTCTCCACCTCCAAAAAAACCCATAACAAAAATCAGATCCAAAAAATCATAATCATCTTGGTGCAATTGTTGAGCTTTGTAATTCTTTATACCTATAATATATTTTGTTTCATTTCTAGTCCATGGAATACACTGTAGGTGGCAAAGCATCCCTCAAGGAGAAGGCCAATTTGGCAATGTAATTGATTTCATAATTAAGTTCAAAAGATCTCCTGTTGCCCCTGAAAGTTGCAGTTTTTAATGGATTGTCTTTAGACCGTCCCTAGGAAACAAGGCTTCAGGAATGATGTTCTGCGAGGAACTAGAACAAGGAGAGATTAAAGCCACATGATGGAGAGACATGAAACCTCAAACCTTGCTGAAAAATAGATCATTCTTCTGTCAGTTCTTTTAAGAAATGGTGCTTGTGTAGATCAATATCACAGAGAGGGGAAAGACGGGTCAGATTTGCTAAAACGCAAGTTTGATGGTGAACAGCAAGAGTTTCTTTTTGAGTATTCATTTCAGTTCTGTCTCGTGTGATATAAGTGCAAATTTTGTTTGTGTTTTAACTTTTAGAGCTATTCTGAAAAGTATCGTGGCAAAGTGTAAGTGTTTGAAAGCAGACAATTTGCACAATGCAGATAAATAGTATGAAGGCTGGAGTCAGTCAGCCCCAGCCTTGTCATAGGCAGGGTCTCCATAGCCCTGCTGATTTCAGTGAATGCTGGTGGCGAACCCAGTACTGGTTGCTCTGTGGTCTGTGTGTCACAGAGCTCTGGTGTGGCTGCTCTTACCTGTCCTGAGCCTTGCTCGGAACAGGGAAACGCCTGTAGAGGTCCCTATTGTACTGCAAATCCAGGAAACCACTTGGGCCTCCTCCTTTATGACCTAGTTAAGGAACAAACAAAAAAAAGTTCAAGTACTCATTAAAATCGCAGTGTAAGTAGTCATTAATTATCATGACAGCAATAAAATCTTGTACTATGACTAGGCTTGGGGCTGCTCCTACTCTCGCTAAATTGAGTGGAAGTGAGAGCAGGCTCTGTGAGCAGCAGAGACCTGGGTGAGCTGGAGGAGGTGTGCACGAGAGGGAATTGTTCCCTGGGCTGCTTTGGGAGCACTGCCACTCCGGGCCCTTCTGGCTCTTGGCTGCACAGGTGGGAAGAGCTCACTGTGTGGCTGCCGGGTTTGGGAGCTGGGACACAGGCTGGTTTTGGTTGAGAGCAGGGTTTGACTTGGTGTGAAGCCCATGGCCTATGGGCAAGCAAACCTCTAAATGAGAGGTTTCTTGAGTCAAATTAAAATTCTAATTCTGTTTTTCATAGGTATAAATGTAAAAATAGCTGATGAGACACAGTTTCACAGACAAACAAGGGTTAAAACTGCTTTAAATGGTTATTCTATGGAGCAGTTTGGGATGAACTGCTCTTGGTAGTTAAGGTATGTCTTGCATAGCCGTTCTGGGGGAGTTTTCCATTTGATGGTTTGGGAGTTTTGCCCTGTTGTGGAATTAGGGCTATCTGTGAATGGTCACGTGCCTTAGCTCTGGGCTCAGTTTTCTAATTCATAAAAAGGTTAAAGGTATCCAAAGGTGAGGTTTTGATTCCATGTTGAAGACTGAGTCACTTAAATGCTTATTTTTAATCAAAACTTCTTGTTGCATTTATCTGGTGAATATTGGCAAGGAAGTTTCCTGGTATTGATTCCCTAGTGGCATTTCTTTATGAAGGTGTTTTGTCCTTTAATAAGCAGAAATACAGTTTACTGCATTTGGAATACCCGATATTCAAATGCCAGGTGTGTTTTCTGGCTGGGACTGACTAAAATGCCGCATGGCAGCATTGCCCCTGGCTGATGGGAGCCAGGCTGATGGAGAGCCAGCCTGAGGTGCCCAGCATGGGACAGCTTCCTAGGCAGGGTATATCTGTGAGCACAGAGCTGGGTGTCCACACCTGCTGCCTCAGGCCTGAGTTTCTCCTGGAAGCCCAGGTTTTGGAGCACTGTTGCTGTGTGCCAGTTCATCTGCCATCACCTTCAGCTTCTCAACCCAAGGGGAGCATTACAATCCAGTTACAGGAGTGCGAGAGCACGGGCCCTGTCACTCCAAATCTGTTATGCTCTTTGCCTTTTTATTAAAATTGTTATTCAGGTTTTTTTGTTTGGGGGGCACAGGGAATGCAAGAACCCTTCCTTTTTCCTCCCTGTCCATGGCTGTTGTGCAGAGGGGCCTCTCCTCAGCTCCCTCTGGCAAAAAGTGCAGCCAGGCTTGAGACATGAGAGGACAGGGCTGAGCTTTGCAAGAATGTCTGAGTAGCTTGGGCAAAGCCAATTTGTTTGACATCATTTCAGTACGTAAGGCTAAGTCTGTTTGTGTCCCATTGTCACGGCAAATCCTGCTATGGATGGCATTTTATTGACTCCTGCCGGCCGTTTGAGAGAGCACGGCAGCAGGTTCGGCCGTGAGTGCTGCTCCAGGAAGCTGCCTTAATAGATGCCAACGCTGGATTCTAAGGCTGTGGGGCAACAGTTGGGCCTTGCAGGGAGCTGTGGCAGCCTCACCACAGGGAGGACCCCAGCTCTTCCCTTGAGTGCATCCCTGATCTGCCACCTCTGGGTGGGGAAAGCAGGGTGGGATGAATCAGTGACATGGGGTGGGAGGGGGGACCTTGAGTTACAGGCCATGCCAGAACATGCAAGATCTGGCTGAAAATTTTGTGCTTTTCCCCTCCTTTTCAAGGCTATGCCATTGCATGTTCATGGGCATTTCTTGGAGGGATGCTCTTCAGCAAAGGAACCTCAAGGAGGGCCTCCAAGCAGCCTTGTCTGTGTTTGTGGTTTTTGGAAAGTCAGCATCTCACGTGCCAAGTTTTTGGGTATAAGTCTTTGTAGTTCTGATGCAGTACTTCTGTAGCTTGATCTTCCTTGTGCCTCAGGATGGCTGGCTCCTGCAGTGCCTTTTCAGCCCATGCAGGTTTGCCGGAGCAAACCGATGCCCTGAAACACATGCAGGACTCCCAAGGAGCTGAAAGTGAGGAAATTCTCTTGCCCTTTCCCCTTGCCTTGTTAATGCTTCTCTTCTTTGGTGGCATGTTCACGACGTCTCTTGTGCAAATAGATATGAAAATTCTCCCTCAGGCACTTCTCAGCCGTCTCCTGAATTCCTTTCTCCATCACTAACGACGATTTCCATCAAGATTACAGCGGGAAAAAAATGTTCTCTATGGGATAGGTGCTCCCCTGTGCGTGAAAAGTGTGTGCAGGAGCCAAGAAACACTAGGAGTTTCTTCCTGATTGTCCTCAAGAAGAATGGAGAGTGACGCAGGGGAAGGGCACGACTTTACACCAACACACACACACACACTCCCGAGACCTGCACAGGAGTGTCCGTGACCTCAGCACGACAGTGAGGAATCTGGGGTGGTCTGATCCAGTTGGGTGTCCCCTTGCATTCCTCCCTAACCTTCTGGCCCAGCGGAGTTCCTTTCAGCCTCGTCCTTCCTGGCCTACCCAAAAGAGGTGTCTCTCTACCAGAAGCAGGTGCCCTCATGTAATTCAGGTGCCACATTCAAACTGCAGCCTGAAAGGACTTGAAAATCATTTAAGATGATTCCAAGTAAGAGTTTTTGATTGCTTTTTAAACTATTACGGATGTGTGAAATGTACTGGTGGAATGCCTCCACTGAAGGCCTTTCAAGACAATCATAAAGTGATTTTCCCAATCAGCTCTGGCCTGACTCCAGGCTTTGCTGAAGGCTGTAATAAAGCATTTGTTGTCTTCAGTGGGTGCAGACTCGGGCTACTTGCACTACCCTCAGTCCGTGGTATTTAGGCCTTTATGGCTTTTGAGTGCTGCGGGATTCTTAAAAATTCCTATATTTTTGTGGTGGTTTCACGAGTGCGGAACCCCATGATACATAAGAAGAGCAAGGTGACAGGTAACCAGCCAAGGTGACAGCAGTGAGACAACAGTAACAGCATGTACTTTGAATGCCACTTTAATACTAAAAACCCTGGGTGGAGGAGCAAACTTGGGGACACTTGGCCCAGTGTCTGTGTGCATTTTGGGTAAAGCCTGTTGAAGTCCTGGGCTGCTACGGGGTTTCTGGGGACTGTGGATTGTCCGTAATTTCAGTGAATTTAAGTAAGGCTGTTTCTTTGCCTCAATACAAACAATTCTGTGTATGCATTGAAAGAAAACATGACACAGACGGGAGCCGAATTCCCTTTGTCTTCCAAACATTGGAACACATTTGTTTAAGACTGTGCATTGTTTCATTATTTGCACATCCTTCCTTCAGCACTTAAGCTGTGTGCTGAATTCATATTATGCCAAATGATATTTTCTGTGATCAGTGTCCAGGTGACATGGAAAAACATGGTCAAATATTGACAGAGGTGCCCTGTATGCGTCTGATAAAAAAATCCTCAGCCTTTAATGTGCATACCATACCTTGTTGTGATGAAGAGCTGAGGCTCTGCCCTATATATCAGGTGGTTTGGTAATGTTGAACAGCAAGTTTGTCTTTATTTCTTGTAAAAATAATCTTTGTTGACCCAGAGCTTGGGTTCATGCAGATCAGTACATGTGCGGAAAGCCCTGCAGAAAACATTCCATTATCCTTCAAAGAACGCAGGGAAACCCAATCCTCACCAATGTGGGGGAGAGCTGGACCCCCTGTGCCCCCTGCCCTGTTCCTCCTGCAGCCCATGGAGGGTTTGGAGTGGGGGGCTCTGCCCTGCACAGGGGCAGGTCTGTAAGCAAAAGGTGCAGATCAGGGCCTGCACAATCTTCTTATTCCGGACCAGAGCTTTAGTCCAGTCCTTTCCACACAGAAAGTCCCCCAGGGTCTATGGTCCTGTGCAGAATGCAAAAATTATAATTGATAGAAATTGCAATTAATATAACTAATAGAAATTGCAATTAATATAACTAAGATAAAATCACAGTTCCCTATGATTTAATGCAAGTCCCTGCCGAAGAAGTCCAAGCAGAGGTTTCCACGTCTTACCAAGAGAGATATGGTGCAAAAGCAGCTTGATCTGCTTCAGGTGGCCTGTTAGTTCAGCAGCCTGAGCTGGAACATGGCTCCTGTCTCCTTTGTAAAACAACAAGCTACCTGGGTGCCAGGCAGAAGCACGTGTTGGTTTAGCCTGTGCTAAGGGTGAACAAGCAGCAAAGCAAATAGCAGGCATTGTTGGGCTGAGCCTGCTGTGCACAGGATCGGACGTGTCCCAGAGGAAGCAGGCCCAAGGGACAGTGGGTATGGCATGGGACTATAATGACCCAATGGTTTTCCATGCTTAAATCTCTCTCTGTGGTCATGTTTAAATTTCCTTTCTCCTGCAGTATGGCTCAGGACTGCAGCATCAGGAATGCGAGCCTGGGAGGCAGCAGTGCTGCTCTGGCTCAGCATCCACAGAGAGAGTGATCCATGAGAAGGGCAGGAGTGGAGCACAGGGACAAAGGCAGGAGTCCCTGCGTCTGCACGTTTGGTAAGTTGCAGACTTTGTGCTTGCCTCCTTGCTGCTGTCACACAAATATCCAAATAGCTACAAGGATCCCATGGGGATGAAAGTGTTGTAGACTTTGAAGGTAGTTCAGAGATGCTGGGGTATGGTAAACCAATACTTAGTCCATACCTAACACTTTGCATCTGTAGATGGAAAACCAGTCTTGCTACCAGCATGAACTCTGGGAGAAGTGGGCAAGGTTTCAGCAGCCAGCTGAAATTATCCAGCTGAAATTACCCAGACTCCCTTGGCCTGTCGTGCTGCAGAGAAAGTGGAGCCTTCTTTGCTTTTGCTCCTTGCCTCCTTCAGCCTGGCCTTCCATAAACAACTGGGGGGAGTTTCGGGTGTTACTAATTTTAATAAAGTGGTTTTAAGAATGTTTTGCCTCTCCAGAGCTTTCATAACATATAGTAATAGAGGCCTTTGGCAGGAGCAGTAAAGCAAATTGCTCCCACCCTCCCTTAGCATGCGGTAAGCTGTGTGTGTCCCAGCAGCCACGTGACTGAAAGTCTGAACACGGCGCAGCACCTGGGAAGCCGGGAATGCCCGTGTGAAAGGCGCAGGCTCCCTGTCCTGCACAGAAGCACCAGCCTCTGCTCTCCCACGCTCTCTGGGCCCATGATCTCTGCCAGTTCGTGCAGCTCCTTCTTTTGGAGATGATGGGGAAAGCTCTGTCACTGGGGATGCACATCCTTGCACCATGGTTTACTCCAAGCCTTAATTTTCTTTGCTTTTGAGGGCTTGCATCAGACTGTCAGGCACTATTGAACAGAGACATTTGTGTTTATCTGCCTACCTGGTAAGGGAAAGGTAAGCAATTTTTATGCTTCAAATGCCTCTCATATCTCCCCAAGGGCTTTTAGCTATCTTGTTCCTTGGCTGTAGATACAGTTGTAGTGGGTGTAAGTTACAGCTTCCTCCTGCTCTATCTGCAAAGCAATCTGGATCCTAGCTGAGTTCATAGTGCAGTATGCAGTGATCTACCTTAGAACAAGTGGGGTCAGGACTTCACACTGCTTCCTTTGTCCCTTGTTTTAAATTAAACAAGTTCCTGATGATTTCCTTTACAGCGAACATCTATTTCAGGTGTGGCTGTCGCTGTTCCAGTGGTGCTAATGATGGGTTAGAGGGCTGTAACACGGGCCTGACATTTCCAGGTGACAGTAGGGATGACACCAGAGCAGTCTGTGCCACTCACAGGAACAGAGGAGAAGAAAATCATGTCCTATCTGTGAAGGTTTTAGGAACACCACTGAGGTTGCTGGAAATCAGACTTGTAATTTTTTTTCTTGCTTGTGACATAGCATAAGTCTTGTCCTTTTAGCCAAAGTCTGGGGGAAGTAGCTGAATACTTTGCTGACATCTGACCTGATGCTACCATGATTGTAGCCTGGAGTTGCAGTTCTTCAAGGCACTTGTTTTGGGAGCTAGGGATGTCCTGTGAGACTACTTGGCATCAGCACACTCCCTGTAGTGGGTTGTTCACATGTGAACAAGCAGTGACTCAACTCAGTGCTTCTACTTCTACACCAAGAATTCTTAGTGTTGCTCTTCTGTTTTCTTCCAAGCTGGAGCTTCCCTCTGCATGAAAACAATTCCTCTATCCCTCAGAGCTAGCTACCCAGCTAGCCAAATATGAGCCAACCAGGATAGGTGTGCCTTGCTTTTAATAAAGTATTTAGCTGACAGGGAACTTTGAGCTTCTCTCTAGCTCTGCTAGGAGGTTCTGTCCTGAGATGCACTGCCAAAACTTAAGAGTTAGGTGTTATGACTTCCTTTTGAAAGGTGTCTTTAGATTTACTGCAGAAAATTTGCAGATTACAGGTATCTAATTATTGACCATCGAAAAAACCCATTTTGCAACACTGAAGAAACTCACAAGAAAATTTAGATTTTTCTCTGTGTGTCACTGTCTTCATTCAGCTGGAATGGATTGTTTATATGAAAGCGAAAAAAACCCTACCTGTCGGTAAGATGCAGCAACAAGCATTTGTATCAGTGTAACTCCCTTGCCTTCTCTACCTGAGCGAGAACTACACAGCGTAAGCCTCTGGGAAATAATGCCAACAGTAGCGTATCATTCCTTTGATTTAAAATTCCCAGCAAATGCTCTGCAAATGCACCAACTCTATGAACAGTTTGTAGAAGCCATGAAGTAGAAATCTTGGTATGTACCACGAGAGGCAATGTGTGGTCAGTACGGGTTGTGCAACATTACCAGTGAAGCCGCAGGAGAGATGCAGACGCTGCAGACGGGCATGTATCAAACCGGTCAAGTGCAGCTGAGGGGCTTCTGACAGGATATTTACAAATTGGTGATATCCTGTTTATGGGAACCACGCAAACAATCGAAGGCCGTTGCCCAGAGGCTCCACTGTTACTCAGATCTGCGTAAAAGACAGTTCGGATAGGAGCAATGGAGCCGGCGCTCCGATGATGTGACATGGCAATCAAAGCTGCTCCGCTGTAATTAAACGCACGCAGTGATGCGCGGTGCGTTGCATAAGGTGCAGTGTGAGACGCTGGGAAAAGGCTTGCAGAGAGACCTCTGGTTTAGTTTAGTTAACCTGTGCGCCCTTTAAAGTGGCTGATTTGGAAAGATGGGTAATGAGCTTTGTGTACTGTAGCTCTTCCTGGAAATCTCTCTCCTGATTCACAAAGGGGAATGTTACGGGAACAAAACAGGGGGAAGGGCTGAGGAGGCAGGATGGAGAGAGAAGAGCAGAGCTGTGTTCTGCACCGGATCTCAGGTCTGGCATGTTTAACCTGAGACAGGCCGTCTCCTGTGCTGGCTTAATGGCCTTCAGGCTGATGTCAGGCAGCTTGTATGCTGGGTTTGGAAGTTTGGGCAGGGTAGCTTAATCCAAGTGTGGAGCTGGAAAGTGAGCGTGCGATGCTTGAGGGGTGACCTCGGCTGTAGGGACGCTGCAACTCAGGGGCCAACAGTGTCTCATCCTGAGCATGTGATGTTCAGCCTCACAAAAAAGGGGTTCTCAGGGATAGCTGTTGAAAATCCTGTTGAGGAAGTATTGTTGTTCAGAAGTTTAATGAGGTTCAGAGACCAAATTTGTGGTTGACAGCCTTGGCTAATTTATCCTTGTTCCCTAACCCTTAATTTTTTGTATGAAGGACAAAGACCCTAGCTGCAGGAGGATCAATCAAGAACTGCCAGCCATAGCTTAGTGCTGTTGTTAATTTAATAGCATCGCTGATCTAATTGAACCCAGCCCTGGCCTTTGTCCTGTCCCACTTGATTTACACACATGCGCTCCCAGTGTCATAAAGGAAATCTCCTGCCTCTCTTAAATAACACTAAGCTGCAGGAACGAGGACAAGGGGGTGGATGTGTAGATACCACACAGAGTTATGTGGGAAGTGGCACAGTCAGCCAGCTGGCTGCTGCCACCTCCCACCCTGGACATCCAGTTGCATTTTCCTGTCTTATCCCATCTCCTACTTGCGCCTCAAACGACCAGCACTCTCTGTACCTACGGATGGAGAGACAGAACAAGTTCCCTGGGGCCTGGGCCTTCATCTCCCCTTGGCCCTTGGGGAAACCCAGAGCTCCTTGCTGAGAGAGCACAGAAACATGCAGGCACCTTTTATTTTGCTTTTTAGTGTGGGAGAAATTCAGGCTGCACTCTTGAGATAGGTTGGGTAACAGCTAGCTCTCACCAGAGAACTGGGGTCTGTCTCCTTTCCTGGTAGCTGACAGCAGCCTGACCTGCATAAATGGGAGGGAAAATCAGCACTGTAGGCAGATGGTTTCCACCTGCCCACCGCAGGGGCTCTCCCTGTCCTTCTCAGCCCCACAGAGGCCTACAGTCCTTCCCTCTGGCTTCCAGTCAGTACCCAGTCTGTGGCTAAGTTGGCTAATCCATTTCTTCCTGTGTAACCTAGGAACGGTGTCCAGGGAGACTTGGATACCTGAGATGATGTTCAGACCATTGATGGGAGGAGAAGGTGACTAGAAGATGATTTCACATAGTCTTGGTCGTTCCCAAACCAAACCCCAGAGGTTTCCACATACCATGTGACTCATGGGCTCTCAAGAGTTGGTGGTACTGAATTCACTGGAGATCAAAGAATATGGAGTTTTATAGCAGGCTGGGCCCAGTCAGGGAAAACACCGAGTGGAAATGTGTCGTCGGGTGTTGCAATGTCAAAGTATTCCTGATCACTTCTTTCCCTTCTACCTGCAGACACAGAGCATGATATCCAGCCTGGTTCCCAGCTGATGTGAGCTGGAGGGAGTGCCATGGATTATTTTTGCTGGAGTTGTAGGAGAGCTTCACTGGGGACCACAGTGTCCTAGTTTGAAATGTGACTGGACAACTGTGTTTATAGGCTCCCTGGGGCAGACTGTCTCATCATCTCTGCATGACAATAAAGGCCTGATCCTCACAGCCTTCTTTTTTTTTTTTTGTCACTTCAGTAATAGTAATGATTAATAGTAATTATCAGAACAGTAGTGGGAGTGTCCCATAATGCTAGTGGATGGGGGAATTCCACTAAGGGCATCTGCTACAGTGCTTAGTGCTAGTTACCAGGCCAAACAAATACACCGGAGACCTGTGGCTCTTTCCTAGATTTGGTTTCTGGAACATGTGTTGGCTAAGCTGGTTTCAGGTGGATTGCTGTTTACTCCATCATCCCTAATAACACACTGCTCCTGTCCAGGGTTCTCCAGCTCCCGTGTGCGTGGCTGGCGTGCAGGTGACAGTCACTGCTGTGTTGCAGCCAAAACGCGGAGTCTGCCGACAGCTGAAGTCCCGGTGGTGGAGCAGGGCCTGTGCTGAGTCACAGCTCAGTGCTGCTTTGGATTCAGCAGGCCAAGCACAGGCAGGGAAACAGCCTGCTAGGCAGCCCTTCCTCTGCTCATATATGCTTGAGATATAAGAGCAAAATGTTTATCAAGGGCCAAAATAAACTTGCCAAAGGGATTGAAGCCAATGCAGCTGAGGCCTGTGACGGCCAAGATTCCCAGAGGAGCAGTGAAGAGTCAGGGCCTCTACTGATGATGTGTGTGCAGCACATATTGCTCAGGCTTTAGTGCAGGCCTTGGAGATTGGTGCCGTGCTTCTCACTCGTCTTCCTCTTGTCTTCCCCATGCTGACACCAGCTGTCCCAATGGGAGGTGCAGGAGAGGCATGGAAGGTCAAGATGGAGAGCCCACAGCCAGGAGAGACTGCTGTGCAGAAAACCTGAGAGCAGCTGGTGAGTCACACTGGTCCCCATTGCAGTGGCTTCGCCATCATTTCACTGTCCTGACATGGATGTCACTCTCTCATGGATGTCATCCACTCTGGGCAGAGCCATCGAGTGGGTGGGCCATACGGCCACCCACCAGGGGCATGCTGCCATGTAGGAATTTCAGTTCTATTGGCCACTGATCAGGGACATAAATGATGCACCCATGTGTGCACATGGTGACTTATTTGTCAGAGAAGGCAATCTTCACCTGTGCATATGTTCCGTCTCTCAGCAGTTAATCCTTGTCCCCGGAGAATGAGAAATTCTGAGGAAGTGATGACTTGATAAAGTCAAAAGAGGTGCTGATGGACAGAACAGCACACAGGACCGATGGGTAAGGGGCTGGTGTTCTCCCAGCTGGCTTGCGCCCTACTACATACTGTGGGGAAACTCCCTTTGCTTCAAGCTTTGTCCTTCTATTATTCTATTCTATTCTATGTAATTGTTCTAAACAGTTCACCCAAAGCAAGGAGAAACAATTAATAGATACAGGGACGGTGATATTGGGGGGACTTGGCTCGATACCACTCTCAGCAAGGGCATGGGTTTGTTTAGCACCAAGTAAAGGCAGAAGCCATGGAAAGACTCCACAAATGAGAAAGGCTTCAACCCCTCGAAGGCTAAGAAATCACTCAGCATGGAGCACTGGGCTGTAATTAGGAAAGGGAAATCACCAGCTGAGCATTAAGAAGTTCTTGCTGCCCATGAGATGTGTTGAGCCATTCAGGATTTGCCCAGGGGAGAGTAATGGCAAAGTCATACAAGCCAGGAGAATGAAGTTTTAAAAACTGCCCTTTAGGGAGGAATGCAGCATGAACTGGGAAACCTGTCTCCCTTTTCAATGCCATCTTCTGAGATGGATGAGAATTAGCTGCTTGGGGTTTTTTTTCCTTTCTTTTTTAAATTGCTGGTTAATGCTGACCCAAGAAGTTGGCAAAGAAATCAGTGAATTTAGGGAATTGTTCTTTATTTTTAATAGCAAAACATCTCTGTTGTCCAGTAACTTTGACCTCATGCTGTGTTTACAGGAAGAGGCATCAGCCACTTTCAGTCCTGGGTGCAGAATTTGAACTCTCATAGTTTATAGGAGAGAATGGTTGTTTAATTCTTCCCTCACATTCATGGCAAATTTGAAACTGACCTTTAAACTGAGTAATTTGGCTCAAGGTTTTTCTTTACTCCATTTCCTCCAGCTGGTTCCCTCTATGTATTCCAGTTAAAAATACTTTCCATTCTTAGGGCATTTGTGTTCCCGTGACTCTCAAGATTTTTACCATTTATGATTTTCACAAAATCATGGAATCGTTTAGGTTGGAAAGGCCCTCTAAGATCATTGAGTCCAACCATTCCCCCCGGCACTGCAAAGCCCACCACTGAACTGTGACTCCAATGCCACATCTACGTGCCTTTTATATCCCTTTGGGAACTTAATATTAATCTTGTGTAGTTCAAATGAAAGTGCTGCCAAGAGTGAGGTGCATTCCAATGGATGGCTGACCTTCTGAGAGTATTTCTTGAGCATCTCTCATTTTGTGCAATGAAAACTGTATGTAAGTCTGCTTACAGACATACTGACATGTGCACTCATGCTGTTTGAAAAATTCTGGATGGTTTTCCCAAGAATTTATGAAATTGCTGGTTTTTGTTACTTCGTGTGTGTGTGTAACAGGGGTGAGTGCATCAGTGCAAGACTAGGAATGATTTTCTTTCAATTTCAAAAATACTTTCTAGTAAGAAACGATGTTGATTTTGCAAATTCGTCCTGTTTTCAGGAGATGAAACCAATGCAGATCCATGCCCACAGCAGCAATGCATAAAACCAGGTGCAAGTCCTACAGAAGACAGCTAAAGTAAGTGGTCCAGACACTGGCCATGTATGGTTTTAATATGTAAAAACACACACATAAGGTGGCAGTTCATTGCTGTGAACACATGTATTCCTTGTACAGCATGTCCCCGTGAGGAAAACAGACACCACAGGAAAATATGCATTTAAGCTGTGTTTTTTCCTCTTTAAATCAGAAAGGGCATGTTGTTCATAGAAAGTGCTGTGCACCATCACTGATGGGTGCACTGACAGACAAGTCTCAGTCTGTACCTGTGCAATAATCACTGCTGTGAGTGTGCTGCTCTGTCCCAGAAAGGGAGGTGAATGCCTGAGACAATGCAAGGACTGAAGCAAGCTGAAGCAAGGACTTCAGCTGAGCCTCTGTACTTTGTAAAGAGAGGTTTTCTTTAAAGGTGGTTATTAAGGCAGTGCAAGGTAATAAAAGGAAGCAAGACTTTCGCACAAGTTCTTAAAGTACTTCCTCATATTCTTGTTACACTTGTAAAGAAAGAAAATCCTGAGATGTCAAAGCATTCAGGGGGGCTCCTCACTAGTTGGGTGCCAAGGGGCACAAATCCATGGGCACCTTGCCCTGGGCATGCCGGTTCACTCCGGCTGGAATCGAGGCCAGCAGCGGAGATGCACCCGTGATGCTCTGTTGCCCAACCAGTGCTGCCTCTCAGCATTGCACAGACTTGTCGCTCCTACCGGGACCTGTGGGATGCAATGAGCCTGCCTTACAATGGCCCCATTGATGCTGCAAGGCCTCTTGGAAAACTGGCTCTTAAGGTGTGTGCCAGCCTTACCCCAAGAGGCATCCTCCACGTGGTGCAGGGGGTGGTGAAAGCCGCACGCAGGGATGCCGGATGCGAAATCAGGCACTGTGAAACAAAGCACATTACAGAAAGATGAAACAAAGATGTGTCCTGATACTTGTTTTCCATATATTCAGATCTGAAAGAGGAAATTCCGGTACAAGACTATAATTAAATGTTGCCTTTCAGAGGATAAATCATGCAGGAATTTAAGGGTAAAATTAATTATAAAGTGGAAGTTCTTCGGTGATGCCGCTTTTTAAGGCATCTGTAAGCCCACACACAGAAACACGTTGCTAATAATTGCAATTCCTTCCTTTACTCATTATGATCCCTGAAAGAGCAGACAATAAAATCTTTAATAAGGGGGATCAGCACAAATTAAGGAAGCAACAAAAACAGTCATGCAGCATAAAAAAAGACACCATCTGCATGGCATGACTAATTAGAGGGGGAAGAAAGGGGACTTAGAAAAAGATTCCAGCTATATCATGGCCCACTTGCTGTGGAGGGCATCCTTCTACATGCTACTTTCACACCGAGCTTTATTACATTTATCTTGCCAACTCTCATACTATTTAGGTAATTAATAAGTGGTGCTGACACACAAGTCTGTAGCAACATGCTGCCTTTTTTCACTTCAGCATCTCCATGCCACTGTAGACCTAAGAAAATGCTCCAAAAATAAGGAGTATGTTTTGTAAGTACCAGATCTATTGCAGCCCCCTGAATGAATGTCTTTATTACTTAGAACTGCATTCTGAACATGGAGTTGTGGAATATGGTATTCTGCCAAGTATCTTCTACAGTTACCTCTCTTGTATCAATAACTGCTTATAAAATGGAGAAATAGGGACACTTAAGTCATCAGCTGGTGCAGTGCAGCTCAGTGCCAGTACTCAGGTTCTTTTCACTGTGAGATAGGCTTATCAGTGCCACAATAAACTGGGTATCGATGTGCCTTTATCGAGAGCGGTAAGGCAGGGGAAGATGATTTTTCCTTTAAAAGGAAAAGAAGTAAACCATCATTGCTGAGCAGCTTCTTGAGATGAAACACACTTCATATTTTAGGCAAATGTGTACAGTAGGGATTTGGTGGGTGGGATCCCTCAGTCATCCGATGGTGGGATATAACTGCTGAATGAGGTCTTGCCTAATATAGCGACAGAGTACGTGGGTTTCAACAGGATGCCTGAAAGGAATTTCTTAAAAACTAGCTGTAACTGGTTGGCTGCTCTTTCAAGGATCTTATAACTGAAAGAGGTGTTGCTTCCAGGAACTGCCTGTGCTACTGGGCCATGATGGGGCCAAGGGCTGGAGGGGGAACATGGCGTACGCACCCCCTGAGCTCAAGACCATTGCGGCCAGCCCAGGTGCTGGCATTCCCGCTGCCTGTGCTGTAACCTAATAAGCCATTTCTGCCCCTAGCTCCGGGCTCCCTGGCAGCTGTACGTGTGCACTGAGGGTCACTTCAGAAATTCCAGGAGATGGGAGATTAGGCCAGCAAGTTTCCAGTTTCCCACCCTGGGGTGTTTCCCAAACCTTGGTTTAGGAACAGGTGGTGTTCATGGCAACGCGATGGCCCAGTGGTCCCTTGTGTGCCAGCAGGGCCTACCTGGGCAGCTGGCTCCGGGTCTGCAGGGCCTCGTGCCATTGCAATCGCATGGATGCTTTGAGGACAAGCAGAGATAGCGGTCCCGAGCTTGTGCTGTAGGCATTCAGAGCCCCGGGAAGTCCCGGGCATCAGCGCCTGGGCTAGACCGCTCAGAGGGCTCTGGTAATTTTACGGCCCCAGGTACTATTTGCAGTGCTACATGCTGGAACGAGGGACACCTAATGCACCCGGGCACCGGCCGACGGCCGGAGGGGGCAGAGCTGCCCCCCGCTCCCGGCGAAGGGCCGGAACAGCCGGGCCGCGGCGCTGTCCCTGCCCGCCGTCGGGGCATCGCCTGCGGGCAGAGCAGGGGGCGGCCCGGCCCAGTCCGAATGCCGGGGGCGGCGAGGCAGGAAGCGCGGAGGCCGAGCCGGGCCACTGCCTCCAGCCGGGCGGGCCGAGTGTCGCGGCGGACGGCCCCGCCTCTCCGCCGGCACATAAAAGTGCGGCCGGCTGCCCGGCGGATTCCACACCGCTGCACCGCTCCAGCCGCTGTCGCCTCCCTTCCTGCTGCCTCCTCTGCTCCTTGGGGACCGAGGGCGATGGACTCCAGCTGCCTGTGGGCCCGCAGCCTGCTGCTTTTCCTCGGTAAGCGGCAAGGTCCCCGTTCCCGCGGGCAAGGGTTGGGAGAACATCGGGTGCTGCGTCCTGGGGCAGGGACTGGCTGCTGGGAAGTGTGCGTCAAAGCAGATTTAACGTTCAGGTTGCCTTCAGGTGAAGCCGATGGGTTTCTCTCCGAGATGAAGTCCCAGGCGCTGACAGGTGTACCCGGGTGGATTGTATGAGCTGAGGAGTGGAGCACACACCACGCTCTGTGATGTGTTGTTACAGGATGTTGCTTGTGCGATGCCCAGGTGTGTCCTGTGACTGAGTGAAGGTGAACATTCTTTCCCTTCTCCCCAGCTCTGCTCCCAGTGCAGTCTGTTCTCTTTCACCTTGACCTGTCCTGTTTGTAGCCTGGTCCTGCTGCCTTTGCCCAGACCATGCTCTGGGCGAGCTCAGTGGGTCAGTCCTCACAGCAGCAGAGACTTCCTGATGATAACAAAACAGGTTGTGGCCTCCTTCTGCTTGACACTTCTCCACCTCTTCGCTGGGAGTGTGTTACTCCATTGTATGACATAAGCTACCTGAAAGTCTCAAGTGAACACGTGTATCCTCAGAGCATCAAGAGTCCTGGGGCCTGGGTGTGCTGTGATGCAAGAGCTGATCCTTGTCACACACCTCCATGGGGCGCTGGCAGTGACAGGTGGCAACTGCTGAGAGCCAACCCTGTTGGACAACTTGAGCTCTGTGGGCAGCAGAGTCCTGAGACCTGGCACACTCACGCCTTGCTTTAATGACAAAGCATATTCTCACACTCACAATATTGGGCTCGAGGTCGTAGCTGATGGACAAACTCAGTCCCCAGGACTTCTGTTTTGGGACGGATGTTTTCCTCACCTTCTGAGCCCACTGCAGCATGAGTTTGTGTCTTTCATCTTAGCTGGGTATTTCCATAACAGTTGATGGATCAGCTGCTGCACAGCATCTCACTTGTCAGGACAGCAAGCTAAACATCTTGTAGTTTGTGAGTCAGCCATGCTTTGCACAAAACTGACACTGGTAGGAACTGGTATGTCTTCATGGGTCTATATGTGAATTTTGTTGTTTCCGGGGCAGGCACAACATCTAATAGTAAGGGATGGGTTAGTCATAGCTAGGTGGCATCATAACAAATCCTATGAGCACTTTACTGCCTTCCACTCCCAGGGCAGGAGTGTGGGTAGAACTCGGTACTTCTGGGAAGACTGGCACTGGTGTTATGCCAGACTGGAGGAGGTTCCCTGCTGAATGGCTGAAGCCTTACTGAAGTGACTGTCCTTGCCAGGTTCATATCCTGGCTATTGTGGTCTTGGAGACTGCGCAGCACAAAGGCAGTTGTGGGACAGAGATGTCACTCACTCCTGAGGGGACGTGGTGCTATGCCAGCCACATTTGATTGTGTTGGTGATGGAGACAAGCCGGGGCCCTGCCTTTTCTGGGAGTTGCTGCAGGAGCCTTGGCACCAATCTCCTTGTTGCTCCCTGTAATGCCCCCAGAAGGCAGGCGTTGGACCTCCAGACTCACTGGACAGGTCCAGGACCTGTTGATCTTACGTTTTCCTGTGTCAAATTCTCCTGGCTCTCAGCAAATCGGATCAGCATAAAGATCGTTGCATCTGACGGTGGGGAAAGTGTTAGTGGCCGATGTGTCTGGCTGGAAGTAATAAGAGATTTCTGCTTTTGTGGCATAGGGACTTCAGCCCCACGCAAGTGGGGGGAAGCAGTGTGGCTGTGACACAGGGGCAGCATGTGAGTAAGATCAGTGGTGCGTAGGTCTCCAGAGGGGTGGACACGGTACTGGGACAACTGGGTGCACATAACTGCATTGTGTCAGTGTAAGGGTAAGTCCTGGTGCAATGCTGAAGATGATCGTGTGGGCCTGTAGCAATTTTGGAGCACCAGTCTTGCCATGACAGACTGGTGTTTTTTCTTAGAGCTGCTGTGACCTGATCCTGGACATCCACAACTGTGAATCTACGGTTCTGGAATTAAACAGTGGTAGTAGGGATGCTCACAAAGCCAATGGGACAGGCTGGCTAACTTCCATGTTCCCTACTTGGTTTGCCCAAAGAAGACAGAAGACAGTTAATACATGCCCTGGATGTCCAAAATCAGGTGATAGGGATGCACCTTGATCTGTCTTTGCAGTTAAAATGGGCTGAGATCCTTCAGGTGTGTGTCACCTGGGCACCTCTGCTTTGGAGGTGCAACCCAGGCGAAGGGTGCAGGTGCCGCTGCTGTGGCAGAGACCACAGAGGTGCTGAATGGGAGCAGCACCATTGAGGTGAATTAGTACAAGACCGGCAATCTCGGTGACAGACAAAGCTGACTCAAACAGTGATTGAGCTCTGAGAAACTTGACAGTTCCCCTAGTGTAAATCCCCCACAGAGCTGTCCTCGGTTTAGTGTATCTTGCATGTGCATCCTTCACCCTTAGCAGTCATCCTGCCACTGGAAACTACAGCTGGCTCGCAGTGGGGAAACTGATGATTAACCCTTGCGGGTCGTCTCTGATGGAGGCTGAGGAAGCAAAGGCAGTTGGTCACTGGCTCTCATTTTCCTTTCTTCCCTCATGGAAGTACAAGTAAGCAGCAGCATTATTCCTGTTCCAGTAAGTGCTGTCAGTGTTCACCTTGCAGGTACACCTGTGAAGCCAGATGGCATTATGATGTAGGAATATGACATTAACACTCACATTCCTGCAAGACACGAATGAAAATCCACCACCTCATTACTCTTATCTTGTACCCTGTGTTTGCTTAATGAACAGTGAAGGAATAAAAATATAACCTCTCCCAGGTGCTGTGTTTAGCATGCATCATCTGATAAATATCCTGGGAAAGGCTCTCCTTTGCCATTGCAGTGTGTGGATCCCTTATCCTCCCAGTGATGTCAGAGGGGAAATATGTGCATGGGGGAAAGGGCAAAACAAGAGCAGTGCAGAGCAGGAAGAACTTTGCCCAAAAGCAGAAAATACTGCTGGGTGTCAGCAAACATCCACGCCTGCGGTCCAGCCTTTCCGGCCCTGAGTGCCTGCAGTCAGGTGGAGGAGGCACCCACACATGGCTGGGATCGGGAAAGCCCTTGGGCAGTGTTGGAGGAGGAAGTTATTTTTAATTGGTCCCCCATAGATGTCTGAGTTGTGGCCTTTAACTGGAAAGCCATGCTTCCTTCTGAGGCCAAGAGGAGAGCTGACCTGTCTCTTCCATGGACCTGCGTTGGAGTTTTCTCAAATGCAAAAGCCAGGTTCTGTTAAGTCTCCAGCTGGGAACTTCAGCTTAAAAAGCAGCTGCTCGGGTTATGCCCAGGTCAAGGAAGTGTGCAAACTGTGACAGAAATGTGTAGGCTGCATGAGATCCTCAGCTGGCTTAATCCATCTGCTTAACAAGTGGGTATCTGGGATACCTCTGGCATCTTTAGCCTTGACTTTTGTTAATTTCTGTCCGTAATTCTTTCTCTGACATGATGTATCCTTAGTGGGATACTGCTGTTCTATGCCATAGCTTCTCCCTGCCAAGGGAGCAGCTTAGTCCATGGAGCACCCCTGAAATGTCTCCTTAGTTCCTGGGAAGAAGAACTGACCCAGTAAATCTTTTTCCAGCATCTTTTGGGACCCCAGGTCCCTGGGCTGTTCCTGTCTGACAGCTGATGCCCTCTCCTTTCACACACTTGAACTTATGTTTTAGCAACTCAGAGTGGCCTCACAGAAGTGTTGAACTGCTGCTGCTGAGGAAATCTACAGTGAGTGCACTGCCGCTTAACAAAAATCCCACCCTGAAAGTAAACTTGCATGTCCTGCCCCATTGGAGGGAAAGGCAGGTCCTGCTGAGTCATGCCGGCCAGCACAGCAGTCTCCAGCTGGTACAGGTGTGGGCACCGTGGATCTGTTACTGTGGCGCTGGCTCTGGGAGACCTGGGCTTTGTTTTTTCTTCTAGAGCCTGGTGGAAATCTGGCTTACTAGCTTTGCAAGGAATGCAGTGTAGAGGGAGGTAAGAAGGAGGAATAATGTTTTTAAAAATGCAAACACAGGAAGAAGCCCTGTCCCTCTTCGGTATTCCTGCTGGTTTTGTGTGTAGCTGGAGTGAAGGATAAAGGAAGCCTACTGATCACCCAGAAGTAGATGAGCTGCCGGAAATCCATAAATTACCACTACTAGATTTAACCCTGAGATGTAATGAAACTTTCTAATAACTGGAGTTGAATTAGAATGATCGGGAAATTATGGAGGCACACTCCCTCCATTAGACATGCATGACCTGACAAGTTAATAGAGGCAAACAGCCCAAAGACACAAATTACTGACTTCCGTGGAATGGGGCTGATGACTAAGCAGCTCATAAGCAGGTTAATTTGTGACCACAGCAGGAGTTTTAGCCAGGTGGATTTCATGGCCAGCCGGGGCAGACATTCACTATTCCTCATGGACCAGCCGTGAAACTACAAGCACCTGTGCTGGCTTTTGAATCATGTTTGGAAATGTTCATTTAACTAGTGGAACACCTGAAAGCTGTGCCTGTTTCTTCTGGTGTTCTGCTAAGTAACAGTGGCCCAGGCTCCGTAAAGTGGTCAGTAACCTCTACAAGCCCGTGGGCAGATGAGGAGTGTTTGGTGTCCCATGTTAGCAGCTTCGCAAGCAGACTTTTTACCAAGGAACTGCCAGAGGAGTGGGTGTCACTGCAGGAACTGTCCAGCCCTTCAGCTGTCTTCAGCAAGGAGAGGGCTGAGGAAGTACTTTGCTGGTAAAGAGCAGCTTTTGTGTTAAGCCTATCTGGAGCAGTTTGTGGTCTCTGAAGCCAGTGGTGGGGTGCTGAGCCTGGCTCAGCACTGACCTGGTCAGCACTGCTGAGTCACCAGCTGCACTGACTTGCAGATTCCTAGGAAATTCTCTTCCTGTGGGCTGTTGTGATTCAAGGATATCTTGATTTTGATCAGCAAAAGGACTCCTCCTGTGATGAATGCTGGACTGTCATGCCTAATTGTGGAAGCCTGGCTATTTCCCTTGCACAGGTGCCATGCCAGACCAGTCAGAAACCTAACATGATCATCAAATGGCCTAATTCCTGCCTCTCCCCGTAATCTCTCCAAGCCTGTTCCTGCCCAGTTTCACTCTGAGTGTGGGTGAGAGGTGGTCACAGACACTAGGTTTCTGGTCTGTTGCATCTTTGTTCTGCATAAGTTTGTATTTCAAAGATGTTTCTTTGGGCTGCCATATAGGATGTAGGCAGCACCTCACTCAGACCTATATTTTTTCAGCTTTCAGCTTCGGGTCTTTCCTACTGTGATGAGAAGCTTCTGTTCTTCTTGTATTAATTACTACAGCAGCTTAAATACTTAACTGAAAATGCATCTTGTTTTGACTCTTGTTTTTATTCTCTTACAGGTTACCTATTGCAAGCAGTCCTGAGCACAACAGTGATCCCGTTATGTGGGCCTGGTGAAATGGAGAACTGCACAACAGCGCTCAGTAAGTACTGCACAGCTCTCTGTAAATAACAGATCTTCGGTTCCCGTCTTCCTTGGGCTGGCAGCCTCACTGAGGTGCCCTTGGGAATCGTTTTTCTCTGAGCAGCATTTCTGCTGAGGTGCTAATGAGATATCTTTGCAGTCCAGACAGAGAACAGCCCACGTGTGGCCCAAGTTGGGATAACGAGATGCAAGCCTGAAATGAAGGACTACTGCTTCCATGGGCAATGCGTGTACATCGTGGACTTGGATGAGCACTACTGCAGGTATGGACAGGCCCCACTCATCCTGCAGATCTCCCTGAGGTGGGCTTTGAGGGGAACTTTGATCTGGCTGCCATTGACACTTAGCTGAAAGACCAATCCAGCCAAGTATTAAAGGCTCACAAGAAAATGAAGAGGAGCACCATGTCTATAACGCTCGTCTGCATTTAAGGAAGTGTTTAGCACACGTGCTGCCTCCAGTGATCTCTCTGAGAGTCTCAGATACCTGAAATTAGTGACCAACCCTGCTTAGACTTTGGACACTCTTTCTGATGTGCTTCCCTGTCCATCTGTATTTATACTAGTATGAAATCCAGAACTCAGGCACAGTGCCACGGTCTCTCCTTTGATCCAACCTACAAAATAAAGACCCTTTAGGCATTTTTAAGGGTATTGCTCGTTTACCTGAACAGTTTGCGACCGTCTCTAGGACCACGTGGGCTTGAGTTACATCATTTTAAGTGCCTCATCCCTGGGGAAACAGCAGGCCAGCAGCATGGGATGCTCTGTGAGCTGCTGAGGTGTAACCCCACTGCCGTGTCTCTGACTGTGCCTCTCTCACCCTCAGGTGTGACGTGGGCTTCTCCGGAGTGCGGTGCGTGCACTCAGAGCTGGTCCGGCAGCCCCTCAGCAAGGAGTATGTGGCACTGACCGTCATCGTGGTCCTGCTCTTCCTCGGGGCCCTCTCTCTCGCCAGCTACTACATCTGCAGAAGGTGAGACTCGTGTTCCTGGTGTTCCTCTGAGCACCCCTGGGTAGCTTGGAACACCTCACTCACAGGGCAGGTCGATACACAGACCCGCTCACCTGCGCTTGAAGTGCTCGGGACAGGCAGCGTGCTGGCAGCGTGGCACGGCCCAGGCTGCAGGCCAGGCAGCAGCACTCCCAGCGCCTGTTCACCCTGATGCTGGGGCTCTGTAGGTTGGTCGTGTCTGGCTTAGAGGGTGTGTTGAGATCAAGGAGAGAGCAGACAGGGAATAGGAAAGTTCTAGTCCTTTCATTGGTAATGCTATTCCCTCAGGCATCAGGGGCTGCAGAGCAGCTGGATTTCTACCAGCTGATTTGTTGGTCTGGTACGTTATTGTGGTGTTATCGTGAGCACTGCCTTATCAGCTTTACCGTGCGGGACAGTACTCTTCTCCATGAACAGATCCAAAGCAGCAGGAATCATTTGCCAGCCTAAAAACCCTAAAAACTAATGGTAAGCACTTGTCAGAGAGCTGAGGAGGTGGAACAACTCCAGAGGGAGAGCTCAGTTCCCCAGATCTCATAGGTAGCCAGATGGTAACCAGCAGGATTTCTCAAAGACAAGCCTAGTACCAGCAGGAAGACTTTAATTCAGATGTGGAATTGTCAGTGAAGAGTCGAGAAAGGAGACTGCATTCAAGTGATGTCAGACCTGGAAATGAGCACAGACAGAGCCCAGCTGCTAGAGATTTAAAACAAATGTGAGGAGCTCGTACATCTTTTTTTTCCTTCTTTCCTTTGCCCCCCACTCCCCAAAAGCAATTGGCTTTCCAGAACTCACATTTCTCTCTTCTACTCCAGGTACCACAACAAGAGGAGACAAACAAATGCCAGTGAATACAAGGAAGTTGGTGCCCTATAGGAGAAGCTGTAGCTTCCTGCAGTGTTCTGTTCATCTGGATGGACTCAGTGGCTACCCGTCTATTTAAATGTTATTTTTGTTAATAATATTTACAATATTTATAACCTTTAAAAAATTTCAATTGTTTGGTGATTCAATAAGCATAGGTCAAGCATTTTATTTTCAGTGTTTTATTTTTTTATTAAATAATATTTCCTAAAGGGAATCCCACCTAAGTGGTTCTTTGGGATAGAGATATATTTTTATAAAAACTCGTCTTCTTGCTCTGGAGAGAAGAATTTTGTATTTATTCTTGTGAATATACTCAAAGCAATTGTATTCCTTGAAATAAAAGTTGTAGACAAAGTCAAAATGTCTGCTGATTCCAGAGAGTGGTGGTGAATGGAGTTACCTCTAGCTGGCTGCCTGCCTCTGGGGATGTTCCATAGAGCTCAGTACTGGGACCAGTTCTGTTTCATATCTTCATCGACAAATCCTCATGAAAGCAAAGACATTGAGAGCCTGGAGTGTATCCAGAGAAGGAAGGTGGGGAAGGGTCTGGAGCACACATCTGGTGAAGAGCAGCTGAGGGAGCTCAGTATGGAGAAAAGGAGGCTCCGGAGGGAACCTTCTGTCTCTCCACAACTCCCTGACAGGAGGGGGCAGCCAGGGTGGGTCGGGGGAGCTGCTTCCAGAGAACAGGGACAGGACAAAAGAAAACAGGCTCAGGCTGTGCCTGAGGAGGTTTAGATTGGATATTGGGGAAAATTTCTTCACTCTGAGAGCTGTCCAGCCCTGGCAGAGGCTGCGCAGGGCAGTGGTGGAGGCCCCATCCCTGGAGACGTTTAACAGACATGTTGATGTGGCTCTTGGGGAGATGGGTTATTGGTGGGTTTGGCAGTGCTGGATTAATGCTTGGACTCTGTATCTTAGAGTGAAACCCAGCGTGGCTTGACTGAGCAGTGTCTTTGAAAGCCTCAGGAGTTATTCTTGGAGAGAGAAACCACAGTATTATTAATAAATTGTATCAATACACCTTAGTGGCAATGGATAGTTTTAACTGGCACAACTGAAGGAATCTCAGAGGACAGCTCCTAGTGCAGCATATCCAACACGTACTGCATGACAGCAGCACGGCTCTTGGCTCATCCATACCCCGAGGAAGGTTGTGCTGGCTGTGTTTTGGATTTCAGCGAGGCGGCAGCAGCACAAGCTGATGAATCTCTGCAGCTGAGCACACTAACACACGGCAGCTCAGGGTGTGAGTGTAGCTACAGCAGGACACCTGCTTTGGAACCAGCACGAGTCCTCCCCACACAGTTTCTGCCACAGCATCCGTTGTACAGCTTGGAGCAGGGCAAGAAAATTTTTTGCGTTTGGCAATAAATATCTTGTTAGCCTAAAATAATGATAACGTAGCCTGCTGAGTTTAGCTGAACCCCAGGCGCTGGCTCCTTGTGATCAGGAAGGATTCTTGCAGCATCTGAATCATCCCTGCTAATCCCATCCCCTCTCACACTTTCAGAAGATGTGAGCAAAAGCCCAACCTTTGTGTCATTCCTGGTCGTTGCCAGACATCCAGGCAGGCTGCGTTGGGCTGCATGGGTGGGTGTTGGTGGGTGTGAGACCGGCGATCCCTTGGCTTGTGCAACAGTGGGTTATCCTGTAGGGATTATGCTCGCCGTGCTGGGTCTGTGCAGGTAGCCTGTGGCTACTTTCTGCCACCTTCTGCGGTGACCTAAGTGCTCATTGCTGGCAGTGCTACAGGCCTGTCTTTGCCCAGCCCTCAGTCCAGGTCAGTCAGTGGTTGAGATGAGTTTGGTTGATGCAAAGTTTTCCCTGCTCTGCCTGGAGCCTCGTGTCTCCCTTCAGCATTGAACTAGAAGAGGATTGTTGGTCATTCCCCAGTTAACTGGGTTAACTCACAGGGCACTCATTAGCTGCTCTTCAGCTTTTCACTTCCTCTCTCCTTCTCCTGTAATCCACTTGTGACACAGGAACCTGTTCTGCTGGGTAACTGGTGACAGCTAATGGCAATCTCAGCCACAGCCTCGTTGTTACACAGCCTTTCCCAGTGGGAAGATGTGACAAAAATCGATTCTTGGAGCCTCCTTCCATTCTTGCTGTGACCCAGTTAGGAGGTGTGGTGACACATCTTTTTCCCCCCCTCAGGCTTCCCTGCCTGTCTGTGAACTACTCTGGCCTGCCCCTGTTTATCCTCCAGAAACTTTTCCTGGACTCCTGGAGAGACTCAGCCCAGAGGCCTGGCCCCCAAACACTGACCTTTTTGCTTCTCTGCTCCACTTGACAGGAGAATCCCAAAAGGGGACCTGAGCAGCCCCTGGAGCTGCAGATGCATGTCTCTGCTGCAGATGCATGTCTCTGCTGCAGCACTCAAACCCACATGCCCCTTGCTGCACTTGCAGAAGGTTACACCTGCAGTAACAGCAGCAGCCTGGGGTTTATCGTGCCTTACACTTGGGGTCAGACACATCTAACAGGAACAGTCCACTTTCAGGCCTGTGCAAGATTTGTTTGGTGTTTTTATCTGTCTTAACTTTTAGCTGACTGTCCTGATCTGGCTTGGGCTTTCTCCACCTATCCTGTTGCTCATCTGACTCCCAGCCCACAGCAGCCCTTCCAGCCCCTGTGTTTTTCTCACTCCTGCACATGATTGAGAAACTGTAGAGCTTAGGGCCACATACCAGCCTGCCACCTCAACAGGTGCTGGCTGGATGGAGATTGCCAGTCCAGCCACCACACAGCCGGGTCCTGGGGACACACCCCAAATAATTTGCCTCTGAGAATGAACCTCCCTCATTCTTTCCGTGGTTTCTGCTGGCACCACCTCTGTCCCTCTGGTGCAGCTCTTCCTCACCTGCACCACCCACTGTCAGAGTCACCTTTGGCTGCCTCTTTCCTGCGGTGAGAGCACCCGTGGTGTGTCTCCCAGGTGGCCCTGCCAAAGCCTTTCTGACACAATGGCTTTGCCTGCTGCCTGAGTATTACAGGCCAGGGCAGTTTTTCCCTGCCCGTGACAAACTGCTTCACAGCACAGGGAGTGTGGGACTGGGGGAAAGGGACTGGAGGCTGGTGCTGGAGAAACCCACCTGACAACCTGTCATCATACAGGTAGGTGACAGGTGGCCATCAGCCTGTCCTCCTGGCCACCAGCATGTCACTGTGCAGGGTTTCTGCCTGGGACACTTGTGCTGGCAGCTCTCTGGAGGACTGAACAGCCACAGCCCCCATAGCTGCAGGGGTGCTTTGTCTGACATCTCCCATCCCTTTCAAACCTGTCTCATCCCAAACTTGCCCTCTTGGTAACCCTGCCCTGGGATTCTTGCCCACAGGTCTGTATTTTTATCCAAAACTCATTCCAGCCTCTCGGGATTCAGGCAAAGGCCAGCTGATGCTTGTTTTCAGGCCTGGGGCTGTCTGACCTAGAAAGCAACAGCAACAACTCCTTCCTGGTGTCCTGTGGAAGGATTGTGCTCGTGTGAAGGCTCACTGTAAACCCTCCAAAATGCTCTGGCTTTGTGCAGACGTCACTGGTGTTGCTTCCCCTGGTCACCACATGGCTGACTTGTTTTAAGAGGGCAGTAGAAGAAATTTTTCCCAAAAGCAGCCACCAACCACTGAACTGCAGAGAGATCAGAGTGTGAGTCCTCACAGCAACTTGAGCCACCCACCACCTCACCACTTGTTGAGGGACAAACCCTTTGAGTGTCTGTGCCGTGCCCGGGCCCCAAAGCTGGAACTGCCATTTGCACAGTGTCTCTGGCAGCCCGAGTGTCTAAAAGCAGCCCCCTGTAGTACACTGTGCAGCTGCAGCCCACAGGGCAGCTGCCGTGGCAGTGCAGGCAGCTCCAGAGCCGAGCCTGCTCTCTCCAAAGGCTGCTGCCTTCGCGTGCCTCGCCGTCTTGGGCAATCCCAGCGCTTCGGGAGTCACGAGTTGCCCTCGGCGCCTTTCCTCGGAGTGCGTCAGCCGCGGAGCTCAGGAAGCCTCGGTGACTGTCCTGGTTACATCACCGAGGCGGAGGACGTTTGAACAACTGGTCCTTGTCCCCGCTGAGGCAAGCCTCGGATTGCACAGCGCATCTGGCACCTCGTCCTGGGCTGCTCGTGAGAAGGGCAGGGATGGAGCTCAGGGAGGAGAGAGGAGCTTAAGTGGGCTGGAAAGACTCACAGGTCGTGTACTCATCGCATATCTGACCTGGGTCACTAGCAGTCATCCTTTGTGTCTATGCTGAAGAAAGGATGGGCGGATAGACCAATGAACAGATGGAAGAAAGGAAGAAAGGATGGACATAAGGAAGGATAGATGGAAGCTGTTTCATCAGTAAATGTAGAACTTTAGTCTTGCACAAATAGACATCATTATTTTAATAAAGCCAGTGCCAAACCTAAATTACCCCAACACTCCCATGATATAATCCCATCCTATATGATTAAAAGATTTCCCAGCAAACTTGGAGATTAAGAAAACTGATCAAAAAATATTGAGAAATCTCTATGCCCTACCCTGATGGATGCCAGCCTGATCCTTCTGACCCAGTCACCAGAGGGCTTCAGCCTCTTGATAGGAAAATCTGGCTGGAATTCTGGTGATGAGATACAGTAGTGAACAGGCACCAGACACAATCTGGAACCACCGTTTGTCCATGGACATTTGTTCCCAATGGTCCTGTGACAGTGGCTCTTTCTGGTGTGGTTTGTTGGGCTGGGTATTGATGCCCTTCATTATAATGGGAAGCTGAGGAAGTTGGAAAAGCCACATGAAGAGGAAGAGAAGTCAGTTCAGCTGCCTCTCCCAGAGCTGCTGTCATTTGTGTGGTACAGGGAAATGGAGGATAATTTTAGGAGAGAAAACTGGATGATGGGAGTGGATATCCATCTGGATACACACAACAACAGGGGAATAAGCCTTCAGGTCACTGCTGAGAGGGGGACGATGGAAACCTGACTGAGGAGTTGTAATAAGGGGACAGAAAATCAGGGAATAGAGTTTCAGTAGAGCAAGAAAGGACGATGAGGGTTTTGACAGCAAAAAGGATACAGAAGCGAAGTCTGGAGGAAACAGGGCTCAGTACCTCACAAAATCAGAGCACCTGCGACCTCCCAAACACGTGGAGCTCGCTCGGGATCAGCTCACCCAGCCCCTGAGAACGCTCAGCAGGAGGAGAGGAGCATTTAAAGAGGGAAGGTGAAATATTAGAAATCAGACTGGTAATCAGACTCAGGGTTGTTTCTTCTCCCAGCACATTCACCTATTTATTTAGCTTTCCTTTCCGCTGCGATAACCGAGCTGGGGTATTTCATTTCAGCCGCTTCGTCACTGCTCAAAGCTTGTTAGTTTTTTTTCCAACTCGCCCAGGTTGTTTTGTTCCAGTGAATTTGTATCAAACAGAAGAGAAAAAAAATCCGTCCATCAGCTGGTATTCCCGACAGGTTCGGCGTCCCGTGACATTCCTAGCGCTGCTTTCGTTCCCATCTAGTGGCCACCTGGAAGATTACACTCCCAGGTCCCCAGGCCTTGGCGGGAGCGTCATCCCGTGCTGGCAGGCGTGGGGCTCGGGCATCGGGACAGAGGAGAGTGGGAGCACAGCCTCCTTGCCTTGTTTATGGCAGGCCATGGGGAGTTAGCTGGGAAATTTCCTGGAGAAAAGCAATGCTTTATGCTCATCCTAAAAAAGACAGAGAACGTTCTGAGCTTAGGAATATTGATAATTTTGTGTGCATCCAAACAAAGGTGGAAATTATGGCTCTCAGCATTTTCTTAATGCAAAATTTGGAGCACCACCACCCCCAACATGGACAAAATAATAATATTTTTGGCATAATGCCCTGTTTTGTATTAGAAATGGAAGCTGGAAAACCAGACTTCCCAAAGGGGCAGCTGCATGGCCTTGGTCAGTCCCGATCTTAAATGCAGAGTTTCCCTGGAAGGTTCTCACCTGTCCTTGGAGTGATTAATCACTAATGCAAGACTCAGTTTCCTGATATTTATGGCAAAGCTTTCCTATCTTTGCAAACCAAAGGTGAGCATCAGCTGTCTCAGAGCTGTGCAGGCACCAAGAGCGTTTGTCAGCCTCATCCCTCCCTTCTGCAGGAACCCTGAGCTCAGCCTGCCTTTGCCAGAGGCTGGAAGCCATCCAAGCTCTGTGACAGATTTTATTCACCCTACAGCCGCCCTTCCTGCAAATTCATCACCTTCCCAACGAGCTGCTCAGGCTCATGGTCTGAGAATGCAGGAGTGACCGTGCCCTGCCAGGGTTTTGGCAGTGACCTCAGCCCTGACGCACCGAGCCCACCGATGGACACCCGGGATCTCTGATTGCCACGGCGCTGACCTGGCAGTCACGGGTGGCAAGGAAATGCAGCTTGCGTCTCTCCCAGCGTGGGGGTCAGACCCGTGTCAGAGAAGGCTGTCCGTGGCCTCCCCTCTCTGCTGCTGAGGTGATGTCTGTCTCCTTTGCAGGTTTCTGCCCGCGGTACAGCGTAGAGTCCCCGTTTCCAGCAGCAGAGTTCAGGGGCTGGGGAGAGGCTGCCTTTGTGGCCCACTTGCCGCACCAAAGGTCTGGGATGGCCGGGTGGGGGCCAGCCGGTCTGGCGGTGCCGCAGAGCACAGCGACAGTGAGGTGGGTACGTGGCACTCTACAGCCACGGCCAACAGGCACAGTCCAGTTGGGCTGAAAAAGCGCCGAGAGCAGGGACTGGGCACTGGGGAAGGGCTGCAGGGACAAGAGCAACTACCCGCAGGGCTGTGGGCACAGGCATGCTGGCTCTGTCCCCGGGGCACACACTGGGAGGATAAGGACCCTGTGCTCAGCAGTGGGGCTGGGACAGAGCCAGCGTGAAAATCCTTTTTGAGGAGGCATTTTAAGGTTGAGCACAAGGCCACTTTTCACAGGCCAAGAGGGCCCCGAGCAGCCTCAGCTCTCCTTCTCTCAGTTTCTTCCAAAACAAAGTGTTTACTTCTTCTGTACCTTCATGTGTAGTGCCTAACACCTGCAAAATGAAGAATTTGGCATTCACAGTGGTCAGGATGCTTGAAATGTGATGCTTACATTTTCACTGTAGGACCACTTAGGAATTTTCATACAGTCTTACACTTTTTTCAGCTCAGCTCCTTTTAAGTGTTTTTTTATTTTATTTGCCGCCATGCTGCTAATGGGAGGGAAAACTGACTGTCTGGCTGCAATGTTTAGTGGCCTGTTTCATGAATGTTGATATAAAATGTCTTTAAATCCTAAGATAATTTAACTGTAGCCAAACACCATTTAATTTTCTTCTCCTTTTTACACAGAAACACGTTAGTCCCAGGCAACTTGAGCTCTCAGCCCTGCACTTGCCACCTCCAGGTTTCTCCCTGCCTGTTGAAGCAGACCTCTGCTCCTGCTGAAACGTCCTGGGTGAAGCCCACAAGGAGAAGAGCCGTGCAGACACTGGTACAGTGGTGATGCTGAGAGACATTTTAGGAGTGGTGAGACCTCATGGCAGCAAAGCACAGCTCTGAGAGTGGGATGTGTGAGTGCACCTCAAAGCAGAGACTGGGCTTTGCTCCAGAGGGGCACAATGTGCCTCCCCGCAGTCGGGCTTGGGCGGACCCAAACATGCCAGGATGGCATCTGGAGTGCCAATGTAAACTGGGTCCTGTCCAAGGCCTTCAAGAATAGGGGTTTTCCTACGTGAAGGCAAACCTTCCTATAGGAGGAAATGAGCCTGAGTCTAGGGAACCTCCTTCGCAGCATGAGTGTGCAGTCTTTATGCAAATGAGCCCTTACTCACGAGGTGTCTCAGCAGCCCTGTCCTGGGAACACGCTGGCCCCACGCTGCTGGGACACACCTGACACACAGGCTAGGGGGGCACCAGGTGACACACAGGGAAGGGGGGACATCAGGTGCTCTACCTGCTCAGGTTCCGCTGACAGATGGAAGCAGTTTACAAAGCCCTCAGTGACCCCGGCTTCAGCACGCTGACATGAACGCTCCAGCTGCCAGGACTGGCTGGTTCCAGCAGCACCTTTCTAGGCTGCCAAATTTCATGCCCCTTTGCTGGCCCCCTGGTGCTGCAGTTCAGGGCAGCCGGAGTCACGAGGGTGCAGCAGCCGTAGTTAAAGGCAGGCACCACCAGCAAACAATGGGATTTCCAAGGGAGCGTAACTAACGTGCCTGTGAAATGGAGTGTTCTCCTGAGCTTCTTTGCTTGCTCATGGCCTGTAAAAAAATCAAAATCCAGAGTGATCTACGTAATCATTGTTGTGCGTAGGAAGCCTTGCTTGGGCTTTGTGCTAGGGAAAAAATTTAGTTATGGCAAAGGTGAGAGGAAAGGAGTTGCTAATTGCTGTAGGCTTCTCCTGTGATTCATTCTTTCTGCACATACCAAATGACTTCAAATAGGTGAAGAAAATTCATCACCTGATGCACCAATGGGAATGCATTAGGAAGATCTCAAAGCCAAAAAATAGCTAAGACTGAAGCTGCACTTCTAGGAGAAAATTCCCAAACAATCCTCACATGTCCTTTATTTCTCTGCTGCTCTGGACACAATTGGAAATAATGGATGGGGGGGTAACATCACAGTGTCTGTCACGTGCTCCTGGTCCTTATGTGAGGTTGCATTCTCCCAAAACAGGCAGTACTGTATAATTTGCTCACAGGGTCTGTTCTATCAAATGAGCTGTGATAGACATCTCCCAGGTGACTTTATACCCCAGTCCTCAAGGTGAGGAAGGGGGTATAACAAACTCAGTCAGAATCCCTGCTGCAGCTTCCATCAGCACCAACACCCTTTAGGTCAGCCAGACTTCCATGGCCAAGACCCTCAAAGGTAAGCCCAGATTGCTGCCACTCCATCTATACCACCATACAGTGGCATTTTGGTTTGGTAAGGCTTCTCTTAATTTAAAGATTTCTGCTCTGGCTCTTTTTCAGCTCAGTCTCTAAGACACTAGGGCAAAACCACCTCTATTTTCCCAAGTACAGGCATCATTTTTCCAGCAGCCACCCTGTCCACATAACTACACTTGGTCTCCAAGTCAGTGCATCCTGGGATTGAGCTGGGAGATCTCCAAACTCAACGAACAGTAGTCACACAGCCTATGCTACCTTCAGCATGCTTCACATTTGAACATTTTTTCCTCTTCTCTTTAGAATGAGGGCCTCTTGAGCCCTTGCAGAATGATCCAGTGGCTCCACACACCTTTGGGAGGTGATGAGCTGGGTGCTCTCCTCTGACAGGCACTGCTCTGGGCTGCAGTATGGAGACGTTAGAGGGATGATCATCTGATTTTGCTCATCTAACAATGGTGTGGTGAGTTGAATATGTAAAATAATGTGCACTGCAGGTGAAGCACTCTCATTCTGAAGGCAAAGGGCTACAGTAATGTTGCCAGGTGAATGAGTGTCAGGCACTGGCTGCAACAGCTGATCCTTTGTGTCCTTAGAGATTGCTATCTAAAGCATCTTCCCCCTTCTGTCCAGTGGCTTTGCACTGGGGCACCACTGGAGAGCCTGGCTTGGGGTGCACGTGGGGATAACCACGAGCCTGCCCTCTTCAGAGAGTCCTGGGAGAACTTCCTGTGGATTGCTTCAGGGAAATAGAAGAAAGGGCAGCAATTTTCAGTGCAGCGTAGCAGGACGTGGTATTTTAGAGAAGAAGATGGTTGGCTGAGGGACAGCTCCTCATTCTAGTGTAAATCCAGTATTGCTTCATCCACATCCTGGCTTCAGGCCCTTAAAATTACTGCTGGGGTCAGGATGTGCCCCTGAGCATTTGCAGGTTGAGCCATTGCACAAAAACGAGCGAGTGAGTGCTGGAGGATGTGTTTGGTCAAAGGAGAGCTGTTCAGTGCATGCCGTGTGAAAAACAGAGCAGCTGAAGCCCAGGACAGTGTGCTAACAACAGGCAACTTCCCAAAAATGTTCCTAGCAGGCGGCAGGATGGCTGTCCTGGGCAGGCTCGCAGCATGTTACCCCATCCCTGAAGCAAAACCAAGCCAGGCATGTCCTGCTGAACTCTGCCTAGTGCCAGTGGGAGGTGGTGACTAGAGCCACAACATGGCACAGGGCATTTTGCAGATGATCAGGCTGTGTTCCCCATTGACTGCCATTCAGGAAAGCATGTGGACAGCAAGTGTAAAGCCCCACTGCTGTCATTTGGTAGCATCACACTCCTTAGCACTGCTGCATGTTTCATAAGATTAAGCAGGGATGCTCTGGGTCCCTGGAGTTGATGTTGTCTGAGAAGGCGACCCTTAGATTTTCAGGAGGGACTGGTTTTTCATTTGTATTGATATAAGTGACAGAAAATTTCACAAAATCTTGTCATCACAGGGCCAGCAGATTTTGTTATTTTTGTTTTTTCTCCTTAGACATGCTCCAAAAGACACACTCAAATGCAGAGTGCTGGAAAATACAGAGCACTGGGCAGACTTTCCTGGGAGAACAGTGCATAAATTGTTCCCTTTCTGGACAAGTTTTGCTCAGGTGACCCCTGCTTCAGTAAAGTCTCAGGACAGGAGCAGAGCACAGGGAGAATGTCACCATCTTAGGAAAATGATTCTTTGCTGAGAGCTTTCTCGGCAGGGAGGCACAGCCACCTCAACACCTGCGTGTCTCAGAGGCCAACAAACACTACCAATATCCAGAAGGGCAATATCCAGGCCTTTCTCTTCCTTCCTCCCCAACACCCTGGCTATACACTTGCATGTTCTTTATTACAGCAATCTTGATTTACATCAGCAGGAACCGGAGTCACACATGCCTCACTTCAAAGCTCCCTCCCTGCCTGTGAGGGAGCTGCTGATAGCAGCAGATAGTGGTGTCTGCAGCTCCCAAGTGAAGTGAAAGTCTGGTGAGCTGCCCAGACAGACACCACTCTGGTTTGAGTCATTACTCTTTTCCACCTGTTCTCAGCTGGATGGATGAGAAAGGATAACTCATGTTCAAACACCAGGTCAGCTGTGCCCGCCCTTACAAAATAAACATTTGATGTCAGTGAAGAACATTAATGGGATGGTATTTCAGATACTTCCTTTCCCTTCACGCATTTCGTGGGGGTTTTATCAAAAGTAAAGAGAGTGAATAAGATCCCAGTAGGCACTCAGACTCTCCTGGGAGAGATGATGTCCAAGAGCACTCCACCAAGGCCCGGCAGCTGTCAGCATGGGTGGCACTGCTCCTCCACAAGTCCATGCCTGTGCCCTGGACCATCATGGCACAGCTGGGAGGTGATGGCTGTGTGCTGGCCACCCCCTGTTCCACAAACAAGGACGGGGATCAGAGGGGCAAAGAGATATCACCAATGTCCCCTGCAGTGGGTGCTGCCAGGTGCTGTCTGAGCCCGGTCTGTGCTGAAGGTTTTCAAAATGATGGTTGAGGACTGGCCAGGCTCCTGAGCCCATCTCGTCTCACTTCATTGCCAGCCTATGGAAAACCATGGCTCAGGGCCAGTGCCAAGAGCTGTGCCCAAGCATGCAGCCCCCTGCAAGGTTCCCTGCTCCTCTGTAAGCTGCACCCATTTGGGCTCACCAGCCTTTGGGGCAGCTCCCTGTTCCCTGGGACCCATCTCATGGAACAGCCAGCACAAGGACTCTTTGAGCAGCAGCTCCAGCCTGGATGTCCTGCCAGAAAACCCTGGGTGCTGCCGGGAGCAAGCGGTGGCTCAGTAGGTGGCACTCTGCATCCACAGGGAACCAGCACCTTCCAAAGGTGATCCCTGCCCTTGCAGGCCCAGCAACTCGTCCGCAGGCCCCGCTGCAGTCAGGCAGCCCGGGGGGGGGAGCCTGCTCCCCCTCAAGGCTTCTCCTCCTTTCACCATGCCTGGGGATATCCTCTGGAAGTTCATCCTGGGGACAGAATCCAAATGTCCTTCCAGCCCTGGAAGAGGGCAACGGCCAAGCTTAGTGCCTTTCCCCACAGCACACAGAAGAGCTGAGGCTTGTGGCAGATCCCACCCAGAATGTCCTGACACATGTGGCCTCTGGAGGGTGTTCTCTCCAAGAAACAGCCAAGCAGGGTTTGGCCAGTAGGCTGTCCTTTGGGAAGAGCTACCCCAATGTCCCACCAGAACCTCTCCATGCATAACTGGGTACCCATCACAACCTTGCTGCACTTTCTGGACTCTGAGGAGTTGTGCTGGTTGATGCCAGGCTGCTCCTACTTCTTCAAGGTCACAGGAGTAGCAGGAGGAAGTTGATGAAATGACAAATTGAAAGCATGGCAAGCCAAATTCCTCACTGCTGGCAGTCAGTGAGATGGAGCTATCAGCTGGAGACTGGAGAAGAGAGGGAACACGGTGAGTCAGCTGCTGGATATGCCGTGTTTGGTCTCTAAACAGTGCAGGTAACACGGGCAATTGCACTTGGGACATGCAACCTTTCCCCCGCTAAGCCTCTTCCAATTGCTCAGCAGTTTGCCAAGTGCAGCAAATGGGACTGGAATGTTCAGTGCTCGGTCTGTTTCTCAGACTGGACCTAAAAAAATTGAAATGTTTCCAGTGAATCTCTGATTTAAAAAAAATGGGAGAAATACTTTGTTTTAACAGCTGAAGAAAATAAAATTTGTGGGGGAAGCTGTGGTGCCTGGCTGAGGAAGCCAGCTTGAGCACAGCAGGAGGGAGGAAGAGAGGGAGGATTCCTGGCTGACAAACCTTGCTTTGGCCATTCTCCAATCACCAACCCCATGTTTCAGCAGAAGAGACCCCAAACCCCAAAGTTTCTGCCTCTGGAGAAACTCCCCTCACGTGCAAATGATCTCTGTGAACTCCAGGCATTGAGACTTACGGAGGGCTTGTGGGAAGGGAACTCCAGTCCAAGGGGGAAAGGAGGAGCCCTCTGAAGCCCCTGACTTTCCCCCAAATAGCCCAGGAGCTGCTTGTTGACTGCCTGCAGAGCTCTCTGATGTGGGGTTGCAGTGATGAGCAGGGTTTGCCTTTTCTCTGCTGTACCTCTGGGGACAGGCAGCAAAGGGGAAACACAACAAAAGCCCCAGAAGTAAAGCTGTCAGCTCATGCCAGCTGTTTCAGACAGTTTCAATTGCACTATGCACAGAAGGGCTGTCGAAGGTTTGCTGGAGCTGTCTGTGTCAGCTTAACATCTGAGTGACTGATTCAGCATCTTCTTTTCCAGACCTCTTGGGCATTGCCTCTCGGGATTGGCATGACCTGGCAAAGGCACTGGGAGCCAGATATCGTGTGTGCCTGTGGAAGAAGGGAGAAGGTTCAATGTCTGAGCCACTTGGATCCCTGCCACCTCGAGCAAAGGCTCTGTCAGCTTCCTGAGCTGTGAGTAACATTCTGTCCTCTCTCACTTGAAAGGTCCAGATCCTCCTTTCCCTGTTCTGCAGCATTGCTGCCTGCTGCCCTCTCAGCCTGCTGTGCCGTGGCACCGGCGCAGGGGAGTATCAGTCCCTTCATCCTCGACCCCCGGGCTTCTCTGGTTCCCATGCTAGACCAGCATGTTACAACCTGCTGTCCCAGTTTTTCTCCCCTCAAAGCAGCAGTTCCCTCTACAACTACCTGAAAGGAGCTTGTAGTGATGTGGAGCACCCGGTCGGTTCTGCTGTGCCTGCAGTGAGAGTACTAGAGGAAACAGCCTTAGGAGGAGACAAGGGAGACTCAGATCAGATACTAGAAAAATGTTTTCACTGTTAGGGTGCTCAGGCACTGGAATAGGTTGCCCAGAGAGATGGTGGACTCACCATCCCTGGAGGAGTTCAAGAAGCATCTGGATCTGGCGCTGGGCAATGTGCTTCAGTGGTTTAGGGGTTACAGTGACAGTGCTGGGTTGATGGCTGGACTTGGTGGTCTTCCAGGTCTCTTCCAACCTTAGTGGTTCTGGGATTCTTCAGGTCTGCTTCCCGCTTCTCCACACAACAGCCCGGAGAGGTGGCCGTGGGGAGGTGCCCTCCGGGGAGTCCTGCCGGGGCAGCTGTGAGTCGCAGTGCCCCCGAGGAGCGCATTTGTCCCTGCCCGGTGGGTGCCACCGCTTACTCAGCCGTTACTCATGCGCCGCTCAGGGAGGCGCAGCCAGCGGGGCGAGCGGGGGTTGATGGCCGGGTTTATCGCTGGAAAACTCTCCTCCGGGACACGCGGGGAGAGCAAGGAGCACGGAGCCAGCCGGCACACAGGTGTGCCCGCAATAACGCCGTGACCCGCGCGGGATCCAGGCTGCCCGGGCAAGCTGTGCGTGCCCGATCCCTAGAGGTGTTCAAGGCCAGGTTGGACGGGGCTTGGAGCAAACCTGGTCTAGTAGAAGGTGTCCTTGCCCACGGCGGAGGGTGGAATGAGGTGGTATTCAATGTCCCTTGCAACAAAAAACCATTGGGAGAGTCTGTGTTTCTATCACTCTGGGGCTCCGTCATTCTGCAATTCTGGGATTCTACGGTCCCGCCCCGCTCCGCCCCGCCCCTCTGACGCCGCTGCATGTCCTCGCCCCCAGCTCCAGCCGCCCATAAAGTGGGCGGTGGCGACCGGCGGCGCCTCATGGAGCGCTGTGCGCCGCCGGCACCTGTTGTGCTACGGCGACTCTTTCCCCTGTTCTCTGAGTGTCTCTGTTGCCACCCGCCCCGGGACGGACGATGCGGGCCGTGGTGCTGGTGGCCGCGCTGGCCGTACTGGCAGGTGCGTGTGGGACGGGACGGGACGGGCGAGATCGGGACTCGGAGGAGCGGGGGCTCGCGCCTGAGGGGAAGTGGGGGGGGGTTGCTCGCGCCTGCGGGGGGACTCGCGCCTGAGGGAGGGGCTCGCGCCTGAGGGCAGCCCGCGCGCGGCGGCCGTTGGCGGGAAGNGTAGAAGGTGTCCTTGCCCACGGCGGAGGGTGGAATGAGGTGGTATTCAATGTCCCTTGCAACAAAAAACCATTGGGAGAGTCTGTGTTTCTATCACTCTGGGGCTCCGTCATTCTGCAATTCTGGGATTCTACNCTGAGGCGAGTGAGGGACCCCGCGGCGCCGCGCTCGGCGGCGGCCCCTCTGCCCCCGGCTCACGGCGCCATTTCCCCTCCCTCAAAGCGAGCCGTGCGGTCGCCGGGTCCTCGCCCAACGCCACGGAGCCACAGCGGCACGAGGAGCGGGAGCCCGGGAGCCGCGAGGGCGAGCCCGTGCCGGGTCCTGACTACGAGGAGGATGAGGAGGAGTACGAGGAGGCGCCGCCCGTCCACCAGTACATCGTGGACGACTTGATCCGAGGTGAGTCGGCGGCGCTGAGGCTGGGATCTCGCGACTTGCGAGTCCCAACTTAGGCCTTTTCTTTCTTGTAAACGCTGCTATGCTTAGCTCGTGGAGTATGGGGCAAAAACGTGCTTGTGCTTGAAGCTGCTGCTTTAGAAATAGCTGTCGGGGTGGAAACCTAGCGTCAATGTACCAGGGTGTGTGGAAGCTACAGGCCAGCCGGTAGTTTTCTGTGTGTAGCTTTATCTCCTGATAAACCTCACAGGAGGGTCAGGTGGTGACCACCTGCTTAGTGTAGAAGCATCAGTGGAGTTTATAGGTGATGTTTGGCCTTTAAAGATTTGTTTTACATCAAGATGTCTGTCTTGCTCCAAGAATTTTTCTGGGTAATTTCTGATGGTGGCTTATTTGGGTTTGAGTCAACTGAAATTTTCTTGGGAAAGCAGACGCTTAAATCCCTTAAGTGGCCACAGGAAAGTTTGTTAAGCATCTTTAGGCCAATGCTTCACTGTCAATAGCTGTTATGTGTATTTATTGTAATTTGCCCACTTGCTGAGCTGTGAGGAGATCTGAGCCGCCCGCCTTACTGTGGGAATGGGAGTATTTTGTTGGTTCTGGGCTGAGTGTAGTTGCAGTACAAGCTAGGTATCTACAAGTGATTTGAACCTCAGTAGGTGTGAGTAGGCTGGTCCTGTTGCCTCCAGGGTGGATCTGACTAGTGATTTTCCTGCAGAAGCACACTGAGACTTGAATGTGACTCAAGGACCTCTTAAATTAAGTGGGACCACGCTCTGCATGGTGACTTGAGGGAATTGATTGACTTCTGCTTAAGTTCCCCATAAAGACCTCTGGGGGAAACGCGCCTGTCGGTGTTATCGAGCAGTTTAACCTGTAAAACTACTGGCTTGGTGACTGCAGTGTTGTCTTAACTGCACAGAAACCAGACTTGTTACCTAAGGTGGTTGGTTTGTAGACCAGCTCTTCTGCTTGGCATGAAGTTTATCTGTGGATAAACCTTGAAGCTGTTATGATTCAGCTGTGCATGGCTTTCCTGGCCGTGCAGACTGCAGACAGGGACACAGAGATGGAGCTGACAGGCTGAGCATGGGAGAGGGAGGAAGGGAAGCGGCCTCAATTATGGAAGCGTGAACATAAAGATCAAGTCAGACGGGACGGAACAGGGGCCTTTGTCAGGAGTGAGCTCACACTTCCAGGCACAGGAAACCTTGCTGCAGGAGCTGTGTACCTCGTTTACATATTAATATAGCTCATACCATTTTAATCAGACTTCTGGTTGCTGAAGGCATTTTTGCTTTTAAGTAACTTCAAGCCAGGCTTGTTGCTCTAGAAGTGAAAATGATCAGCTGTCTAGACAACAGCGAACTACGCCTTGTTTCTTTGAATGGGCTCTCAGCACCAGAAATACAGGGTTAGGAAGTAGTTAGATCCAGTTGAGCCCTATTGTGGTGATTGACTGTATGCATGGAGCTGTGGGTAAAATAATAATCATCCAGAAATTTTTTCATTAGGGTGCAGAGCACAAGAGCAGAATTGAAGCTTGTTGTAAGTAGCTCTGCTGTTTCCTAGGGCCTATTTAAATCCCCCGGGTAACTATTACTCCTGAGCTGCAGTGCTGAGCTGCGAGGGCCCGTAGGAGTACAGGGGGCGGGTTCTTGCAAAGACTTTCTGCGCCGAGGTGATCTGAACTAGTGCTATTGAACTTTGATGGCTACGTGGGGGGGGAGCTCTGGAGCTTCTGACTCTGTCAGTGCCTGGTTTGTTCTCAGTGAAAGGAGCATGATTGCCCTGCTTAAATCCAAGGGCTACTAAGTCACCAGGATTTTAAACCACATTCTTCTAGAGGTTTGTCTTAATGGAGATAATGAGGGGCGGCAGTAAGCGGCAGAGTAAGTAGCCTGACTGTTGCGGACTCTTGCCTTCCACTCCTTCCCTGCGCTCAGCATCTCTCACAAAGTAGGAGAACCGGAAAGGAGCTCTCTCCTTCTGAAGACAGCACTACAGGTAGTTTAGGAGAAACAAGTATGCCAACCGGGATAGCAAGCTGCTTTGCCTCGGCAAGTGCCCAGAACTATCTAGCGAGTTACAATGCCTTTCATCACTGATGCAAATGGAGAGTTTAGAGACATGGAGCTATTAGCCTTTTAGTCCATATAAAACTAGAGGATGAACAGCTCAGCATGAACTCTCTATTCTTTACAGGCCTTTGCTTGAAACTGTGCTGTTGCACGCAAGTATCTTGTGCTGTGAAATGCTGCAGTCCTGCATCTCTGCATTCTTCATCTTTGGCTCTTGGCTCATCCACTCCTACTGCCTCTGCTCTGCATGGCACAGGACTTAAGGGTAGCAGAGCTGTGCTTTAATGAGCTGCTGAGCTTGCTGCCTTTGTGCTGGGTGTGAGATGCCCAGCAGCATTCTCACTTGCATCCCGTGCTTCCTGGTCACAGATTTTCCTGCGGTGATGGTCCTCCTTACTCTCGCCAAATTCTTCAATTCAATTTTCTCAGAATTGTGCTTTCTAGCACTTCTATACCAAGTCATCGTGTCCTTTTTTCAGTTGAACCTGTGGTTAAACCCAAGCCAGCAAAGAGGGGGGGAGAGAAGAATGCTGGCAAATCAAGAAGGAAGAAAAACAGAGGGAAAAACAAGAAGAAAGGGACTCCCTGTGAAATGGAATACAAAAACTTTTGCATCCATGGAGAATGCATATACCTAGAACATCTTCAGATGGTGACCTGCAAGTAAGTTACTTGTAGCTTGTGAGTTCTATGTCATTGCCATGAGCCAGTGGCATATGAGGGCTCAGAGGAAAAATCAGTGTCAACTTGGTATAGATCCATCTCCTGCCGTATTTTGACTGAGAATCTTTCTGCCATGTAAATTAAGTGATGATGGAATCTGAGATGCATAACAAGCCACTGAACTCATCAGTTGGTCATAAACTCAAACCAAAAGAATGAAAAGGCGTGTCTTTCTGGAACATCACACCCAAACTAATCTCAACATGTTGAAATGCTGACAAACCTTGTGCTAGAGCAGTGACTGCATTTCATGAACCTGCTCTGAAGTGAGCACCTTGAGATTCATGGGAAACTCGGAAGATGTCTAAGTCAAGTCTGAGTATGTGTGGGTGTCCTTGGCTCCAGACAGCACAAAAGCTGATAAGAACTTGTGTTAATATTTACTTGCAGGTGTCATCAGGATTTTTTTGGTGAGCGCTGTGGTGAACAGTTCATGAAGACTCAAAGGAAGAATGATGTGGCAGACTACTCAAAGACTGTGTTGGTAGTGGTAGCTGTGCTGCTCTCAAGCATCAGCTTCATTACTGTACTTATCATTGTGATAGTGCAGTAAGTATTATCCTCTTTGGTGTCTGTCTTCCTTAAGTTTGAGTGAGGCCTGTGCCCAATAACCCCAGAATGTGCGTGGCTTATCTGAATTACCTTTGTGAAAAGCAGCTGGAAACAATGAGTTCTTATCCCAGCTTGAATATGTCTGGAGGGTAGAAGCAAGGTCTGTGACCCTTATATTGTAAACCAAGAGCCTTTCTGCTCCTGCTGCAACCAGGGTAGTTAGAGTGCTGCAGAACAACAGGAGGAGCACTAATGCTGATGCAGCAGTGCCTTCCCTAATCCTGGTGGAGAAACCTGCAAGCAGCAATGCATGGCTATTATCCAGTAGCTGCATGCACAGGTGGAGGGTAGGAAGTGGTGCTCTGAGAGTCCATTTGTTAATGCATCTTGCTGGGCTTAAATGCTTACACTTGGAGGGAAGACAAATGCTGGTGGTCCCGAATTGTGCTTGCTGTTAATAGGAAGGGAACACTATTTCAGCTGAACCAGCTGCTTCAGTTCAGTGTGGTGAGTTGTCAGAATCTGGAGTCCCATTGAGAATAAGTTCAAAGAGCTTTTCTGGGTAGGTGTTTCAAACCATATAACAAATTGAATATTGGAACAGTCCTGCAGTTCTGTCACTGCAGTTCCAGCACCGTAGGGCTTGGGATATTATAGTAACTCCAAGGTTCAGTCTAATTTTAGATCTTGATGAAGCGCATCGTCTGAATTGCGTACGTGCTGTACCCTTTCTCGCAATTCAGGAAACAAGGTACACGTTTGTCATTTCAGTGTTGCTTCATATTTAACTCTGAACTTGAAGAATGCTGGGATGAACACTTGTTCTCAGAACACTACCTCATTCCTTGCTGCTAGGAGAGAGAACCAGTTCTGTAGTGCTCTATGAGCAAATGATTATTGGTAGTTTCTGAAGTGCATTTGCTTCATCTTCTGACCTCTCTCAAGGTGGGAGCATGCTAATCTGTACCATCATCCAGAGAAGCTGCTTGGAATATTCACTAAAAAACACTGGAGAAATCAGGGGAAAATCAGTGAGGGGCTTCCTTATTATGTGTTCAAGGGACAGGGACTAGATTTGAAGCCTGCAGGGCTCTGCTGTGGAGAGGAGGAAGACAGTGTACTCTCTGCAGCTATAAGCTAAGGCCGCTAGGAAATCTGTCACCCAGAAAGTCTCCTGGTGCTTTGCTCAGTCCTAGCAATAACCTCTCTTCGTCTTGCTCCCTAATCTGGCTTAAGCCAAGAAGCTCTCTGTGAGGCACGGGTGTTGACATCTAGTTCAGAGGTTCCTTGATTTTATCAGCAGATGCTGCTTGATGCTGAATGCTTAAAAACTCTCTTGCTTGGAACTCCCTGGTGCCAAGGAGTTGCTTGAGAATTCAAAGAAGATGAGTCTAAATGCTGCAGAGGATGGGGAGGCTGGTGACAACAGCATGTGCATCAGGGTTCAAAATTATCTCTAACATGCCATAATTCCACAGGGTCAGGAAAAAGTGTCCTCAGTATGAAGAGAAAGAAGAAAGGAAAAAACTCCGACAAGAAAACAGAAATGGCCATGTTGGTGTGTAAATGGGGAGAAAGCAGGTATGAATGCTGACTGCAAACACCTTTGAGTCCTTCCAGGCTGTATGGGAGTTGCATGCTTGTTTTGCAAAGCTAGTGTTTGCTTTTCATGCTCCAAGTGTCTTGAAACACATAGGTTACATGTGAGCAGCTGGCTTGGTTTTCTGGTTTGTCAAAACCACCTTGAGTTGTACAAGTTGTTCAACAGCTCTGTTAAATTTCTGGCTGTGTTAAAGACCAAGTGAGGATGGGAAGCTGTACTGAGATAAGTCAAGCTATGAAGAACAAGTCCTGAATATCTGGACAGAGGCAGATGTAGTGCAGGAAACAGTGGCAGACTTGAGTCATGGAAGATGGTGCCACAGCATCATCACCTCTTAGAAGCCAAGTACTGAGCATTTTCATATCTTTCCTGCAAGGAGAGTTTCAGGAAGTTTCCGTTGCTCAGAAGCTGTGGACTAAAAGAAAGCTGCGAATTCTGTGAGCACCACAGATAGCTTCTCTGTCAAGTTTCCTACTGTCACAGCAACAGAGGCCCAAAGCTCCTTGGCATATGTGGATTACTTCTGGGAGTGATCTGGTGGATTTTACTGAGCAGGCAAGTTGGTCTGTTCTGAGGCCAGGGGTATGTAACAGCAGATTCAAAGACCATTACTGGAAAGGAGTTACAGTACAAACTGAGGAGGAGGCCATAAAAGATAGTCCTGAAAAATTCTGGCAGAAGTGTCAAGTTTTGCTTTGCTGCGTGTCAGCTGTAGCTATTTTTTAGCTTTGTCTGGTGACAATTGGAGGGTTTTGCTCCAAGCTTACTTGCAGCTGAAGAGCATCTGGCAGTGTCCTCAGCTATGTGCACATAGTTAACCTACCTGCTCGGTGGTTTGCCGTGGTGCTAGCACAGGGTGCTTGTGTTGTGGATGGTGATTAATGTGCCTGGTCTGCCTGTTACAGAACAATTCTGAAGTGGCCATTGCCAAACTGCGGGGTACCTCTGGCTACCTGACACATCCACCTGGACACTGTGGGCTGGAGCTGTTGCCACTAAGCCCTGATTGATCAAGAGAGGCTGCTGCAAGGAGATGTCAACAGGCCACTTGCTGCTGAATCACTTGCTGAGGAGACCAGTTATCACTGCATCTTGGCACAGCGATGTGGAAGGAGCTGGCTCATTGGGGGACAGGACCTCTTGTCAAGACCTGCTAGAGACTAGTGCTACTGAGCCTTCTGTCTCTGTGCTAGAGCTCCGGTCTCGGCTGTTGTGCGGATGAACTTTGTTCTCTTAGCAAGTCTTCTTTGGCATCTCTAACTCTAAGGGGGAGAACCTGTTGCTGCTGTCAGGACTGGATGGAAGGGAGAAAATTCCCTTCCTTTCCTCTACCAGAGTGAGGAAGGGAAGAGGTTGGGATGGCTTCTCTCCCTAGACCTCAGTGGATGAAAAACCTACTTCTTTTGTCACTGTGCTCCCTGTCTCCATATTGGCTTCCAAGAGCTTCATCTGTAGTTGTGACTTGCAGGGCGTTGGTGACAGATCTTTGTCAGCCACACCTAGGTTGTGTTACTGTGTGTGTGGAAGTAATCCCTCCGCGTTCTGTAGGACTCGTGGTGTGAGTGGAGCTATCCGTTTGTGTGTGTGCTAGCCTGAGTTAAAATTAGTCTCCTCAGGATGCTGAGACAGTGGATGCAAGACCTGACGCGTTGCATCTAAAGCAAAAGATCCATGCTCCAATCAACTGATAAGGCTGGACCCATCTCTTCTAAACACAAAGCTACTTCTGTTAAACAGATACTTGTTGCTGCTTTAAGCAGTGCTTAAGTACAAAACACTTGATATCAGATCCCATCGGTTTAACTTGACTAAGAACCTGTTCCTTTGAAGAATTTACTTCAGGCACTGATGCTTTGCAAGCAGTGGTCTCTTGTGTTCTACCTTCAGGTGTGAAGAGCTCATCTTACCTCAATCTTTTTTGACCCAGGTATCCTTGGTTTCTTAACTGTCCGTGCAGTCATGAGCTCAGAGGATTATTTGGGTTCAGTTTCTTCTTGGAGGAGTGATTGTGTTCTGTATAAACAGAGCAGAATTCTTCTGGTAGCAGAGAAACACCGTTAATTGTCAAGTTGTATCTGTAAATGTGTAAATATTTATTACTGTATTTAATATTTAACATTTCCATAACAAACTTATTTATTTTATAATTAAACTTTTTACATAACCTAATCATGGTAAGTTTTTTTCTTACTCTCAGGAGTACATGTAAACACTCGAAATTAGACCTTGGTTTCTCCTCAAAGCAAGAATTTCAACACTGGGGAGTACCAAGTACTGCTGTGAGGAACTGCAGCTGTGTGTCAGGCACGGGCTTGGTGCTCTTACAAGAGTGCAAGCTGTTTGTAAACAAAATGCACAAATGCAAGTACCTGTTTAGATAAGAAATCTATTTCATTCAGTTACAAGGGATCTTCTAATTCCTGAATTAGGGAGAGACTAAGTCAGTAATCTCATTGGCAGTGAAACTTCAAACTGAGGTTTGAGCACATGTTGTGGTTCTTTGCACTTGAGTCGAGAGTTGGAATATTGAATGCTAAGAGCCTTTCATCTCTGTGTAGTTGGAGAGAATTTGGACAGCAGCTTGAAACCTGGTCTTAAATAAATGAGGAAAAGCAGCATGGCCTCAGGGCAGTTACTCCCTAAGCACAAAGGGAGCCTTGGCCTCCACTGTCTGCTTGGAATTTCTTGTCTTCCTTGGTATTTATTAGTCCAACTATGTTCCCTCTAAGCACTTGTAGCAGTGAGCTGAGGGTCTAAGTTCAGAGTTGCCTAAAAAAAAAAAAGTTTCAAGGAGGAGAGTTTGGCTTTATATGGTTAAAAACAAGGGAATGGAGAAGATTGTTTTGAGGCCCTTTTTTCATAAGCATCTTCAAGAGTTGTTGATGGCTGGGACTTAACCTGAAGCAGAGCTGAAAAAAACCTCCAGCTATCAGTTTTAATTAGGATGCAGGTTGTGTATCCAGTGTAGGACTATGCTCAGTCCTGCCTAGTGTTGCTGAGATGCCTTGGCCTCCTGAGTTGGACAGGGAGTTCTCAGGTTCTGAGAGCAGCCTGTATGGTATGTAGCTGAGGTACAGGTAAGGTATTGCAACATCTCTTGGGAAGATTGCAAGACTTCATTCCAGGGAACTTGCTTCATTACCAAAGTAAACAGCATTTCTCCAAGTGGCTTTTCCACAGACATTTGCTATTAGAGCTCTGGCAAGAAGAGCTGTTTCTGTCAGTCCTGCCAGGATTTTTTTGCTTTGGAGTAAACAAGTTTGATCTCAGTGGTAACCAAGCCATGGCCTAGTGAGACTGGGGATGGATTATAACTCCCTTTTAAAAGCCATTAGACTCTTTTCCAGAAACTTTTCTCTCTCTAGTCTGTATTTTGGGGGAAGTAACAAGTTTTTTACTTGTTAAGCTAAAACAACACTAGCATGGGAAATGGAGCTGTTCTCCTTCTTTGTTCCCTAGCTTTTAAGCCTGACAGGAGTGAGCCTACCAGTGTCAGTTGTAAATTCCATCTGTTATGTACTTTTAATACCCCGATTACTGAGTGGGGTGGTAAGTATTTTCTGAAAATAAGGAGTTGGGAACTGGAGAGGCAACAGCGGAGGGCAGACTTCATAAAAGACTTGCTCCTCTCTAAGGATTTAGGTTACAGCCAATGTTATCTGAGAGGTTTTGCAGGCAGCAACTCTACTGCAGAGCATTTCTTTGTGCTTTGCTCTTGGTCAGTCACATCCAGCACTGCTGTAGCTCTTGCTAGCAGAGCTTCGCTGTGCCTAAGAGATGATGCAGGGCAGGGAGCTGCCCATATTCCCTGTGGTGGCTTGTTGAACCCTTCGGACTGTTTTCTGTGTTTGGGAAATCTAGTGCAGGGAACTGAGGGCAAATCTCCCATGAATGGCATAGATAATTATAAATCCAGAACCGATGTATATAAGAAAGTGAAAGTTCTCTTCGTTATGCTTTAATCAATTACAAGTTGTAGCAAGCAGTAATGTGTTTTTTCTACTATGGCCCTGGCTAATAACAGCCTGCTCCAAGCTACTAAACAGAGGTGTGATACACAAGCACTATCTAGACCTATAACGTCCAGTGGGTTGGTTGCTTAAAAGAACCCACAATAGATGGGTGGAACTGTGTGTCTGGAAGTCTCTCTTGGTGTCCAAGGATGCCGTGCTTGTGTGACAAGAAAATGCAATTTGCTGCAAGGCAAGGGTAATTTTTATTGTTGATCCTGCATGGCCAGGTCTGCTCTTCAGGGTATGCATCATCTGGCTTTTGACCTTCTCTCCTCACCATGGAGTTAGCTTGGTTTCACTGAGCATGCCTAGATTTCTGGTTGCACATCTTATTAATTAATAAGTTATGCCTCCAGATTTTTCTTGACCTTCCATTGACAATGCTGCTTTGAGAGGAGTGCATCTGTGTCCTTCTCACTTGTAGCTGCTTCAGCTAGGACCTGGGGGAGGAGCTTTATGTGCTTGCATAATTTTCTGCACAGAGGGATGATTTGGCAAGGTATTTTTGATATCCAGATCAGTGTCCAGGGATAATGTGATGGTCATGGCTTCTTGCACAATTCCTTCGTCTTTCCTGAATGTTTTGTTTTCTGTGACTATTGTAGAAAGAATGATAGCTCATCATGGTGTTATCTATTGTGCATTTAATGGAGCTTTTGAGTGTTTGCAGTTGTGTATGCCTAGAGAGCTTCCTGTCTGCTTCTGGGCTTAGCTTCCCTCCTCCTGCCCACCTCCCCGTATGCCTCTCTTCCCTCAGAGCAGTAGCAGATGTTACTCTGAATTTAAGAAGTTTTCCTCGGTAAATTCAGATGTACGTGGCCATCTATGAAGGTGTTCATACCGTCAGTGATCCCAGATAGCTGTGCAGTGGTTTGCTTCACCCACATTTGAGGTGTTTGATGCCATTTCCAGTAACTGGTATAAAGGTTTGAGTCCTTAGAAGACTTTGGGTGTTCGTTATAGCAGTATACTTACCTAGCACTACTGATATTGCAGTAAACTCCCTGAGCAAGCATGCCTGAGAGCAAGGCTGTGAGCTGGGACAGATGCATGCCTGTATTTGGAGGGGGTTTCTTGATGTGCTAACAGTATTTCCCGCTTCAGAGAACAATGCTGCACTCACCTGGCTCTTGAGGCATTCCCTTGGACAGGGAACCGTGGCTGCATGTCCTTGGTGACTGCTGAATGCAGTGAGTGAGCATATGCAAGGAGCAAGGCCTACCTTTTACTGTCACATTTGGACTCCGTTCACATGAGACAGATCAGTGGACAGAAGGGTCAGACAGTCCTTAATAAGCAAACCTAGCTTCCTTCTCATTTTGTGAATAAAGATGTGCATACCTATCGTTCCTCTGCTGGTTACACCTTTCCCGAGCCAGTAATCCTTGTTTGCTGCAGGTCTGGCTTTGTCTATGACTCGGGAGTCGCTCGGCTGAGCCAGCTACGCCTGTGAGTGTCAGAGGGGAACAGCTATGCTTTGTTTTCTGGAGAGGCCTGCAGCCAAGGAAGCAGGATTTGTGCCTTCTTCAGCCAAAGAAGACCTCTGAGGTAGTATATTCTAAGTCCAAAGTAGAGAAATGCTTTCAGAATGCCTTTTCCTAGTAAGGACAGTCAGTGCATCTTTTTTGAGGAAGAACAAGTTTTCATTTATGGGCTTTTTGTGTCATTAACACAGATCTTTTTGCATATGGTTCATAAAAATAGCCAATTCTCCTCTCAGCATTTTTTGACTGAAATAATGCAGTCTATTCTCTTTGCAAATTGGGACAAAAAGGAAAGCTAAATATTCTGGGAGTCTGATCGAATCCAGCATTTCCGGTATGTCTTAACCTAGATGTGATACCCTCATTCCACCACCATGCACCGTAAGTCAGAGAACACTGTCATTGCTTCTAACTGCCTTTGCGTTTCTGCTTTTTGATGCTTTGTTCCAGACCTTGGAAGATAGTTTCCTTCTTTGGGTATATTTTTTCCTTACACTGCTGCAATGAATTTGTGTTTGGGCATCAGATGGCAGTCTGATGGCTGGGTTGGTTTGTGGGTGGTGCTGGAAACCTGCTGTTCTTCCAGAGGCTAACCAAGTGCTGCTGCTGATGTGCCTTTAGTTATGTTCTTTTTGCTTGGGAAAGGAAATATTTTCAGCACTGCAGGTAACCAGTTAAAAAAAAAAAGCGGAAACAGAAATTACTTTTAGAAGTTTAAAGTGAGAAATATATTTTAAAATGTTGCTATTGGAGCGTCCACAGCTCCTGTCAGTGCAGGGTCATAGCATCTCAGCAAAATCTCATTCAGGCCAGTGTCTTGTCAGGTCTCCCTTCCTCTCTGTTGGTGATTGAACAAGGGCTGAGCCTGGTAGCTGTCCCACATTTTACCCACAAGAGTGCCTTTTTCTTGCATTGTTTGCCCTCACGTTTTTAAGTAGTGTCATTTATGTTCAGAAATTATTGGAGGTGCACACAGCAAATGCAGGTGAAGAGTTTCAAATAAAAATTCCAAATGTAATTTGGGTAGGTACAGAGTTAGTGTGGCTGCCATTGGCACTTTATTGCTTTCAGACCGTATCTGGCTCCTTGCAGTTAGAAGGCACTTCCCTGCCTTATGTCTGGGGATGATTACTCTTGGGGATGAAAGGCAGACACTTCCTGGGTAGAGCAGAGCACAGCAAAACCAAACCAGGGCTTAGGGCAACAAACGTTCTGTCAGGTCTAAGTCCCCCTCATTTATGATGAAAGCTTTTCAAATACATGCACAGTAGTGACATGCGTCAGTCCTGTGACATGTTCTAGGGAAGCACTATAGCATGTTGCCTGGTAAGGACAGCAACCGTTGAGATTTCAGCTGGAAAGAGGAGTGAGGTGGAAGGGTAGGGCAGCAGGGCTGAGTGAAGTGGACCAGAATAAGGACAGATTTTGAACCACTTCTCTCATACCACAGGTGTAGCAAGGAATACTAAGGCGTATTGAGGTGTATTAAGGAATGACCCATGTGCTGTCTAAGGGCACATCATAGTGCCAGTGCATATGAGGTCCAGGGCCTTCCGCGGGCTCAGCACGAAGCCTCTCTTCACTTTCTGCACCTGGGAAGACACTAGAGGGAAAACTGATACAGTGATGCGTGCTGTGACAGGGATAAAGCCAGAAACCATTCACAGACCTTTGGAAAGCTTGCCTTAGCAGCAGTAGGAAGAAAAGGATCCCCTTAGCTTTGCTGCACACTTATTTTTTCTTGGTCGCATTTACAGTCTTACAAGGTTATGAGACATCACATAGGAAAGATATGTTGCTGTTAGCTATGTAGCCATGCCTTTAAAAGATGAAGGTAAGATTTGAAAGAAGACATGAGGTCCACAGACAAAAATGCTCATTGGTTTTTCAAACCTCTAATTAGGTGCACAGAAACTGCTATTGTAGGTATAAGCTTGGTGACAGTACCTGCAAAAAGATAGCCGATGGAATTTTGTATTTGGGAAGGTCTTTCTGCAGGTGTGAGGGGCTTTCTGCTTCTAGGGGAAGATAGGCAATGACTGCTTTTATGCTTGGTCCTTGGTTTTCTATTAAAAAAGAAAAAAGGAAGAACATTAGCACTTCTCCTCTGCTCTATGTCCATCCCAGCAATGCAGACTGGAATTGAACTGGTTTTTCTGTGGGCTGACATGATTTACATAAGAAATCACTTACTGCAATGCTAATGAGGAAGCAGTGCAAGACTCAGAGATGTGTGTCTGTTAGCAAAACTATCACAGGAAAAGTTGGTACAGGGGTTGAACAGTGATAGTGGAGTCATCATCAGTCCTGTCTCACCTGGGTCCTAGGAACATCAGCCTGAGCTTTTTCATGGTTTTAGTGGGAACTTAAGAAAAACAGCATCTTCAGAGATGGAAAACATCCATCTTTTTGCTGGAGTCTGAAAAATTCTGCTTTAAGACAAGACTAAAGCATTTCATAATTCTTTTTGTTGAGATGATCTTGGCTTGTGGCAAAAGGACCTTTCATTCCGAAGGCATCCATGTGTAACTGAGGCCTTGTCAGTGCATTGGGAATATTGTTTGAACGTGTGACTTGAATTTGCATCTTTCTCTCTGCTAAAACCTTGTTTCTGGTTTTATCTGGTTCTGAGTGTACTTAAACAATGTTGACTGTTAGGCTGTTTCATCTTCAGCAAGTGTTTCAGTCCCTGCTCTGGTGCAGAGCATGTGACATAAAACTCTTGCACACTGAATCCTGAGTGGGAGTAGGGTGAGTGTTGCCACTGAAATAACGCTGTGCTTTTCTGTCTCACACTGGTGTTGCACAAGAGTCTCTAAATGAATCCCACTCAGACATCCCAAGTGATTGCAGCACAGTTCAACACTATGATTCAACATCCATGGCCTTGCTGGTGCTGGGGAGATGCTCCACAGAATGGTAAACTCACAACAGAACAAGGCTTGTGTTTTCTTGGGAGGAGACAATTAATAACAACATTATCTTCATCAAGTGTTCCCACCTTTAATGAAGGCCGAAAGCCTCTTGTCCCCTTGCTCGAATTTCATCACAGCCATCCCCTTGGGATCAGTGTGCAAGCCAGTCTGGAGGGAGCTCTTTGGAAAGCAGCCAGCTGGTCCGCCAGGAGATTGGATCCAGTTGCATCAACATGGGAGCAGGAATGCTCCCAGGGCTGGTGGGACCTGTCCTAACTGGTTTTCCAAAGCTCCTCCCACAAGAGCTCCTGCAAGGACATCCACTTACCTCACAAAAACCTAGGTGATCCAACGATCCTGAAAGTAGAGCAGCTGTGACCTGGCAAAAGCAGAGAAGGTTAACCTTTCTCTGGGCTCTGAAGCTGGGGACAGCGTGAAGTGATAAGTGAAACAGCACAAAAGTACTATCAAGCCATACTGTCTCAACTGTAGGACTATCACAGACTAGCGTCTATCCAAACAAGGATGAGCCAGGCCCTTGTTTAGTAGAAGATTAGATCAATTGGTCTGTGATGATTAACAGCTGATGTTGCAGATAATTTTATGGAAAGCACTGCAGCCTTTCAGAAGGGCTGTCTCGGACTGACTGCTTTGCGCGGGGTTATCGATGCTCATGACTTTACTGTGAACCTTCTATCAGCCATGGCACTTCAGTGAGAAAACAGTTGTAGCTTTTGGTCTTTTATATGAACAGTGTTCTGGTGTGAAGCTTTGTGAGAGCTTGAAGTTGTGGGTTTTTTACTTGTACTCGTGCACATCAGGTCTGAGTATGTACAGTTGCCTGGCACTGCGAGGCACTCCCTTCAGGGGCCAGTCCCTGGAGATGCTTAATTCCACAAAGGACTGGCTTCTGGTGTGGAGGCATGGCGTGGAAACCTGAAGTTTCAGGTACTTCTTTGGAGCAAAGGCGTTTACAGCCCCTAGGACCAGTAGGGGTGGAGGGGATGGAGTTCAGTGTATGACCTAAACATTACTGTTAAAACTTTAGAAAATAGTGAGACTTAACTTTATTTCTTCTCCTAATTTTGAGTCAGTGTCGTGATTTGGGAGGTCTGTCTGCCAGCTGTAGCGTGGCTTAAGCTGGGAGCCAGAGATTACGAGCGAGAAGTGAGCAGCAGCAGCAAAGTGTTCATCTCTCATCCAGGCAGCACGGGAGCAGGATATGGGCTGACATTCCAGTTCAGCTGATCTCATGTGCTCTGAAGGAAGTAGGACAGGCAGCAGACAAACCCTCAGGCCTGTTTATGAAATGTTCCTTTACAGTAGCTCCCAAAGTGGAGTGTAGGGAGACTCACAGTTACCAGGGGAGAGGGGAGCAGGAAGCAGGGCTTGAGGGGAGGCTGTTAACTAAAGCCACGACCTATGCAAAAAGAAGCCTGACAGTTCCTTTTTCACCCCCCTACCTCGCTAATGACTGCTGGAAAAGCTTTCTCCAATGCAAAGCATCTGGGATGACTTTGTAGCACAGAGAACAGTGATTAAACAGATGGTATCACCCATGAGCACGGCTGAGTGTGGCTTGTACACGTCGTGGGGAGAAACAGGATATGCCACACAAGAGAGTACTTTGCATTGGGTTGCTGTGCCCACACACCTTCTGCATGACCTGGTGTGGCGTGTCTGCCTGGCCTCCCAGAGTGCACTCGCTCGCAGCCCAAGCCCCAGCGCTGTGCTCACTGCAGCATGGGGGCCTGGCCGATGCCATTGGGGGCACCAAGCACTGGGGTACTGGGTATGAAAGATCTGCTGGAGGTGGTTTGTTCTGTGCTGCTCTGCTTAGAGTGTAGCCTCCTGGTACCTCTTGTTCTTTCTTGCTGTGTCTCTCTGCAGGCACTCTGTGTGTGAATAGCTGTTCCCCCCAGTGCGTGTGCCCTTCTAAGCTGTGTTTCCTCAAGAACTGTGACCTTCTGCTTTCCCTTCCCTAAGAAGCTGAGGTTGGTGATACTTCATACTTTTAATCATCCTTTTCTCAGCACCCCTGTCAGATCTATGAAATGTGCTGTGCCCTCTAAGAGAATTGGCATAGTTGAATTGGGAATTCATCCCTGGCACAGACAAAGACCTGACAGTTGCAGGATATCCTGTGAGCCTCAGGTCTGTTTGCATGTTTCTAACTGCTGTGATTAATTTGTGGCCATTGGGAGTCCTGTTAGTGTAACAGCACTGCTCTGATGTCCCGGCCCAGCTGCAGTGGGATGGTGATGCCTCTCCAGGACCTCTTTACTGTCTCCTTCAGAACTGTGTTCTCTAAACTATTCCTGGCTTTTTATCCAAAGCTGTGTGCTCCTGGCTGTTGTGGTGAGGGACATTTGGCTGGAGGTTCCAGCAAGGTGTAGGCAGGTCTTGCAGTGTCTGAGGCATTACTTCTCCCTGTGGAGCCTTTCTTGAAGAGGCTGAGCAACCAAGACCTCAGCACACTGTAACAGGAGCTCTTTGTGACCTCCTTTCAAAGCTGTAGAAAACCAGCAGCAGGGCAATGACTGTTGCCTTGTGCTTCTGTCAGCTGCCTTAAACCAGCACTAGTCTGTCCTCTCTAAGCAGCATTAGGCTGACCAACTAATGAGCCTTAAAGGTTTTTCCAACAGAGTCAGAAAATACCAGGAGTACAGGAGTTAGTCTGGAGTTTTCACCCTGCTCTGCCCAGCTTCTCAGAAAGGTTTCTATCCTCCTTTGGCCAGGTGAGAGCCAAATTCTCCAGTAGTGACATGCCTTCAATACAGAACTGCTTCTTCTCCACCTCCCAGCAGATGAGGTGTGAGCTGCAGTGTACAAAGGAGGTACTGAGCCAGGCTTGGAAAGCCGACCTCCCTGTTCATACTGTCTTCCAGACTAGCGTTGGTTTATTCTTCTTCCCAGTGCTGCTGCGACCAAAGTGCGGCTGCTTGCTAGTCAGAGCCGTATTAGTTAGAAAGGCCCAGCTCTCAGAGTTTAGCCCTCAGAAGAGAGAGCCCACATCAAGGTCTCAGTCAGCTCTGGCATTTCTCAGGGGTGTCTCCTGTGGCCCTGTGGGATTTTTGGTGAGTCACTGGAAAACTGGAGGTAAAGAGAATTTGCTCTGAGAAATGCCATGCAGTCATCTGTTCCTAGCCTACTGCTGTGGATTTGTTTCTCTCTGTGCTACCAGGACAATGTGTAGAGGCTCTGCAACTGTTTCTCACCCATCCACTATTTCAGGATCTAGGTGTATCTACTTAGTAGCAAAAATTTATATAGGTTAATTCCCACACTCCCAATGAATGAATCATTAAGAGAACAAAGAAAGGTGCCTCCTTTAAAGTATCACTGCCACCTGCGTTATGAACATACGCCCAGGTTTACCTGTATGTATTTAACCCCTTATCAGAGCAAGTAAGTGACAGTCAGCTTTGGCACTGGCTGCACCTCTGTCATGCACGGCCAGGAGGAAACCTGTTCTTGCTCTTGGAAGTGATGTACAAAATGCAAAAGAAAGCTGAAAAAACTCCTTAAACCCCCATGTAGGGAGGTTGAGTATGAAAATCCACCTGGCCAGAGACATGTTCCACCTCCTAAACTGTTTCCAGAGATACTGAGGAGGACTGATACCCTGCATCTACTTAGTATCTGGTGAAAAGTGTCCCTCCCACTAGGAAAGCCCAAAAGCCTCCTTGCTAGTAACTGATGAGCACTTGCTGGATGTAGCTGATGGTCCAAGCCAAAGGATGCAGTAGCTTCCCAGCAGAGCAAATTGTTTCCTCCTGTATGCAGCTAAGAACAGCATCCCTTTCAGCTGAGAGCTGCATTTTGGCTTGAGCTGCAAGGGGGAGGAAAGGGACTGCTCTGTCTCCTGTGTGTTTTTCCCACTTGGTTGGGTTGTCAGTGTACAGTCTGGAAGAGGTGTGCCCCAAGGATTCGAAAGGAGATAAGCCACTGAATTGTATTAGCACATGAAAGAAAAAATGGTGGGAGCTTCCAAAGGATGGCAAAGGTTCAAAACTTGCTCACAGAAGCACATAGTTGTGGATGATTACTGCAGCACACTCCTCCAGCCGGAGGTGTGGCAATGTAGCATGAGATGAGAAGGGAGCACAAAGTGATTAATGCCAGTGCCATTCTTAGTAAGGAATCCTATTTTTAGTACAGATTTGCTTGGAGTATGCATGGCTTTAAAATCAAAGAGCCGCTGAAAGGAGAACTTGAGAAAAAGACACCGACTGCAAAGATCAAAGTACAGCTTCCTTCTGAAGATGACCCTGAGACACACGATGGAAGATGCTGAATGATGTAGGCCCTTTGGTCCAGTGCTCTGTACCGGTGTTGTGCCATTCCCCTTCCTTTCAGGCACCATTAGAGGCAGGATCCTGGGCTTCTCTTTTGGCCTCTGCAATCGGCAATCCAGTAAAGTACTGTGCTTCCAAGGGACCCCAGCACTCAAATGAGAGCCACATAAATAAAACAGGTACTGTCTCTCACAGTGACTCAGAAACTGATAGTTTGAGTGATGGTTTGTATGTGTGTTGCAGACATGGCTGTGATTTCTGAAGAACCAGTGCCCTGACTCACCTGTAGGACATGTAGAAATCCTGGGCAAATATCCAGAGGCCTCAAGTTCTGCATGGACACCATTTTCCAGCAGAAGAGGAGGAATCAGCTGTAGAAACCCTGGGAATCATTTGTACCTACTGTGCACTAGCTGCTCTGACTCTTTCACTTTGCTTCAGTTAACCTAGAAGTGACTTTTCCTCTTCTGGTTTTTCACAGTCCTTTAGTGTAAATAACAAAAAAAAAATCTCTTTCCATTGACATATTGTAGCATGTCTGAGATCCAGGGCACCTTTCAGAATGGCCTTTGCTGCAAGAGCAGCTGTTTGGATGTTGAAGTTAGAGGGATCTCAGAGGTGTTTGGGTACTGCTCTGGAAAGTCTGTGGTGGAAAGGGAAGGCTTGGGGTCTTCTTGTTTGGATTTCTCTTTGCTGTACAATATAAGAGGTACCATTTGGGTTTTCTCTTCTTTTCTAGTTTTGGGACATGGCACAAAATTACAAGTGTAGTTGGATGTGGCGGCCGCCAGGCCTGTAGGGAGCACAGCTAGTGTGCTGTGCTGCACAGGGTTAGCAGCAAGGAGCCCAAGTGACCTCCCTGCTGTCAGCGCACGCAGCCGCGGGAGACAGCGGAGTTCACGTGAGAAGGTTCAGCCATGTGAAACAATGGGTGTGATCCGAAGGCTTCTGTGTTTGTTTTAGAGGTAAAGAAAAACAGTGTGATATTTGTATTGTGTTTCTTTGATTATGATTAACACATAATCCACATGGGGAGACTGCGGGGGAAATTCTGCCCTAGGATCGGCAGTGAGGGTTACTGGTAAAGTACCTGGCTTTAGTAAAGTACCGGTGGCTGCTGGTCTGACTGTGATTACATGTGAGACGTTTTTTGGGGAGCATGCTGCTTTTCTTTCATCACAATGGCTGTCTAGCAGATCTCTGAAGTTAGTCCAGGTAAGAAGAAATGTTGCAGCAAGGTCTAATTTCAGTCTTTTCAATACAAAAATAGTATAATTATTTTAAAAATGATCGGCTTTAAAGTTTTGTTGTTTTTAATTTCCTGTAAAATGAAAAAAAATTACTCACAGAAAGAGAGTTATTTGTTCTGAATAAAAGATGACATTTTGTTCGACCTGGCGTTTTGTGTTTGGGAGTGTTTTCACTTGGCTAAGGTCACAAGAGAATAACTACTGTGAGATGAGAGTTCTCCAGGCTACCTGGTGGGGAGAGGTACACAGGTACCTGCCTGCTCTTCCTCTCTGCTCTGCACGTTATTGAAGATATCTTTGTTTACAGTGAGGTGACTTAGGTGCGTGGCTTTGTCCTTGCTGCTTACCCACCCAAATACACCTCAAAGTACAACGCAAGTGACTATAAATAGTTTGAGATCCTTTAAGGCAAAGTACAGGTGCAGCGTAACCACATCATTTGGTCCAAGTTTCACGGACAACAGCAGAAGTCCTACTGAAATCCATAGTTGGTTTTCCCAAGCCAGGAGCACCCCTGCAGTCACTAATGGTGGTATTTCCCCGTTGATCTCGACAGGGCAGAGTTGGGCCTGTGCTGAAGACTTCTGAAAATGCTGCTCTGCAGCTGTGGATCTGGTGCCATCACCTCCTGTGAACTCACTGATGTCTCATCACTGTAAGAGACAGCAAGATTGGCAGCTCTGCTTGCCTCCAGTGTAAGTGCTTAACAGATACCCATTGGGAAACAAGTATGCAGCGTAGCTGCAGAAGGGGCCGATGCTCTTACTAACAAATATTGTCAGCGTTTCATGCTGTTCTTGTTCTCTGCTAGGGAGGCAGGGAAATACAGGTAGATAACTGCACTCACATTTGGGTTTACCTGGGCACTTTGCAGCCTACTGTGTCCTGATGTTTGTTTGTTCTTTGTTTCCCCTGTGATTGTGTCTGTGTGCAAATCCCTGGGGTTTTTGGGATGTACTCCAGGGATGTGGTGAGTGAGAGGACCAAGCCTGGCTGGGAGGACAGAAGTTTTTAATGGGCTCTTGGCTTCAGCAGGAGACAGTGAGGACCTGCCACGAGTCTGGGTGTGGAGGAAACATGTTAAGATTCTGAGCGAGGGCTGGGTGCCACTGAAAAGTAGGGAAGGCAGAGGTAGAGTTGGTATGGTCTTAGTGAAGCCATCTGACAAGTACATCTGAGGTGGAGCAATAACCAGCTCTGTAAGACCAGCCCACAAAAAAGGAGTGAGGTAGTGGAGAGGTGGAGACTGCAGAGATGGGCAGAGTTCGGAATGATGCCTCTGCCTGTCAGTCCAAGGCTGCTTTCGTGCAGTCCAGAAGTTGGGCTTTTGTGCTGGCTTGAACTTAGGAAGTGGAAGGAGAAGGTGTTTTGTGCACAGGCAAACTCCACCTGTATCTGCCAAAGCATTCAGTTTATGCTGGACTAACCTGGATGTGTCGATGTTGCTGAGGTGCTGCCTAACCTTCCTCTGCCCTAAGGGTTGAACTATGCAGCCAGGCTGCTCTTGACAGTGCTGCAACCAGACAGCTCTGAGTGGTCTGAATGTCTTGCAAGAAGGAGTTCAAAGGCTCCATGTCAGCCCAGCTACAGGTTGAAATAAGCCCTTGGTCCTGGTGAAGCAAAACCATTTGATTGGGCTCAAAGTAACCCCAAACAAATATTCTGGGAACATTAGCATATTGTGAGGTAGTGAAGCAGTTGTTTGACTTCCTTTTCTTCTCTCCCTCCCTTGTCTATTTGCAAAAGAAGGTCTTATTCAGAAGAAAGGAATGAGTAAAGTGTAAGCCATGATCTCCTAATATTAATGACAGGGCCCATCCTATAGAAAGACTCGTGCTTTTCTATTGTAGAGGTTGTGTGGGTCTTTGAAGAATAAGGTGAGTTAGTAGTTGTGGCTGGAGCTAGGCAGAGAATCAGCTGTGAAACCCCCAGTTCCTTTCCACATGAATGGTAAGAACCCAAAACTTTTCCTAAGTTATTGAAACGTGTTATGAAGTGAGAGGCCCCTCAGAGTGTGGGTGATGGAGCAGGCAGGCCTGGAATCCTGTTGTAATGCAAGCCTGTGTACAGGAATTTGGCCTCCCTGGGACCTACCTGAGCTGTGCAGGTGCACTTTGCTAAAGTTACTCACAAGTAACGTGCAGGTTTTGTTGCTGTTTTACTCTCCCAATTGCAGTAGATTCTGCATTGGCCAAGGACGCTGCAGTTGCCCAGGGTTTGGGCTATTGTTTCTTTTTGAATCTGAAATCTGTCTGCAAGGGAATTGCATGCAGGAGCTCCTCTGTATCTCAGGATGCTTACGTGCACTCTCCCACACATGTTTGCAGACACGACTTGTCTGTGTCACAGGCTGAACCCAGGGATGGAAAGGCCCTGTGCACCCCGTAACAACGTGGATGCTTTTCTGCCCTGTCATGGTTCTGCTCTTCTGCCGAGATGCTGGGCCTTGCTTACAGAGAATGAGCAGGGAGGTGTGTGGGGACTGGCTGGCCTCGCCCCTCACGAACAGCCCTCAGGAGCCTTGCAGAGCTGTTGCTAGCTCTAGTGAATGAAGTCAGGAACAGGTCCCCCTGTTTTTTTATCCTGTCTTCACTGAGATATTTCAGGCATGTGTGATATAATGACAGTGTGCTGCAGCCCAAAGGTGTGGTGGAAAATCTGGTTAAGCACGCTGGCTGAGCTGCTCTGTGGATCCTCAGCTGGGACATGCTGTAAGGCACAGCTCAGCACTGTTAGAACAGACAAGACAAGTGCTGCTCTTCTCTCTCTTCAGCCTGAAGAAACCACATTTTTCCATTTTGATTTTTCCATCAGCTCTTGCATCACTATGTAAGTGCTTGCCTGTGTGTTTGTATTTCTAGCTGTTAGGTGGTATCTCATATTTTTACTATGATTGTCTCTTGAAGGCCCATTTATAGAGATCCACTTGTTTCCTTCAGATGCTTTTGGAGGCAAGTCATTCTCTCAGCTGCAGTGCCTCTCTAGGCTCAGGCTGCTGTGTCTCACCCCAACCTGTCACACTTCAGTGCAAGTCAAGTCAATATTAAGCCAGGCTTTCCCGCAGCAGTACATTGTTTCATGGCTCCTTGCTATCCTCTCTGACCCAAGGCACCTGACCACAGCAGTCATAAGGTCCCCAAAATCACATGTTCTCATGCTGTACCTTGCAGAGGGATTGGCAGAGCACAGTCAGAAATGTTGCCCTCCAAGGTATATTAGGGATGATGGAGTTCAAAGAGGAGAATGAGGACTTGCTACGTTATTTAATTAAATCAAAGTCCAGCAGGGAAATCCAGTGGCTTAGTTTGCTCTGTTGGGTAGAAGTTCAGAAAGGCAAAAACCTCTTTTCTTTTCCCAAACTCATCAGTTTGTGATTTTTGTGGAAGAATGACTCATGAATCTGCAGAAACTGCATTTGCAATGGCAGCTGCTAAAACTTAAGGATTTTCATTTTTAACCATTAAGAATTTTTGAACAAAGGCAAATAAATGAAACAGAGAAAAGCCAAATGTTACAGCCTTCTTGCCTTGCTGTCTGATCTGGCGACTCTGATCTTTCCTTTCATAATGGCTGCAAGTCCAGCATGGTTTGGTGTTTGCTTTGGGCCAGGAAGCAAGGCCAGCTGTGCCAGAGACACACTTGTCCCCTTTACTGTTGCCTGCCCTCCACTGTCTGGCAGCTGGGGGCTCATTCCCAGAGGGCATGGCAGAGGCACATGGCATCCCCAAAGACAAGGCTATGTGGGGAGGGCAGAGCGACTCAGATAAAAATCACAGATATAGCTGACTCCATTAACTTCCTTAAGCTTCTTCTAAAGACTGCTGGGTCTCTGTGGCTGTGTGTTTTTGGGCTGCTCCACTATCTGGGAGTGAGAAACCCAAGCATCCTCTCTCCTGGGACTTGTGAGGAGTGCTTCTTGTTTGTGCTTGTGATTTTCCATGCACAAAAACCTTCTGGAGGAGGGGAACCACAACTGCCAGGCCCACTGGCTGGCATGGGTTTTATTACTCCTTTCAGCTTCCTTGTTGCCTCAGTTTCTGTGCATGCAAAATGAGATTAATCGTATTTGTCCTGTAAGCTCTTTCCTGGAAGAGAAGAAGGACGAGAGTGCAGAGAGGTGTTGGTGCTGGAGTAATGCACCTGGTGTGCAGCAAGGATGCAGTTACTCCCAGAGGCTGTGCTGGGACACAGGACTAGATTCCCTGTGCTGCCAGTGCTGGTTTCGTATCCATACCCTAAGAACTACCCTTTTTGCACTCTTGCCCTAGGAAGACTGTCTCCTCCTCTGTAAACACACCTAAGTGCTTGCACGGGAGAGAATGGCCCACATCAGCATTCCTTACTATGTGCTCTTTCTTTTGATTTGCCTTAGTATTTCTTTACCTTCCTCTTCTTGAGCACTCGGGGCTCTTCCCACCTGGGCACTGTGATCTGTTCATGCACAAGTGTTCATGCCCTTTACTCTGGCTTGTCTTTGCTTAAGCCACCAGAGTGAACACTTGCATGGGTGACAGGAACAGGGAAATACAATACCCAAGCCGGCAAAGGAGGCTTGAAGGAGGACAAAGAGCCCCACTTGCTGTACTTCTAAAGGCACACAGGCTGATCTGTGTTAGGGCAGCATTACCTGGTACTGGGAATCAAATTTTTTTGGCTTTCTCCTTGGCAGGTGGAGCACACGAAAGGCAAGCCTCAGGAAACCCTGTTTTGATTGAAGGGCTTTGGCTCAGGCCTGACTGCAGCATGTGACAGGGACTTAGAGCAGGAAAGGCCAAGGCCAGCTGCACTGTGCACAGCCCAAGATTTGCCTGTACTTGTACCTGGGCAGAAGTTTCTGCTAACGTGAGCAGCAGGGAGGTGATTAGTGATACCAGCCTTTGGTTAGTCAAGTAGAACAAAACCCCAGGGTCTTGATAGGGATTATATGCAAACGGGGACCTTTTCCTCAGCTCAGGTATTTGGAGCTAGAAATGTGCTTTTAAATCACCCACTGAATACACAGACAATTCAGCAGCTTTAGCTATTAAAACTTGATTGAGAACTCTGAAACTGTGGTATAACTCTGAGAAATTTGCTTGTATGATGATTACAGGAGTGGCCAGCCTAATGGACATCTGCTCCTATGTCTTCTGTTCTGGAAGTCACAATTCTTCCGTCGTGACAACTATTTCCACAGCACTGCATAAATGAGAGTTCCTAGATTCTTGATAAGAGGGAAGGGTATGAACACACAGGCTTTTTGCAGCAAATCCTGTGAAACAAACCCTCTGAGCAACCACTGGTAGAGCAGACACGCAGAAGGGTGGTTTCACATCCAGGAGCTGGAATTGTAGCGTAGGAGCAGATAAATTCTGATCTATTGAGATATATTTTCAGATATATTGAGACCTTTTGTGGGCCTGCCAAGCCAGATTGTTGAAGTTACTCTCTAACCTCATACTCGTATCCTAGTGCTGATGATCTAGCTGTTTCAGGCATGGGAGTTGTTCTGAAAAAGATCTCATTTGGGTGGGTTTCTTTTGGTTAAAATTTCATTGAGAGAACAATTTATGGGTGACACCATCTCACTTAACTCATGATACAATGCCCAGGTACAGGGGGAAGACCTATGTGCTGCTTGTGACAAGTGTTTTATTGTGTTATTTGCAGATGGGCAGACACAGGCACTCTTCTGTTGTTTAATTCTAAACTGTGGGCCACTGCTGCCTCTTTGTAATCTTTGCTAGGCTTAGCATTCATCATAAAATCACAGAATGATTTCGGTTGGAAGGGACCTTGAAGGCCATCCAGTTCCAACTCCCTGCCATGGACAGCGACACTCCCTCTTGCCCTTTGGCTACATGCTCTTACCTAAAGTCCCTTTTCTCCTCTCTTGGAGCCCTTTTAGGTACTAGAAGGTGCTGGAAGGTCTCCCTGCAGGCTTAAATCCTGTATCACTAGGAGGAATAGTTATTAAAATCAGTCATTGGATTATTGTAGCCTCAACAACATGAATTATACTTGTGCATGGAACACCAGTGTCATATTTACATGCAAATGAGTTTATGTTGTTTATATTGTGTTGTTATTTACTGTGAACAGGGGTAATTGCTAGGCTGGGCTGGAGCTGTGTGGGTCATTTTGAGCCTGGATTCTGGAGGAGGTGAGCCTGCACGAGTGTATTATCGGTCTCATCATTTATCAGTCTCCTCTTAATAACTTTTGAAGGCATTGACTAATTTCATCTACATTTGACACAGGGGCAGAGGTTTTTGTGGTGGGGAGATTAAGGGACAAAGGACAGAGGTACTTGGTGAGTTAGAACTCATTAATTCCTCTGCTCAAATAACAGCTTGTTTGGAATTAACCTCAGGAAATGCTCTTTCTCTGGGCCTAAACCTTCCTGCAATTACATGGTGATTATTACGATGTTTTACTGAAATCCTAGGAATCTTTCCGTTTCAGCTTGCTGGACAGGGATGTTTGTGTTTACCTTCCAAAGCATGTTTTCACTTAGATGTTTGTTAAATTTTGAGAAGCCAAATCAGATCAAAATTGATGAGCTGCTTTAGAGAGGAGATTTACGAGAGTTGTGCTCTGAGGTATTAGAAGAGGAAGATCAGAAGGACTTCTAGTCTGATCTCTAGGATAGTGCAGCCACACAAACTCAATTTTGTCTTTAGAGTGCTGTTGGCAGTTAGACAGAACTTGTATAGGCCTCATCCCTCCAGATCAAATGCAGTATTCCTCTTGCTCAGTTTTGAAGGAGCAGGTATTCCCAGAGCGGTGCTGCAGAGCTGCTCTCTGCAGTGGCTGTTGTGGCTGAGCTGCGGGATGGTGCCATGCATGCCCTGCCCTCCCAGGCATGGAACCAGCCCTTCCCAGGGCCAGGACCTTGGCATGGACAGGCCAGCTGTCATGACATGCCTTTGGATGTGAATAGAGTAGCCAGAATACAGCACTTCATGTACAATAAAAGACTTGTTTCTGTGGCTCAAGGCTTCCAATAATTTGCAGCTCCAAGCAAGAGGCTCAGAGCACATTGCAGAGCAGTTTCTCATGGTCAGGACCATGCAGTTGTCCATGGCCATTACCATGACAGCAGGCGATCAGGCCTCTAGACCTTTTCCCTTTCTGTTGCTCTATAAATTCCCAAATAAATATGCCAACACTGTGACAGTCATGAAATGGAAACTGAACAGAAGTAATGTGAAGTACTTGCTTTTGAATGCCAGCATCACACATTTGGAGTAATTTCATGAAGTTTTAATGTGAAGTCCAGTTAGTGTTTGTCACTGCACAAATATCAGGTACGTATCTGCAGGGGCTGAGGCAGGGGTTTAACTCCACAAGGAGCAGTCCATGCCAGAGAGAGCACTGCTTGTGCAGTTACAGAGTCACCACATCCTCCTGTGAGAGCAGTGGAGTCAGTTATGCTCAGATGCTGCTTGTGCACCATTGCTCTCAAGGCAGGAGTGAAGTAAAACTTCTCTTAGGATCCCACTGCAGATGAAGAGGGATTCGCATGGTCACTGTTTGCAAGCTTGTAGCCTTTCATTTCTCAATCAAGTCAGCGTAGCCGCTCTACCTCCCGTTAGGTGTGGAAATGGTACTTCTTCTCTCGAATCTTTTATCTCTGTGTCTGTAGATGTGTCAGATAAATAAGATAGTTTTGACCAGAATAACTGTAGTGAATAAGATAAGATCTCTAACAAAACCACTTTTTTAAAGAATACTTTTGTGCACACACCTGACGTAGGACCGAATTGGTTTGTTAGAAGAATGACAGTGCACTGAATAGTTCAAGTTGATTTTGTTCTTTCAAATTCAAAACATAAACCCACTTCACACTTTTTCTTTATTGCTGAGTGTCCTTGTCTCAATGTCCAATATAACCAGAAGTGTTCCTAGATGGAAATATCAGAAGACCAGAAAAGATTAAAAATGAGGCCAAATTACATAAGGGGAGGAAAGCAAAAGAGGGGGAAAACAATAATTAAAAATAAAAAAGCTTATTTTCTTTCCATAAAAGTATTTCAATGAACTGCTTTTCCCCAACACTGTGTTCCCCATGATGTGAGGCAGAAGGATGGAAGAAGCATTTTATAGGTAAAAATTATGTTAAATAATTTTTATAAGTAAAAATTATGTAAAATAGTTATTACTTATTATTTTGCTGCTGCTATTTTTGTGGGCTTCTCAAAGATGAGATTTGAATGGGGATCTGTAAGTAAATTAAATGCTCCCAGAAGTGAGCCTTTGCCTTGTACTTCTCATCAGCCTAATTCCAAGGAGTGTGAGGTCTGTTATTTGACATTGCCTTGAAGGCAAAGTTTTATGCCAAATTTGAAATAAGAGACTGTGATCTGTATTTCCTCCTTTTCATTAGGAGCAGGGAATGTGCAAATCAAACAGACCTTCCTGTTTCCAGTCTTCCATCAAGTCCGTGTTTCAGTTTGTCTTCCTCTCCCATTGCAAAAGGGGAAAAAAAAAAAGATGCACTTGAAAAAGGATGGATCTTTGCCTTCGTATTATGTCTGCAAGAATAAGAAGGAAACATGTCTGGACATGACAGGATCTTAGTAAGGGCTTTGATTCACAAGTGTGAACACTGTGTATTGGGACGGTTGTTGTTATTCCTGCCCGAGCTCCCAGCTCCAGCCCTCAGAGGATCCCGCCTCTGCTGCAGGGGTGTCTCGGTGGGTCACAGAGCAGCTGAACTGCCACAGTTTATAACCAAACCAGTTCAAGTAGCACCCTGCTGGTTTCACCGACCTTACAGTGTGACCAGAGGCACAGGACCTTCATTAGTATCAGATCTGAAGCTCATGAATATCCCCCTCAGACTTCCAGTAGACACAGCTACTCCAGTTACGCCAGGTGAGTATCTGGTGCTGGGTGGCCCACCTGTGAGAGCCACCATGAGGAACTATGCAGAAATTAGTTGGTGTAATTCAAAGTGGAAGATGAGGTTGTAAGAGAGTCAGTGTTTTCAGCTGTCTGCTTCTTCTCCACTGTTGAAGGGACACCATAGTACTAGGCCTTTATTTTAGAGTTGGGTTACTAGTTGTAGTTCTCCTGGGTAAGGGCAAAGTGCTTGGATACTCAAGGTCTAAGCTGAGCTGCCTGTTTTTTGGAGTGCACAGAGACAGAGACATGAAGTGTAATGGAGGGGGCAAGTCTTGCAAGAGAAAAGCAGCACCAAATGTGACCAAGCCTTGTGATTGTCACAGCCGCGGAAGTGCTGGGAATCTGTCTACAGAGTGTCCTGCAGGAGCTGGGGATCAGCAGAGGCTCTTAGTGCTTTCAGGAGGAACCACAACTGATGTGCTGCCTCTTGGTTTAATTTTCTCTTGCAGCCATCCTTTGACATAAGCCTGAGCTGCAGAGTTTCTGAGGTGATGTGGCCAAGCCCTCTGGGGTTCCTGTCAGGCACTGGCCTTTGTGGCACATCAAATATCACCTTGCAGTGCGTCCCACTGCAGTGTGTCCCACAGTGCTCCTGTCCTCCACGGTGCCCTGGGGCAGGCATGCCAGAGGCTTCCAGGCCCAGGATCCCTACTGCTGCTTTCTGCCCATCCCAAACTCCAGTAAGATGCCTGAGCTGCCCAGCCAGCTCCCCGTCAGGTCGTGCATTTCAGTGCAGCCATCAGCAGTAGCATGGCTGATAGGCTGCTGTTTAAATGGCTGTAATTAGGCTTCAAAGTAACCATTATGATGAAAGGGGGAAATCTCACATTCCTCTCCACTCTATCATTTCAGGGTGTCTGGCGGCACCCCAGAAAGACAAAAGTGCATCACTTGATACCACCAGAGCTACCCGTTTGCAGGGAACATCTCATCTTTGCTTTATAAAGACCCTTTTTGCCAGGAAAAAAAAATGCAATCACTTGTGAATTAAGTACTCTATTCTGTCCATTCCTGTGGGTTTTTATCTACCCTATATGTAAGCGCTTCGCAAATATTTGACTGGAAATTACAAGAGATAAGACAGGTCTGCCCTTGCTACAGCAGGCAAGCGCCTACCAAGCGCCATAGGAACTGCAGGGATATATTTCAGCTTATCGTATCCTAGAATGAGTATGGTGTTCACTGGGAGACTGCCTCTTCTATTTGCTCATTTATCCATTACAAATTGTATTGTAATATCTCAAATGCTGCTATCTGTTTATTGCACTAGTCCTCTTTGTCCCACTTGCCATGTTTTGGACAAACTGGGTTGCGCAGGAGGAATGATGAAGGTGATGCTGCTGATGTCCATTGCCAGCATGGGCTCAGCATTGTCTTATTCTGGAGGGGGACCTCTCTCTTACTGAGCCTTTCTGCCCTGGGAGGAGAGCAGATTGGGGAGTCCCAAGTGCAGTCTTCTGCACTGTGCTGTTTGTTCCAACTCCGTTTTGGAGCATATTAGCAGTTTCCATCATCCTCCTAATTCCACTGCCATAAAACAGCCCTCTTACTCATGAAGATCCACCTTCTTGCCTCCTGGCTAATTACTGTCATTATCTGGCTAGACAAACTTGTCATGAGATTAGGATCTCCTCACAAAACAGGGTCATCTCAGGAAGTTCTTGCTATCCGGTTTTGTGTAAATCAGTCACCTCTGCAGCTAAACAGCAGCTCCGATTGTTGAGAGTTCACACGCTCCCAGGAGGGGAGTAGCACAGGAGATGCTTCAAAAGGAGCTGGGCGTTGCTACTGACATGAGTGAGGCAAAGCCTACACCCACTCTCTTGCACCTGCTCAAGGAGTTATCCTTTAAAGCTACTGAAAAGAACTAAACACTTGCAGTAATTTCATTGCCTGCATGGATCATTGCTGTAATAAAGTTTTATATTCTACTTACTGTATCCCTCACCCCTCTGCTTTGTCAGTTCACCTTACTATTAACTCCACAGCAAGCCTCAACATGGACAGAGTCAAGGAAGAAGCCACAAACCAGGTTGGTCATCTTTTTGTGTTTTTTAAGGCTTCAGGTAGTTTCAGCTTAAGATCCTAAACTAAAATAAATTCAATTCCCCATTTCAAACAGAAACTGAGCTTAGTGCTGTAGGCACTGGATGGCTTGCCCTCAGCTCTGTAGAGCTTATCCGCAGAGGCTCTCGGGGCTGGCTGTTTCCACATGTGGGGAATGTGGGTCTCCTTGTGCTTAGGCAACTAGAGAGCCAAGCACCTCTTACCCAATGCCCTTCCTAAGTAGGTGAGCACGGCAGGAATCCTTCCTCCCATAAACCTCTGGTGACTTCACTTCGAACACTAGCCCACATAGGGCCTGCCGTGCCAGGGAGCGCTATGTCACCAATGCACTAAATAACTGTATTGCATTTTAACAGGCCTGTTGCATCCAGGAAACTTGTGTTACCCCACCGGTGCTCCCAAACGGAAACGTGCGCAGTTATAGGTGACTATAACCCTGGCTACAGTTAAACAAAACACTCCCTTCCTCAGCTATTGTAGCAACCTAAATTGCAGGTGGATCTGGCTGTATCTAAGCCTGTGATGCTCCAGTGATTCTCCTTCTCATTCTCTAGTGAGAAACACACAGCTGTCTGGAAGAAGGCTGCTCTGTGAGCCATCTTTTGGTATAAGTTCTTTCATTTTCCATGTAAGTGTGTCTTGAGGTCTTGCTGTTATCCACTCTTCAAATGGTACCCTGCAGACTAAACCAATGGTTCTTGAGCTTTTCTGAGCCTTCCACCCCTGTGATACCTGTGTATTTGGCAAGTCTTGTTGAAAAACTCAGAGGCGCTGGTCAATGTAGTGCAGACTAAACTGAGGCTGGTACCACACTAAGCTTAAAACCAAACTTATTCCTTCCTTTTGGTGTCCGAGTTTGCTGCATTTCTGCAGGACCAGTGCAAGGCTGTGCAGATGAACATTCAGAAAAGGGGTTTGTGTACACATTCTTAGTGAGGAACCCTGAACAATTCTGGTTTGGTCCTTTGCACAGCAGAGCAGGAGAGCAGCCAGATCCTCAGGGCAGCAATTGGCTGCCCTAATCCTTCCTCTTCCTACAGTTTCCTGCTTCACTTACACACTATTGTCCAATTTCAACAGATGTTGAATCTGGGATGCTACAGACAATAGTGTTCTCCTCTGATTCATCCTTGGAGCAGGCCCTGTCCTGTGTAGGAAAGGATGCAAAAATACAGTATTATCTGTGTGTGTAATGAGTCTGTTTCATAATACATTCACACAGGACAGCCAAATGAGGGCTGTACAGACATGCTATTTCCAAAGGGTACCCAAATAAATGAAACTTTCTACTTGCTTTTTAAGGGCCCTATTTGGACAGATCTGTGAACCAGCCAACTCTGGGGTGAATCTAGGGTATGCCTGACAGTCTGTACAGCTTGGGAGTGAGCACTGTGGGTGAGGGTGCTTGTGTCAGACTGCTGAGGCATTCCTCAAGTAGTTACACGTTTGTATAGCAGTGCTGTGAATTGTCCCAGGGGGCCAGAACTGAAAAAGCCTGGACGCTAGTCAAAGGAGGTGTCAGGATCAATTTGATCAGCCCTAGAAATGCCTTTTTCCAAACCACTGGTTCTTAAATCTAGTCTGTGTACCTGGATCATAGCAGCTGTAGCCGATCTTCCTCTGCGTTAATCTCAGTTAATATCACTTTTTTGTACTGTAGTAACTGGTCTTCAGTGCACTACCAAGTGTGCTGGTACAGCCGAGAGGGAACAACACGTTCTAGGGAACAGGTGCTGGCTGCAAGGATTGCCAGTCTGCCCTCGACAAAATGGCCTTGGTGAGGTGCAGGCTGAGGCTTGAACTGCCTCTTATTCCTGCTGAGAACATGTTTATCTGCAGGCTGTTAAGCCAGCGAGAGCCACTTCTACATCTCCTTCTCTCCAGCTGAAGTGCTTCTGCTTTGGTGTGATCTGCTTTGTGAGATTTGAGAGAAGCTCAGAGTCACTCCCCAGGGTAACTTGTAAGAACAAGCTGTGCCATGTTCCCTCAAACCAGGGCCACATGCATCTGAAGTCTTACCCTCAGCTCAGCTCAATGTTAGTGGAGAGGAACAGTTAGATCGGAAGACAGTCCCCTGAGAATGCCACGTTTGTGAAAGGAGCAGGTTGGTCCTATCGTGTAGTGAGCAGGGACCATGCTGGCTGTCCTGCTCCTGGAAGCTCTGTTGGACTGTGGAGGCAGAGAGGTAAAATAGACCGCTAAGCACCTAATGGGGAAGGGCAGCTCCAGCAGAGGAGTCTGAGGGGAGAGAGAAAGACTCAGTTTACAGCCCATTGAGCTGTGCACCTGCCTGAGATAAAGCACTGCTTCTAAGTCTTGTTCTGCTGGTTTCAGGTCTCAAGTGTTTCATCTCTCCCAGAGCCATCTCTCAGTGTCGTGGAGCTGCTGACCTCCCAGGTTGTGGTGCCCTCCCTCTGTATGACCTCCAGCTCTTCTGTTGGTGGAGTGATACCATCAGAGGGGCGAGGGTTTCAGTGCTGGCTTCTGAAGCGTGTTGCAACTCCCAGCACCTGTGGGCTGTCGGGGCAGCAACAGCAGGTATTTCATCCTGACAGGGAGGGAGAGGCCCTTGAACAGTGCACCCAGGGAATGATTAAACAAAGATTTGGAATCTTTGCATAGGCATGAGGGGAGACAAAACCTTGAACTTTAGTCTCCCATCCTCCTTTAGACTTGTGCTAGCAATGTCTCTTACTCCCTCTGATGTAGCTTAGGACGGTGAAGGAGGTAGAGTAAGTGCCTGGTGCTCCAAGATGCTTCAAACTGACCTTTGTCAGAAACCTCCGACCTGTCTAGCGGTCTCCATATTCTCTTATATTGTATCTCATGATCCACACAGCTCTGTGACCATTTGGGAAGTCTGGTAGAGCATAAACAAAATATATTGATATACATAGCAACAAAAACTACATGTGAGATCAACATGTAGGTTTTGCATTGAATATGCAGAATAAATCAGACATCAAACTTGTAGTGCTGGATGCACAGTACCCAGGTTTTCAATGAAGCTTCCTAGATGTCTGCAATAATCTTGGCTATGACATAGCAATTACTATTGCCATGTCATTGAGAAAAAGAGATCTGGCATCACTTCATGTATGCTTGATTGTGCAGAAGTCTCTACCAATCTTCCAGTGAAAACAAAGCAGTTTCTTGTGTTTGCACACCTCACATTTTGTGGAGAAATGAATAATTTTAGACTTTGCTTGTGTTGTTCAACAAATGCAAAGTAAAAGCACTCTCAAATTCCCTCCTACCTTTTTGGCTAAGCAGGTCCATGCTCACCTGAGAGCCACGAGAGCTCTGAAGGCTGCACCCGTCAGCTGCCTTTCCTCCTTCTCCATTGACTCTTCCCGAGGGATCGCTGCCTTTTGCCAGGACCTTTTAGGTTTGTGCTGGGAAGCAGCGCCCCAGCACAGTCAGCCTGGTACTGCATCCCCTGCTTTTCTTGCTTGTCTTCCGCGCTGAAGGCCCTGCTTCCAGAGGAGAAAAACCTCTGTGCATGTTTTCTCTCCTGACAGTGGGACCTTCTTGCTGCAGCAGTGAAGTGACTGAACTGTGCTGAGTGTTGCAGGGCTGCAGCACCCACAGTTGCCCTCGTGGCCACAGTGCAAGCCTCTTGTGCTGATCGGAGACTTGTCCTTCAGCAGCTGAGGGAAACGGCATCGAGTCCACTCCTCTCACTGGTGAGGCTTCTCTGTTGCATCGAGCTGTTCAAGCAGGACAGGCATTGCAGCTGGTCCTTCACAATGCAACTGTGTCTGATTTGTGGCAGAAAGCTTTTCCCTCACCCCCATTTCTCTTTCTGCTGTGGTAAAGAACAGCATTGCTTTCCACCACTGCCTCAGACTTGAGAGTCTTACAAGGTTTTCTTGGTTTTGGCATGCTACTTCCTTGTCCTGTCTGGAGGATTTAGAGTTTTGCCCTGGGGCAAACAACCCTTTCCTCCCTCTCTTATCACTTCCTAAAACCAGGCCCATCTCTGCAAACCCACAGGACGGTGATGGGGAGCAAGGGATGGAGAAGAGTTAATGTCACTGATGTAAAATCAAAGTGTCTTTCAGTGTTTGTTTAGTATTTCATAAACTATAAACCACTCTGTAGGGGTGCTGGAAACAGAGATAAATTAGTAACTTGAAGATCCTTGTTAGTTTTGGTGGGTCTATGAGAACCCTCTTCTGCACGGGAAGCTGTGTTGCCACTCAGCAGATAGCAGCTCTCCCCTGGGCTGGACATGGGTGTCTTGTGTACCATGGATCATTTTTGGTAATGATCTCTTCAGTGCAGAGACAGTGGTCAAATGTTTATTAGGGTATGGATCCAGAACCAAGCACATTCCAATGACATGGTCACATGCCTTTCTAGTGATCTGCAGTACTTGAAGTCCAAGACACAGTGATGCATTAAGCTGAAAAATAAAAAAGGATCCAATGAACAAAAAAAACTTGCAATCCTTAGGAAATGCTTCTGGGGCTAGAGCCCACCTGTTTGAGACAGTGTATTCTCTCTATTTGTTGCCAATCCATGGTCCTGCCAAGATTTCTGGTTCATGGAAATCTCTTCTGAAGAAAAACATCTCATCACATCCTAAAACATCATTGTTAAGTCCAAACTGTAGTGAAATGTAGTTGCACCCTCTGGCTGAAAGACAAAGAAAAGGAACCATCTCCTCAAGCCCAGGACTAATAGAGAAAACTTCTGTGGCCCAGAAGATGGTATATAGGTTTAAGAAAGGAAAATGGGAAGGCAGGAAAAGAATTAGGAAGAAAGAGAAAACAGAAACAATAGCATTACATTCACACCCGTATGTCCTCTAGACTTTGATGACCTGTTGTTGGATTCTTTCAGGTACTTTATGAACCAGTTTATACTTTTGACTTTCACTTTGGACAGTGGCAGTTAGTTCCACAGGCAAATGGTGGACAAAAAAGGTGAAAAAGAATGCTGCCTCCAGTAACCTCATTCAGGCAGCAGCCTCAGAACCCATCACTGGGTGAAACGGCTTTTCCATTTCACAACTGCAGTCTCACAAACACAATTATTTTTTGCTTACTTCTTGTATTATAGGACCAACTGAAAAATCATTCCCTCTTCACATTCTTTGCTTCACTGCAGATCTCCAGCATGTTCCCCTTCAGTTGCTTCTTTTCAAATGAAAGAGGCCTCATCTCTCCTGCTGCTGCAGCCATTTTAAATGTGTCACCTTAGAGTTCTGTAGTTCTGAAGGTAAAAAAGAGCAATGGGATGGGTATGACAGCAAGTGGATTCTATATTCTGAAGATAGTACTACATTATTAAAGTACACTGTGGCACAACTGGGTTTTCTTAATACCTTCCATTATCCTCCTGGCCTTTTTGGCCTCTGCAGGACACTGTGTAGGAGGAGGGAGACTTACACTGCATCCAGGCTACACAGTTCTGGGAAGGTCTTTGCAGTTTGCTGCCACAGTTAGATGAAACAGTAAAGGAAGATCAGGCAAAGCCTTGGCAGCTTGGAGAGCAGTAGTGTCTAAGGGCGGAGAGAATTCTGTTCTGTGAAGACATTTGGGTGAGATTCACAAAGGGAAGGAGTTAAAAACTGAATGAGGCCTCTTTAGTTTGGGCTAACGTAGAGGCTGAACACAGGAGCTTGAATGGGAACCAAAAGCTTAAGTGTACCTCAAGCTCCTCCAGAGGCCTCGAGTAAAAGCTGCCATCCCAAATTGTCCTGTCTAGACTATTGCTGCCAGAGCACAGCTTGGGCCAAAGAGTAAGGAGTCAGGAGTCTCAAATCACAAGTTACATTTGCATTTCTTTGCTTGCAAATGAAGCGTATTTGATAGGAAGGACAGCCGAAGCTTCCCTAGTCATTCAAACAGCTGTCCTACTGATCCCTACCTCTCCCCAGCTGCACAGCATCAGGAGTTTGTTTCCAATTCCTCTCTGTAGCAGAGAGACTTTGAGGAGCATAAGGTGGGATGTATTCTGTTGTCACACATGTTCAGCACCCTCTACAAATGGGCAGAGTGAGAAACTCAGAACAAAACAAAGGGGCTGAGGCTGGTTTCTCTGCAGACACGGAGACCTGCACTTTTGCAGAACAAAACCCTTCTCCCTGTCCTCTCAGTCAAACCTGAGCTTCCTCACTCAGCTCAAACTTTCCTTTGTACAGTCAGAGTGACCTCTCACCCGGGGCTTGCCAGCCCAATTTGTAAGCTCTTTAATAATGGTAATCCTTTATCCTACTTTGCACATCAAAACACATGCAGGCTCCTCCCAAACAAGAGAACTTGGCACATGAGCCTGGGTAAAAAGCACAGTAATTTATACAAATTATGCTCTTCAAAGGTGTCATTTCTCTTTCTCCCTAGCAGAAGGAAAAGATTTCTTCCCATCCAGATGTTACAGAAGCAGTGTTTATAATTAATCACTGCAGTATGGGGTTTATCTAGGCACAAGTCCACTCTGCTGTGGATGTACCATGTACCACTGCAGCTGGCAAAGCCTCAGTGAGTCCCAGTGCCTCTCCAAGAGCAGGGCCTGGAGTGGGGTGCTGGGTCAACATTTCCCTTGCTGCAGTATTGCCTGTGGTTGCCTGCACCGCATCATAGCCCTTTGTAAGTGCTGCGTTTTTTGCTCTCTAAAGGGAGCTCGTGCCTCCTGTGATTATGGAGCATCTCACACAAGAAGTCTCTAATTGGAGCTGAGGATTATCTAAGTGTCTGTGGCAGATTCTTCATGGAGAAAATTAAATCATTGTAATGTGTTGCAGCTTCTCTTAGAGGTGATGGCTTCTAGTGTCCTTGTGGAGGGGGGCAGTGAGTTTGTACACTTTGCAGTCCTTCGTGAGCCACAAATAATGTTTACAAGAGCTCCTTCACTCCTGGGAATGGAGGAGATGCAGGCAGAGCATGCAGTGGATGTGCTGTACCCTGCCCAGGAGTGGGAAGGATTGTCACTGCAAACACATGGGCCCTGCTGCACCATCCATTGACCCAGCTTGTCATTGCCACAGAGAACGCGTTGGCATCTTTTAGACCCGTGTAAATTCTGGCGTTAATGAATTTGCAGCTTCCTCTTGAAAACCTTTATTGGGTGACTTTTACACTGCCCCCACAGAGCCCTGTTCCTTGAAGTCAATGGGAGATCTGGGTGTGGTGAAAAGTCAAGGTCAGACCTGTAAATCAGATGATAAAGAGAAGTGAATCAGTAGGAAATGCTTTTGGGAAGCAACATATTTCTATCCCATCAATTAAAAGTGCAGGGAATGGCCCAGAAAGAGCTTCCCTGTGACACAAAAGGGACTGTATTTCAACAGCATAACGATCTAATAGGGCTTTCTGGTAGGCTAAGGACATAAGAGCACATTTGTGCCAAATACGTTATTCAGGCCATCTAATAAAATCCATTTCTGAAGAAGGATATACAAAACTGTGTGGTTCTTCCCAGGATTCATTGAGACCACTTGTGCAGTATTCACATATCCTGTGGCAGACCCCAGTCCCCAGCAAATTGACATGCTGTTTGCTATGGCCCAGAAGTGTTTGATGTGGCTATTCAGGCTCAGCTCTAGGGAACATATTTTACTGTGTCCAAATCTCTTAGGTACTCTGAAAGCCTTCCTTATTCACTGGCTCCTCCTGAAACCTCTGTGGTAGCTCACTGTGAAATTATGTGCCACTTCTGTCCTTTTGGTTGCTGAGTTTATTTAATTAATGTTATTCCAACTTTCTTCCTGACTTTCTTCTTCCTTCATTGTTTCATAAGCCAGTGGTACCTAGCCTTCTGTGGGTCATAAGTCATCAAAAGGTTGCCTCTGACATCATTGCAAATAAAATAAAAATGCATTAAAACAAGCCCGTGCATGTGGAGAGCCCAAGTGGAGAGACAGAAAGGGCGAACGAATGTGCCAGCTTTCAGTGCCGGCAGCTGCAGCGCTCCTGGTGCCGCGCTCAGGTGGGCTCTGCTGGCACAGGGTGACTATCGGGCTTTGTCCCCAGAGGATGAGGTGGGCTTCCCTAAAAACACAAACTGGGAAATACAGTTACCAGCGCTGGATATCACCACGCCCATTGTCTGTGCTCATAGCATTTCCTGTGGTACTCCTTTGCCCCTGCACTGTGGCTCTGCTTCTGCCATCACCCCATCCTGGCACCTTCTGTGCTTCTGGGGCAGTCTTTGGGGGCTGAGTGCCTTTTCCTGAGCTGTTTTGTCCTGTTGCTTCAATCTCGAACAGCAGCGGAGCTAATAAAAGAACTTTTGAGTGCTCTGCAGATGGAACATGTCATACTGGGAAAATCAATCCACAGATCTGCTCTTTGATGGAATCTAGCTGCAGGCAGATGCTTTCATGTGAAGCAGCATCTTCCCAGACAGATTATTTCCTTGCTCACATTGTGTACAGACGTGCGACTCCTGGCATAAGCAGCTTTGTGCTGCAGTACTTTTCTAAACACAACTAGAGTTCCTTTCTCATGCTGGCCCTTTCCTTTAGGAGTGTTTTGGAATGGATGAAAGAGAAAACAGACTGGCACTGCATCTGACTAGGTAAATGTAGTCCCAGGAACAACAAGTGGCAATGCACCAGGGGATCACAGGAGAGCTACAGTCAGCCTTCCAGCCAGCCTCAGCACGGTGCACAAATATCTGGCATGTCCAGTTGCTCAGAAGAAAAGGCAGGAAGTTGGTCTGTCAGCATTTCCATCTCATTTCCTCAGCATTTTTAAAGTGGAAAACAAAAGTACAGCCATCTCCATTGCAAGGAGCAAAATTAGAAGGATCAGCTGGGAGCTCTCTACAGACAGCTGTGCAGAAATGGTCTGTAGTTCTCAGCAGATGAGACACATTGGAACATGTTGTGATACTTTGTTCTATTACTCAGTATTGCATTTGTACCTAGAAACAGCATGAAACTTCCAACAGGCCAAGTGTCCCACATGGCAAACTCCAAAGGACCTCCATAAACAGAGAAAAGGCTCCCTTTATCCATACACTTCTCATACTGCACACTGAAACCACAATAAACTCAACCCGTGAACTCGTTACATTTTTATGAGCCTACATTTGGAGCAGGTGTTTCTTTTTAGTGAGATTGTGTTTGGTATCCAACAGCTGAAACTAAAAATAGTAAATTGCCCCCTAATCTAACCTTGCGTGACTCAGCTACTTTCTTACAGGTCTGTTTGGTTTTTATCTCAATGTCAATTATTGACTGTTAACAGCTTTCCACAAGACAACTTCTAGCCAGGTCCAGGGTGAGCACAGGAAAATGCAGTGGAGTGTGAGGGCTTGTGAACTTTGAGGCCTGAGCTGGCTCTACCTCTTGGAGCACCTCTCCACCCCTTCTGCTTTTATAAACCACTCCTTTCCACCCATACTTGTCCTAAACACACCTCGTGGCAATATGAGAAGTCATTTATTTACATGGAAAAGCAACACTGGAATAGTGACAGTGCGTTCTGCCTTTGGTAGGAAAAGCAAGTGGGTTTTGTCCTTTAAAAAAAAAGTTATTTCTTTTTTTGTTAACTTTTCTGTCTTATTTTACACCTTATCACATGTTTTTCTCTTTCCCTTGCAGACCACAGCCCTAGAAGCTGGTTTCCATCAGGAGGAGCCTTTCCTGAGCTCTGGCTCTGCTGTGCGTCATGCACAAGAGAGATGGCTAAAGAAGGACAAGCACAGTGAAATTCCGCTCAAAGCAGTTCTGTTCAGCCATCCCCAGATTTCCCTGTAAGTCATGCTAAAATTTACTATTTTGCAATTCTGGTGTGGTGCACAGCACTATGTATGTATGTATCTATCTATGTATCAAGTAGTCTGTCCATTTTTTCTACACAGCACTTCAGTGACTTCCTCATAACAGATTGGTCTCTTAATTGTTCTGCTGTTCATTCTTCCAAAGTACAGAAAGGTTATTCTGCTTCAGATCTCAGAGTTAATGGCAGACAAAAGGAAGTGGGTGTGAAGTAGCTTATATGTGCACTGTGAAAAGCTGATGCCCTTTCTATTTATAGCCCTGCTTGAACTTTCATTCATTTAGTTGCTATTTTGGTATGACAAACATTCCATCTCCTGGAGAAAGTACGTTAGCAGTGCACGTGAGCAGGAGGGAAAACATATTGGTCGTGCAGGCAAATATTGAAAGGCCTAGAAACCAGTGCCATTCCCAGAAAGCATATAGAACCAAAAAGATACTGAAGGGAAGCTCCCTCATCCACCTAACAGGCACAGCAGTGCTTTGAGGTAAACCCTAACCTTTTATTGACTTCATGTCTTTTATTCCGTTTTAAATCAAAGGAATTGGTAATGTATCTGTTCTCAGTGGCATAGGCTTGCTTGGTCACATGTCCCATGCTCTGCTTTCTGGATAGAGAGCTGGCTGATGAACACTAAAAAACCTCAGTGAGGCTTTCTAGTGCTGGCCAAGAGAGTTTCCTTAGCTGGTCAGTGTCTCACATCTGTTCGTTACAGAAATTTTTTGTTATCACCTTCTTTTCTCTTTTTTATCTAATGTGATTTGTACCCATCAATACAGACTTTGTGCAGAAAGTCAAATGAACCCCTTTGTGGATTTCACTGATGTTTACCTGCTGAACAGGTAAACAGTCTGGCCGTTGGCTTCAATTAAAGCAAATTGATGAAGGAAAATTCTGGGCATGGCCAGGTGTAGCCTATGCTTTGAGGTCTTCCACGAAGCACATGTACAAGGAGGCAGAAGGAAGGTTCATTATGAATTGGGAGTGCTTGGTGTGAGAACTTCAGTCTTGTGGAAGGCTGTTAATAGTCAATAATTGACACTGAGATAAAAACCAAGAAAATATGTGTATTGATACCTAGTCCTAGGATACCTGTCCTATCCTATTGACACCAGCCTAGTCCTGATGGATACAGAAGACACCGATGGAAATGGTATTTACTTCAAGCTGTTAGGTGTTTAATAAAAAAAAGAAGTTGAATACACTCAGTGGTTTTGACCCAGAGGATCTGCTTTCTATTTAGTACAGGGAAGGTATCCCAGTCATTCCATGGGACAGAATGGGTGTGCTTAGTTCCTATGACCACTGAAAACAGTGAAGCCATGAGTCCCATTTTGAAGAAAAAGGAGAACCCGTTATTTTGACCTCTCTCTAATTGCATGTGAGTTTATCTGAGGAGGTGGAAGGTCTTCCAGTAGATGCAATAATGAAAGAGAATTTACTTAATCCTTCTCTGAATTTGGTTTGCAGAAGCAAAGAATTTTGCTGGCTGGTTGTTCAACAGACATGCTGCTTTCCCTCCTTTCTGAGGTTAAGATCTGAGGGCAGCAGCAAGCATTGAGGAGAGTCCTGTGACTATGAAGGAAGATTTGTGTATTGATACTGACATCTCCTCTGGCTTGAGTAATCCTGGACTTGGGGCGAGGTCATTCAGACTTTCATGTGCTAGCCAGCAAGTTGGATTCTCACACCCTTATCTATTATACTGGCTAAGGCGTCGCTCTGTTTTCTCTTCTATCTGCATAACCAGGTGTTGAGCAACTGGAATGTCATTCCAGAAATTCTGACTGGCTTGGGTGTGTGCTCCTCGCAGGAATAACTTCTGGGAATCACTTTGGAGGGCCAAACAATATGTTTTCAAAAATTATGTTACTGTACAGTGTGAATTTAAATGAATTACATAATTTAGCCAAGCACCATGCCTCTATTGCAGAGTAGCAGACTCCTCTGCCTGCTGTTTTGGAGGGTGATCTAGCTCCTAGGAGCCGTGTGCTATTCATATAGTTAGAATGTTTATTCATACTGCCTATATGTGCCAGCAGGGAGTTAAGATTTAGTTAATATTTTCTGTTGTTTTAAATTTGTAGCAGCATTCTTCATTCTCTCACAGCCTCACGTCTTCATAATTAAGCCTCACCATTCATTTCACTCAGTTACAGTCAGGACACATTCCTAAATGGAAGTGACGCTGCAGCAGGCACAGAAACTGGAAGGGAACAACCTTCAACACAGCTAAACACTATTTTCTATGGCTCTGGGCAAAGCGCCGGCTTCCAGAGCAAAAGGATGATCAGAGTAAGAACAGGAAGGCTTGGCGAGCCGGGGAGCCAGCTCCTGATGAGCCCTGATCTCAGGGGGACACGTGTGGCAGAATCCTCTGCCAAGGGCCACAGCCAGGGCAGGCTCTGGCCAGAGCGGAGGGTAGGATAAACCCCACATCCCTCTGGGCACCACAATGGCATCAGAGATCTCCAGACAGGGGGAAGGTAGGGAGCATCCTTGAGCAGCCATGTCTGTGTTGTGTGTTGTTGCTGCATCGTGTCGAGCGAGCATGGTCAGCTCAAGGGCCATGACACAGAGAAGTGTCTCCTGAGGGAATTACCTGCCACACTTTTTCTGGCAGGGAGCAGGCAGTACGAAACTGTTCTATAGAATCTAGGGGCTAAGTCCTGCTTGTACGTACGGAGCTCCATCGGCTGTTACCTGATGGCCCTAGGATACAGCCGGCCTTGGATTTGAAATATGGTCCAAGGCTTGTTTATCTAAAGACAGTCAAGTGCATTGAAGTGAGCCTATGGCAGAAGAAGAGAAACAGGACCTTAAGAAGGCACAGTTAGTATTCTCATAGCAAGCCAGCTATGGATGAGACAGCTACTCTGAGTCATTGGAACTGACCAAAGCTGCAGAATGTGAAAGAAGTAAATTCTGCACCTGTGTGCAGCACACCAGGCTGTAGCAGTTTTTGTAAAGGTTGAGATTTCCATTGTATCTTGGTGCTTCAGGGCTCCCTGAGGGTTTGAAGACATTGATGCTTGAGCTCCCTTTCAGTTAGATGCAGTGACTGACCAAGGCCCTTCTAGACATCTCCTGAGGTTTTGCTCCTGAGGTTTTGCACAGAGAGCAATGACAAGGTGAGCTCACACCTCCTTGCAGACCATGGCTACTCATGCAGCGTTTAAGCAGAGAATTAGGCTAGAATTGGCAGCACAACTGTTTGATACCTGGAAATCTGGCCTCTCCAGAGCATTTGTAATCAAAGATAAATTCAGCTGGGATGGTAAGGAAAGCTGCCCATTAGAAATTTTGCCTGGCAATTGTACCTTGCATAGCAGGGATATGTTCTGAGCTCACTGTACAACCACATTTCAGCTGTGCATTATGCAACTGCTATTAGCATTAATGAGTTACAAGGCTCATATACTGATACTGTTCCTAGAAACAGGCTGCCCACTGATGCACTCCTTTGGATTAGTTTGGAGAGTTACATGGAGCAGAGGGGCCCTGTATACTTTGGTCCTCTATTGGATACCTGGATCCAAACCCAGACAAGGAGGATCTAGTCTTCAGCTCTGAATTTCAGAAATTTAAAAAAAAAAAAAAAAGCTGCCTCTGAGGTCATATTCTGATTCTGGTTAGGAATAATGTCTACCGAATGCTTGTGAGTTTGATATCCAGCCTGATATAAGGATCAAGGGGACAAAAGCAACTATTTAAAACCTACTAACTAAAAATCAAAATAAAATTCATCGCCAGACCATGAAGATAACCTACCATGGAAACCTCATTAATACCTTATTTTGAGTAAAATGAAAATACCTGTTAAATGCTAATATTTCTGATATTGGTATATAGAAAATACACTTAGAAGAAGGCGGAAAGATCTGCAGGGGCTATGACTGCAGCTTTACCCATCTCTAAGAGATCACTCAAGTCAAGAAATTAGCATTGATTTCTAGTGACTGAATTTCTTACTTGTTTTTGGACTAGCAAAGTAAACCTCAGTTTTCTGGGGCTGACAGACATGAAGTTTGGGTCTCAGGTTTGTCTTGTCTCTCCTGAGGCTGTGCTTGCTCTCACCAAGGACTAGTTGCATGTCCAGACTATGCAGTGATGCAGCCATGAACTTAGCACACAAACTGGTACTGACTTTGCTGGTGCAAAACGCAAACCCCCTCAATTACCTATCAAAAGTCCTGTTCAAGGCTTGAGATTTGTGATCTGCTTGGATGTGGCACTTCCTATCATGTTCCCTGGCAGCTTTGCAGGGCTTCCTTGGGAGCCTGGAGGAAGGCAGGGAGAAGATGGTAGGTGCAGTTGAAAGGCAGCTGGATCAAAGGCGGGTGATTAGCATCAGGACAGGGTGTATGAGCACAGCCTTCCCCTGGGTGGCACCCAGAGGTGGGTCACTCCTTTGTTTGCATGAAGCCTCGTGGCCGAGGGGCAGCCTGTGCATGGGGCACACATTAAACAGGCACAGGCAGGAGCCCAGGCCAGCCACATGGCTGGGACCAGCAAGGTGCCACTGGAGATTCCCAGGACGCTCTTGGCCAAACACGAGACCCCAATGGCTGGTTGGAGGCGGGCAGGTAACCAGGAAATAAAAGCCGGGGTTCTCAAGCACCTAAACAGCAGAAACCACAGAACAGCCCCACTTGCTCTGGAAAATGGCACTGTACTTTTGGGGCCAACAGCTGGCCAGATGCTCAGGCTTGAAAGGCAGTGCCTCAAAGTCAGTACCAGCCTGGGATTCGCCGTCTTGCATCGAAAAGCCACGACATCCTCAAAGCTGTCAGAGAGAGGCGTTGAGGAGAAAACTGCCCCGTTGTCTGCATGCCAGGCTGCAGTGCTGGGCCTAATGCTGATCTGTGGATATGGATCAGGAAGAGCTTGAGTAGAGTAAACTATTATTCCAGAGTAAACCGGGAACAAGGAAGAAGTCTGCAGACTTCATTCACGCGTTCTCACGGTGTTTTGCAAGCCCAAGCATTCCTGTTCCATAGCCAGACAGCAGAAGCACATTTAGCTGCGTACACATAACTTGGTCTGTGCCACCCAAGGATCCTGGGCTGTTTTGGGATGTCTATAGAGGTTTAAGGAAGAAGGAACAGCCAGGGGAGTCTTTGAAGCACCAGAGCAGGTTAGGCACTCGGGGGCTTACAAAGGGCTGTCTGCCACACCATCGTGCTGTAGGAGGTGGTGCTTAGAGGAGACTCCCTGAGTACATCCATTGCTTCTTGCCTGTTCCCCTTGGGTGAGGAGAAACATCTTTCAAAAGCCATGCTATAAGCATGGCCTCCCAGATCTGCCTTTCTCCAATTACCTGCTTTAGGCCCTATGGTGATAATAGTCTTTTCCAGGTAGATATTTAGCTGTTACTATAAACATGTTGTCAGCCTTTAGCCCTGTTCTGTCACTATAGGTGTCACTGGCTGCTCTGCTTTAGGGGGGTCAGGGCTGGACCACTGCAAGGATGGAGGGAATTCTGCCCTTCATTATCACCTTCCCCAAAGCTGATTGCCAAAGCATTCAGTGGGCACCCCACAATTTCCATGCTTGGCAGGCACTGAGGAGCCTATTCTGAGTTGCAGCTTTGAGTTTTTCAACCTGTGGTGGCAATACAGGGATCCCAGGCAAGTCCTCCCACCCCTGTTAACTTCAGGCAGCTCTTCCCAGAAGTCTCTTCCCTAAACCTTGCCCATTGCTTGAATGTATGGTCTAGTAGTATCACCACTTTGGGGCCTAAGCAAAGGCCCTTGCTTAAATAGCAAGTACCCTGTGACTAAGCAATCAGCTGCAATTTTGGAGTGAAGGTGTTTTAAAGATTAGGACATGTTTGACTACACGGAACAAAGACAAGTGTCTCCTCACTCATGGGCTTAGCACGTACAGAGCTGCATGTGGCCAATTCTTTTGCTTTGTGTCTCTTGTTTTCTCTTTCATGGTAATAACTGGGCATGAGCTTGTGGGTTTCCTTGTTTGTTTTTAAAGACAGTGGATGGAGTTGGCAAAAGTTTTCAGTTTAGGAGGTCTGAGCCTATTGGTTTAGCTCTGAATAAGGGGATTATAGAGTCAGAAACACAGGGAAACCCTGTTCTGGTAGATCTTGTACACATTCCTTCAGGTTTGTTTTGGCATCTCTTCAAAACCAATGGTAAATTATGTAAGGTGCTGTGAGAGAATGGCAGGAGTGTGAGTATACATCTGCCTTTGAGTAAGAGAGGAAAATATGCTTGCTATTTCTTTCAAGCTCACTCAGAGGGAGAAGAAAAGGCAGGCAGGCGTAATGCCACGTACTAAGGCAGGTATTGTCAGTATCCACTGAGGAAACCAGGATGCTTTCTCCTATTAGCAGTGGCTCCTCCTCTCATTTTCGGCTTGACAGTGTCTGAAACTGTAAGAGCTTTGGAAAAATAGTCCAGTATCACAGCTCAAAACTACAATGCTTAGGAACACTTTGGGTTTGCAGGGGTGCAAAGGCCGAGGCTCGGATCGGCTAGGCCATTGCAGCTGTACCACATGAAGAGGCTTCTGCCCCTGTCACTCAGCCCCGTCCTACTCAGGTGGAGGATGCTGGTCCTCACCAAACTGTTCCCTTGGGGCTGGTCCCTGTTCTTGGCTCTAGGAGGAGGCAGGCTGAAATCAGCAGTTTCCTTCACAGTCAGGAGCCTATCTCACCTCTCCCATGATCACATCCCACTCCCTTAGTTTCTCCTTCCACCTTCCTCGAAGAGTGAATGTTGACTTGCACGGTGAATGTGTTCCCCTCTTTGTGGGCTTGTGAGTTATATCCCTCATAAAGCTCTGCTAGGTTCTGTTTTCTGTCCAACCTGTCTCTGTCCCAAAACACAACTTTGATGGGTTCCATTTTCATCCTTGTATCAAATTTGCCCCCTAAAAAATAGGGAAAGACTGAAGACTACTACACTGCTCCCTCTTCTTCGTTACCTATGAAAGAGCAGTGATTCTGCTGAGCCAAACCTGTTCCAAATTGCCAAACCCATTCATTTTGTCTTGGAGCCAGAGAGGCAGTACTTCCTGGGCTGTCAACTGCAGCCAGCCCATCTCTCGATCTCCAGGAGTTTTGCGTCCTCTGTGCCCAGCGATCCCCCAGCACCTTTCTCAGAGTGACAGATCTCTGCAAAGTCAAGGTGAAGACTGCCACCTACTGAGTCCCCAGAGCTGGCTCTGGGGACACCTGGCTGTGCCTTTGAGGTTTCCCAGCTGGCACACTGCTGGAGGGGAAGATCTCAGGGTCTCTTGGAGTTGAAATTTTCACAAGCAGCATCAATCTCTTGCACTGTTTTTATATTTAGATGTATTGAGTTTGGATAGCATGACTTGGGATGAGTTTGCTCCATGCAGTGTTTTCTTTTAAGGAAGAATCACCTTTAAAAGCAGCTCAAGTATCTTTCTCTATATTACCTGTTCATAGCATGGGGCTCCCCCAGGAGCTATTGAAAAGTGCTGCTGCTGGGAACAGCTAAACTGGGTTTGGTGCCTGTCCATTCAGTGGGTAAATATGGGGTGGGTGAACATGGTGTTAATTTTTACAGATAATTCAATACTTCAGAGCCCACTGAAATGAAAAAAGACTTCAAGGGATGGACTGACTACATTTAGCAGCAGACATTTAGCAACAGAAGTCTCTAATAGGAGTGGTACTAGAGGCCAGATTTATTAGAATCACATTCTTAAAGCAATTAAGATCCGATTGTATAATGAATGAATTGGAGATCACCACAAAGCTGTGAGTTTCCCACCCTTGATTCAAGCTGCAAAGACCTGGGATCATCTCACTTAAGCATCTGTTGCAAGAACAATTTATCATGCTGTTGCTGGGAGGATTATGATAAGGGAACAAAGCTGCAGAGTTAATTAATTAATGGAAGTCAGCAGTGGGTGGGGAGGTTCGGAGGCCACAGCATTCTCTGTCTACCTTTCGCAGGGCTCTTGTTGCTCTGGAATGTGCTCGTGGCTGCTGCTCTGAGGTGGGATCCGCTTTGATGTGCAGTCACAGGCCTGCTCACAGCTAGTGGGTGTGTTAGCGCTCCCTTGTCAGGCTTGGTGGCAGGAGCAATTAAACCCCATTTCTGTAGGAGAGAGCCTCGAAACAAGAGAAGCTAACACCCCAAAATCTGCATGACATGGCCTGCGCTGGGCTCTCGGGGTGGCTGGAAGGGTCTCTTGGTCTGCAGCTCTCATTCACTGGGGGAAAACACACCATTGCTCTTTGTATTAAGATAACGTGTTCAGGAAAAGATTTTTTTCCTTGTTTTATCCAGTTTTAATAAAAAATTGTTTGATTGTTTTTAATCAATGATTGAGTACACCCAGGTGAGTTTTAGATTTAGATGAATGGGAAGTTTAGTCTGACTACCTGCTGACACAGGCTGGGCTGCAGAGCTCTGAGTGACAACACTGAAAGGGAATGATAGTGAGGTACTGCCTTCAAAAACTTCAAACACGTCCCTTTATCACAGTGTGATTGAAGGCATCACTCAGCAAGTTGCTACAGGTGTAAGTTATCATTTGAATACCAAGCACATTCCAATAACTGCCTCTGAAACCAGGATAATACATTTCTCAATATTGGTTAATGTTACATCCTTCCCCTTTTGAACAGATGGGAGGACTTTTTTGCTTAGCAGAGATGATAGTCCTCGGATCCTCTGCAAGTTCAGGGAACTAGCAGCAGTGTCTAGCAAGAAGAGCTCAGCATTTAAATATGTGCTTAGTTGTTTAGAAAAAGAAACATGGAGCAAAAGCTCCAACAGTCCAGTGAGGAGTTTGGAGTTCCAGAGGCAGAGGGGAGCCATGGGACCTGCTTCCTCACGAGTGCATAAGGACTGATTTTTTTCCCTGCTCCCTTTGAATCCAGGGTGTCCCAAACGGACACCTTGGATCCAAAGCTGAACTGATCAGAGAGGGAACTCTGTTGGATGGAACTGGAAGAGCGCTGCAAGAGCACTTGCCTCAGAGAGCCTGCAGGCTCCAGCTCTAGACACCAATCCAGAGGAAACCTGGATTCCCAGGATCCTGAGCTCCTGGGGAGCAAGTCCTTTAAACAGGCATGGAGGGGACAGACAGACAGAGTAGAGCAGATAAGAAAACTGGAGGATAAAGCCTTTCTAAAGCTCAGCCCATGCTTCCTTCATCCTTGCTCTGATCCCAGTGTCTATGCAAACAGTGTGATAAGGCTCAGGAAGCTGAACCGGCTGGCTGTTGCCATAAGCAGCTGTCAGCGCCCTGGCTGAGGGCACCACTGCTCCGGGAGAGGGGAACGTCAATGGGAAACCAAGGGCTGCGTCACGCTCCCGGCCTGTATCAGCAGCACAAACCACAGGCAAAGCCGCTGGAACTTTTCTGGTCACCTGCTTTGTTTGCAAGGGTCAGGCAGCTCATCTCAGCTGCAAAGCACTGCTGAAAGAGATCAAGAGAGCATTTAGCTACAGCTTTATGTTATGGACCACACCAGGCATGTAAAAAAATAAATGACTTAAAGTATTGCCAAACTAGCAACACCTGGAAGTTCTTAGTTCAATACATTGGAAAAGTTTGCATGGATTGTGCATCCATGTAGTTAATGCTATGCCAAATATTTTATCTCCTGCCCCACTTAAAATTTAGTGATGCCTGGAATAAAGCTGCCTGCTTATCTCAGCAAAGCTACTTCAGACATGGCCAATGAGTCCTGGGCACCCAAAGCCTGCAAAGCCCTGGCCAACATCCTCTCTAGAAATAGATTGGTTTGAGGTACTTCACCAAGCAGGATTAGCTCTCCAGTGCTTGTCAGGAGCAGGTACTCGAGCTTTGCTTGTTCCTGGTAACATACATAGAAACCCTTTAATTCCTTGAGCTCGCCACTAGAGGCAAATTTTCTGGATCAAGGCTCTTGTCTGTTCTTTTTCTTCTGATTTATGAATAGCAGAAATCAGCATTCAAACTATGCATTTGGTGGGCGTAAAAGAATGACTCATTAGCTTAATGGAGAGTTATCTGGGCAATAAATGCATGAATAAGGATTGTGACAGTGAGTCACTGTTTGATTGTATGCCTCGGTGGAACAGATGCAGGTACCATTTTGCTAGGGATTGGCGTAGGGCAAAGTTCAAGATGGGTTCCATGGAGGTAGGATGCTGTTTTCAGAGCTTCACTAAAGACCTTCAGTTGTCAGAAAGTTGTCAAGTTTCACTGGATTCACACTTCCCAAACCGGGTCAGTCTCGCTGGATGGAAGGGTCTTGGAGCTGCTTAGCTAGATGTGCCCTGCAGGGACTATCTGCAGGATCCCACTAGGAAAGCCCAATCTTGTCCAAAGCATGTCCAAAACAAAACCGGCTTCCATCAGGCCCACCCTCAGTGTTCTACCCTGCCCTGTGTCCGTGTCTCCCTCACATGTTGCCAGCTGGTTGTGTGAGCTTCAAAGCCTGGCACGAAGCTGAGAGTGGTTGTGTTTTGGTATTGCCATAAGCCTGTCAGCACTGCCAGGACTTGTAGGCTCTGCCACAGCCCTCGAGCATTCCTAGGCTGCGCCCCTCGTGCCTCTGGCACTTCTGCACCTAATGCTTGTATGGGGTCCCAGAGCTGAGGGTAGGGTGCATGTGCTCACTGAAGGGATCTTCATCTGGGGGTTAAAGCTGACATTTTGGTTCAGGAAGAGCTTTTGTGATTCATCTTGAACAACTGTTAACTCCACATCACAGCCTTGGTAGGGCTTTTGGGGCGAACCATGGTTTTGATGTCTGTTCTGAGGAAGAGATTTGGAGAGGAGGACTCTGCATGCCTGCCTGCAGGTGCCTGATGTGCCTCAGTTGAAATGTTTAGCAGTCAGTCATAAGATCCTATGTCATTAGTTGCTCTTTAAAGCTCTGGCCTGGAATTTCTGATGGATGGTAGATGCCGGAAAGTGAAATTGCTCTTTTGATCAAATGAATCCTCCCAGTGTGTGAGTGAGTTACAAAACTTCATTGGCACCATTACACAACAAACAATTGCAGCTGGTTTGAGGAGAAGAGTCTCCACCCTGAAGTATGGTCTGTACCACTGCTCTGCTCATGTTTTTCTAGGGACTGAACTGGATTTGCAGGTGCTTCTCTGCGTGAGGCCATACAGTAATAGGGGCTGCAGCTGACCTGGCTGAGTTTGTAGGCCTTCTGAAAAGAGGGCAACCAAACCTGGTGATGCAGATGTGGATGTAGCCCTACACTCCTGTAAGGTTACGTGGTATTTCTTCCCTCAAGCTTACAGCTGACTTTTATGACCCCAAGTGTGGCCAGTACCAGGGGGACTGGGGTGTCTCCTACACTGGTGGTGCTATCCAGAATCACTGGGCTCCCCACATTAACCCCATATCATTTATGGAGATCCTTCCCATCATTCTCATTGGTGTGGCGACATCATCTTGGAGGATGATCTTCCCCCAGAGCTCCGACCTACTAGAATGGCAGCAGGGAATAAACAGGCAGCACCATCCCCGTGCACAGGTGTTTGATGTGGCTGACGTCCCCAGGGCCAGCCAAATTCCCACCCGCCACAGCATCAGAGTAACAGGACAAACAAGCAGTACCAACACAGCAGCCCTGCCAGCTATTTTGACACCAGGGAGTTGGGGCAGTTCACAGTGGAAAAACAAACAGCAGTTGAAAAAAATACTTTTCCCCTCTGTCTAACAGCTCTGGAAAAGGCAACAGACTGTCAGTCCCAAGGGCCACAAGAGTACTAGGCCTTGGTAATTGCATGAAATCATATGGCCTCCTGATGACAGGAGTCTAGGGGCACATTGCTGAACCCTCTTGGCATCTTTCTAGGTCTGGAGTGGCTCCTTTTTTAGGGCAGACCTGCCAAGGGTGTCTAGCAATGAAATGGTCAAGTTAATATGGCTTGTTGGAGGGAATGCCTTCAATCCAACCTCAAAATGCAGGTCAGCATCTACATACAGCAGTCCTGTAAATTGTGATGTTAGCGTAAATATCTGATGAGTAAACTTTGCATACAGACAGTTTGATTTTTCCCCTCCCTCTTTGCCACATCCATGCAACATCCAGGGAGATCAGGGAGCACTTTTCTTTAGAGGATTTAGTAAGTATTTTTGTGTCAGAATACAGAACTGGAAAGTAATTCAGTGCATCAAGTCCAGGCACTGGCATGACAAGCTAACACCTTATGTAATCCAGTTAATTCATTTATCGCGCTCCAGTTTAAACCCACTTAGTTTCCTGCCCCAGCTTCCCTGGCTGAAGGATCACAACAGTGTGCATCCCTGTTGAGTGTCTGCACACCTCTTACTCTCTGTTGGACTTGGTTTGGACACAAGTTTGGTCCTTAACATATTTCACATCACCTTGCTGGTTTATTATGAACTAAAATATCGGAAGATTTGAGCTTAAGAGTTTGGAAATCCCTTCTGGAAAAAACAAACAAATGAAGCAAAACTGTACAGGCCACAACAGCCTGTAAAATTTGACACTCATGCTCATCAGAGATTCCATTCCAGTTCTTCATTCTGCTTTTGTATTAGCCTCATACTTCAAAAATTAAAAAGGATTCATAGCAAAAAATTAAAACCCTTAATTTCTACCAAGCCGATAGTTGGTGAAGGTAAAACAGTTTCTGACTGTTGTGGTACTTTGCGTGAGGTGGTGCCATAAACAACATTTAGTCTCTGGGTGACAGCAGCCACCAACAAGAACCTGCAAAGTAACATATCAATTAATGTAAAATAAGCTTTTCCTTGTCTCCTGGGATTGTGAGCCTGAAAGCTCAGTAAATGTGGTTCTTATTTAGAGTTTTGAGTTTAGAAGTAATGATTCCCCTGAACAGTCCTGTTCTCCTCTCCATATCTGATTTTCTAGGTGCTTTATTTCTGTTTTTCGTGATGGTCCCTTTGTCCCCTTGGTTTGGCAGATCATGAGGTAATTGTCTGTAAGATGCTAGGTCCTGAAAAGCACAAAGGACATGAAATGCTTTTGGCAATTATTTGGGAAGGTTTCTTATTTGTTGTTTTTTGGTGGTGGTGGTTTTTTTACCCCTCTTGATGTACCACAAGAGACGTTGTGGTTTGTCATTGTAGGATCTGGTTGTTTCTCACTCCTCAAAGAAACAGTGATAACATCAGCAGACTGCTAGGGAACAACAGCATTTGATGTCTGCCACAGGGCTGCTTGTGTGTCAGGGTACGGCTCTCCTGGAAGTCCCTACAGAGGTCCCCACTCTCTCCATGAGTATTGGACCAGGTGTTTTGTTCTTTTCTGAAAGACCGGGACCAAGGAGTGTTTAATGTGAGGAGCGAGCCGCGCATGGACAAGTTGTTTGTTTGTGCACACAGCTGCAAAGACACGTGATGGCAGGGGTAATTACGGGTTTAGATCCAGTTGCTATTCAAGTGGGCATTTTCCACTCAGGTTAAGACTTCCTTGTGTGACCCAGCATGAGTCCAGCAGACAGAGTCCCATCCACAAGCCCATTTCATTCGCCCCTTTGCACTTTCTCATGTGCCACGGAGAGGCCAGGAGGAGAGGGAGAGGGAGAGGAGGAGAGAGAGGGAGAGCCACGACTTGTGTTGCAAGGATGTCCCAAAATCTGTAGCAAACCCCAATAACTTCAAGCTTCTCTTGGTGTCAGTCAGGCCCCTCTCTGCTGAGGTCGGTGGGCACACATCAGCCCTACAGCAGCAGATGTAAAATAAAAATCAGGACCCAAGTCTGAGTATCAGCGCCCTTCCCAGAGGGGGGAAAAAAAAAAAAGAGCTCTCCCAGTGCTACGCCCTTCCTTTCCAACCTCTCCCCTAAAACCAGGTTACCCAATTCCAATATGATTTACCTCACAGCTGCCACTTTGAAATGCTTTCGTCCTTTACTCCTCACTATTAACCACTCTGTCACATGCGTTGCATTGCATGACTTAATCATTTGAGACTTTGGACTCGATTTACATATATAAACAAATAAAAAAATACCCACCTGCAGTTGCTGTGGCCAGCTGGCAACTGCCTGAGCAGTAGCTGCATTCCTAGATCATGACACTGAACAGGGACATAGATGGGACTTGCATGAAGTGCTCCTCGCTGAGAGCAACCAGTGCCTTTGTTCCCTGTGGGCCCACTCCCACGAAATCCAAATCCAGCCAGGTCTGTGCCTTCTTGTGCAAGAAGTTTGCTTCTGCTCCAACACACAGCCCAGGAAACCCAGCCAGTAGTGAGGGAATGGTTGGGAATCTCCATGCAGGAACTGAGATGCAGCTGTGTCCTGGTTGTACACACAGGTAGCACACCAGGCCTGGTCCTGAAACCTGTCTCACTCCATCTGATAGCTTGTAATAGGAAAGGAGAATTGCAAGGGCAGGATGAGGGAACAGATTGATGTCAAACCCTGACTTCCTTTAAATAATCAGCAAACCTTCCCTTTGCCTTCTGCATGTGAGCAAAAGCCTCAGCTCTGTTGTCTTTCTAGTGCGAGCCAGGTGCAGCCGTGGCCCAGGGGATCCGCTTTGTCCCTAGCACATAACCTGCTGGAGCGTGGCACCTCAGCTGGAAGGCCACATACAGCTTGTCACCACCGTGGGCACTGCCAAACATCCTGATAGTTTAGTTGTATGGGAAAATGTCAAAGCTTAGCTCCTGTCTTGAAAATTTTGGCAAAAATCATTCCTGATATTACAGACCCCAGCTGAAGGAGGCTCAGAGAAACCCAAAAATCTCTGGGTGCCTATTGTCCTGACAGAATCCAGTCATTTCTTCCTCTAAGTCCTAAGGGAAAGAAAAATGTAGTCAAAGCCCTTGCTTTGTCTCAAGGGCACATTAAATGCTCAGCCCTCCCCGTTGAGGGATTTTGGGCAGGACATGCAAGGAACTAAGGTTAATAAATGATCAAACATGGTTTTAACAGTTAACATTTCTTGGCATTGCGTGAAAACCATTGGTAGCTCCTGTGGCAGGAATGAGAATGCCCGCATGTTTTAAGTCAGGCATGTGTTTAAACGCTTGAGTCAATTAAAACTCCAGGGCAGCATTAGTTTCATTAATAATAATCCAGTATTTCACCACAGGACACTCTAATTGTTCCTCATCAGGATCCCGGGGACAGAAGAGAAACCTTTTAAGAATCTCAAATGATAACATTCAAAGCACTACTCAAAATGATAATTAATTGCCTGTTCATCTTGTAGACTTTGATGACAGCAACCAAAACAATGCACGTTGGGTAGCTGGTTTGGGGGGCAGACTTCTCCTGGATTACAACAAATTTTTGTATAACAATTTATTGCGGTTTAATATGTCATGATACCTCGCTTTTCCAATTCAATATTCATAAGACCCTTGGGAACTTTGCAACCCAATAATTAAGCCTCTCTGCTCTGTTGAGAAATAGGCAGGTAAGAGCAGTACAGCCTCTCAGCATAAGCCAGGAAAAATCCAGATGATTGATGTGATTTGGGAAATCCCATGTTTAAATGGCCTTGGTGCCTAGTCCCAGGAGGCAGCTCGAAACTTTATCCTATGTGGGCCTCCTTGCCATGTGATAACTGTGCAGGAGGCACTGCCTGTGGAATTAAAATAGCAAATTAAAGCATCAGAGATTACCCAGAGAGATCAAGACTGTCTCAGAGACACCTAAGGAACACTTTATAAGTCAGGATTTGTTCTCTTCACCTAACCCAGAGCCACCCTGGCCTTCTGTCCACACTCTACTGCTTGTGACTCAAACACCTTTAGCCAGGAACCATGCAGGAAAGGTGTCTGGAGCCAGTGTGCAACCACACAAGAGACCAGTGTGTGGAACCGATGGAGCACTCACCAATCCATGGCACCAAGAGAACACTTGGCATGGCAACAACTGGAGCTTAGCATCTTAGCAAAGTAATTAACTCTTTCCAAAATTCAGGATAAGCACATGATAGGAGCTGATAGGAGCATATGTGACAGAAAGCAGATGAGGAGACAGATGCAGCCTAGATGAAGGGTGATCGTGGGATATCCTCGGAGGGGTTGGCAAATGGTACCCATTCCATGTGCTGGTCAGCCCTATGCCGTGTCACCCTGAATAAAGAGGCCTTCCTGTCCAGCCCTCTTTAGGATCTATCTTTATGGGTGGGCAAGGCCAGGAGCAGTTGAATCGGAAGCCGTCCCTGGAGCACTTGGGCTGCATCCAACGGAGGAGCAGCTGCCTGCTAGGGTGCTCATAATGGGAGGGGCAGCCGCTGGAAGCAGCATCAGCAGCACCTCGGCATGTCAGCACAAAGCACCCGGGCACCTGGCTCCATTGACTCACTGTGACAGCAGATGTGCCCTTCTACACTGAGAAACACTGTGGAGATGAGGCCCCAAAGCCTGGTGGCTGCTGTCCCCAGGGCCACGCTGCCTGCTCCCATCCCTGCCAGGCAAGAGGCAGGAGCCTGGATGGAGCCGGGAGCTGCACGGGGCTCTGCCTGGGCCAGGGCCGCAGCACCGAGAGCAGAGATGTTATCCCAGGGCAGGTTAAAGCTGGACACAAAGTCAGCATTAAAGACAGATCCAAAGATAAAAGCTCAGATTTCCATCGATTTACTTTGCCACATCATTTGCAAAAGCACTTTGATCTTGAGTCATCTGTTGCTATAATTACTGAGAGATGGTTGATGCAAACACACTTCCCACTGTGGCTGGGTCACTGCAGCGAGGACTGTCTTGCTCGAGCACTGACCCAATCCTGTGTTCCCATTCCCTTCTCTCCTCAAAGGGCTTTACACTCAGGGTTCTCTTTTCTTTGGAGATCAGAACTTGTTGACTGGCAGTCAGTTAGCTCTCTGTCACGCATATGGAGCAGTCAGCACGGAAAGAGGCTCTGGTACAAGGGCAGGCTGTAGAGAGAGCTCGTCGCGGGCAGACAAGACGCTGAGCCATGCCTGGGGGTAGCTCAGGATCAGACAGTTGGGGTGCTTATCTGTGGGCGATCGCTTCTACCTTTTGATGTTCCCCGGCTGCTGTTTGGACAAGCCCATTCGGGAGCTGTTCCAGAAAAGCCGCTCCACTTTACGGTTTTAGCAGAGTAAGGCAGGATCTGATCCTTGATGTAAACATGCCTTCAACAAAACAGGTGCATCTTATCTTTTGCAGTTCCCTGCCTCCAGCAGCCAGGTCAGTCCTGTGTGCCTCCCCGCTGTTCCCTCTGCTCCCTCTGCCTGTCTATGGCATTCCTGGGGACAGGCCACAGCTTGCCATAGCTTCCTTTGATGCTGCCTGTGCAGGCTGCAGAGGATGAGTCAATGCTGGGGACAAAATGCTGCTTGGTGGAAAAGGGAGAAGGGAAATCACTGGGAGCAGGGATGACAACGGAAGAAGCCCCTAACCTCCGGGGAACAAGAGAGAAAGGAGAGACTGTAAAGATGGTGTCTCCCCTGAACTTGCTTACAGACATGCAGGGGCAACTGGGATGCCACTGCGTTCCTCCAGTCCAGTGGGTGACATCCCACTCATTTTAAGTGAGAAGCTGCCTTGGTCCTACATGACCTTTCTACCCTTTCTTTCTTTAAATGCCAGTAGCAGGAATGACCTCAGAGGCCCTGAGTCATGGACAGCCACATCAGCCCAAACCTATGCCCTCTGGTCTTTAAAAAACTCTTCCTAGAGCAGGTCTCTCATCCATATTTAAAGGCCAGTTGAACCAAGTAAGCATTGCCAGTTGGACAGGACTTTTTATTGCTTTACCAGTTCGCGCTTTGCCATATCAGTGATTTTCATTTTCGCTTACTTGTCCTTCTCACGCATGGAGTTTCACTTGCTCCTGGGGCAGTTACAGTCAGCTTCCATATCTTAGCAATTGCCATGCAGTGATTTGACTTAAACAATTAACGTAACAAGTAGCACACAGGAAATGAGAGGAGAAAATATTTATGGGAAATGGAATTTTTGAGGAACAGGCCACTTAGTGAAGTTTGTCTCCGATGCTATGCTTGGACGTTCTTTTGCTTATATGTCACATAATTTCTTAGGCAGGGGATGGAGTGATTTCTGTATATATGTAACTGTAAGTTCTTTATAATAGAACCACAGAAGGGGGTCAAATGGGAATAGTGACTTTGAAAGGCTAAGGTTTGAAGAGCTGAAGATCAGTGTGGGAAGTTCCAAGTTAAGCTTTGCTGTTGCAGTGGTGATACAAATTTAAAGAAGAGGAGCCTTTTCCAGGTTTCTTTTGCAATGGATCAAAATCTGACTAGCTTGTTCCAGTGGGTCACAGCCCAAAAAGCCTGCAGTTTGTCCCAGACCTCCAGACATCCTTGACATCCTCAGCCCTGAGCACCAGTGGTGCCCAGGCTGGGTGCGTCTGCTCATCAGCCAGCCTTTTGGCTTCCCAGCCACACTCTCATGAGGGGCATTCTCCCTCTTTCTTCCCTTCAAGTTTCCTTTAGAGAGAGACTGCTTCTCTTCCCTTACCCTACCTCCAAAGGATACCTGTAATTTTCATTAATTTCTTTGTGTTGAAATTTGCTTTCACAGTTGTGTTTATTACCATCTCATATCTTATATACAATACATCATTACTGCCTTTTGACAAAAAAAGTATTGTCAGCGTTGTAAAATTGAAACACAGTAATGTTATGACAACAAAGCAATTGCATTGTCGAGTCAGCAAGGATTCCTGTTCCGTGGGAAATGGACAGCTCTGGAGTTTTGCTCCTACCCAACCATGGAAAAAGCTACAAAGTACTGCTGGTTGAGAAGAGGCTCAAGTGACTATTGACACAAATCGTTGTCCAGGTGATGGGAGGTGCTTTCTGGAAGAAAGAAACACCTGAGACCACTCATACCTGAGAATAACTCAGCGTTAGCATCACTGAACTACTGAGGGATTGCAAGCCACATCTGACCTCTGTCCCATCAGCCTGCTTACCAGCTCCTGGGTGGGAAAGCAAGTGGAAAAGTACTGCTGAGGTGGACTTCCCTCGCCTCCTCCTCAAGAGCCAATGACACGGCGTAGCATGCCTGGTATCCTGCATTTCTCAAGCATCCTCTGTGCTAGGGAGGGACCTCTGCGATGTCTGCAATAGATGGAGCTGATAACGTGTGCCCACAGCACCTGTGAGGAGTAGGTCACGTGAGGCATGGCTCAAGATGGCACCAGGAATTCTGTCACGTCTGGTTGATCTGCCTTGATTGCAGAAAGGATCGAAGCATCTATAAACAGTTTAAGTAACCTGTCCCCTTGTGAAGGAGAGGAAGGAATACTGGGGTTTAGGTCACAAAATAAGCAATTATATGCCAAGAGGAAATTGCCCAAATATTCACAGTGCATTGTTGCTTTTTTTAAGTTCAGCTTCATGGTGCATCAGTTTGAAAGGGTCAATCATATTTCCAAATGACCCATGCTTCTGAATTACACTGTGTCCAGTTAAACCAGGATGTGCCCTGCAATCTGAGCCTGACCCTGGGGAATGTCGTGGGTACGGGGATAGCAGGCCAGGAGCCCCTGGGTGTCCTCCCCTGACTTTCCTTGCGTGTAGTTGCTGCTCTGCCCCGGGAAGCAGCACGGCTTTCTCAGGCTGCCGAGGAGCCAAGCCTCCTGCAGCTTGTAGCAGTCCTGCCTCTGAAACGAGTGATACTGACTAGGACAGAGGTGATAAGCAGCCCACTCTGAGCCCCCTCCCCGGAGCCTTCTTGTATTTCATGAGGCTTTTCTGGTAGGAAACAAAGGAAAGAGAAGCCCACCCGTGGGGAGAGTCCTGATGGCAGGAAGGAAGTGATTAGGCAGTGACATTCAGAGCTCCCACTCGTAGCCAGCCCTTCCCTACCAAAAGGAAGTGCTCCTGCTTTGAAGTTTATTTGGAAAGCTTTAAAAATGCTTACTAATTGAGGAACACTTTGCAATGTAAATATGCTCCCTTGGTACAGTAGATAACAACCTCATACCTCTTTTAGGAGCACAGCTTGTCACTGCCAGAGCCTCCCTCAAAGGCCTTGGGTTATCCTTTTCCCTTTATTCACAGTGAGTGGTTTCTGTGCCGAAAAAATGCCATGTGGAAGTGTATATGCTGGGTGTCTCTCTGACCAGTTTAATGTCCCATCTGTAGCAACAGTCAAAGAACTCCTAAGTTCACCCAGCACAGTCTGCCTTTGCCAGCAGACAGTTAAAATGAATTCCCATTTCCCAACAAAAGCATTCCTGTGAATCCAAAGGAGTTATGGGCCAGTGGGGGGACAGGGTCCTTCCCCGTTGTATCGGAGGGCCTAACTGAGGGTGTTGGTGCTGATCTGGGGCTGGAGCCATGGCGGTGTCTCCGTGAGGACATAGAGGTCAGTAACACAACGAACCGTAACGGAGCCACGTGCCAGATGGGAGAAGGTCAATAAACCACAAAATGTAAGTGATGGATTGTTTCTGTGAGATGAATACGTGTAGAGTTGGCTGGAGCCGGTGTGAACTGACGAGGGTATGCTGGGGTGGGAATAGGGAAATGAAAAATTGACTACTCGAAGGGATGAGTGGGGGTTCAGAAAATGTATGCTGCTCAAGCAGAGATTCAGGCCTGGTGAAATGGCATGCCAGGGAGAAAAGTATGGGCCTGTTGTCTCAGTCAGCTTCCTCCTTGCGAGTGTTGTCCATATTTGCCTTATCTGTAAAATACCCACCTCTAGGTGTTGCCCTGTAATCTTTCCAGCTTTTGGATTGCTGTGGAGGAATAGTAAAGGTGAGAGCAAACATGTTTTATGTAAGCAGCAATCCTTGAGGCATCCCAGTCTGGTTCTGCCAATAAATTTAACCTTCCTTGCAGCTCATGGACTTAGTTCCCTTTGCACATCCCTCAGCCAGCCCTGACTGCACTGTGTCAGACTGTGGCCCAACTGTATGGAGAGAGACTGGCTGGCAGCAGTGCTCCTTTGACACTTGCGTCATGATGAAGTGACTCAAGGAGGTCAGGAGCAGGTCTTCAGCACCTAGAGAACCTACTCTTCAGAGGAAACCGGTCACAGGAGATAGCAAGGGCTGGTTTTTCCCTCATTTGATAATGCCGCTGTAGAACTAGGAATGAACGTCATTCTCATTCAGTCATTTGCAAATAATCGATCTAAAGTAAATCATCCAGTTACTTTTCCTTCAGGTGTAGACATCTTCCAGGTCCTGGCTGGGTGGGGGATTTCCTGTCTGCGTTTGGTTTGTACCTTTTCCAAGGCCTGTGGTTTGCCAGCTGGTTCGTGCCTCCCATTAACACCTGCTGCATGTTTAACTCATTTCTAATTTTATGACTGGGGGAGTGAGGCCTGCCTTCTATCTGGCAGCTGAGTCTGTGCCTTCTTCTGCCTGCTGTGAAGCCAGAGGGTTTGCTCAGCTTTGTTTTGCCAAAAATTACCTTGAGAATACAGAAAGGGAAACCAAATAGAAAGAAAGGGAGCAACACGGAAGCACAGCTTCCGAGTTTTCTCTGTTCAACTGCCAGCAGGCTATGCAGAGCTCTGCATTCCTCTAGAGTTTTCTTTGTCCCTTGGTCTCTTGTCCTGACACCTTTTGAGAGAAAAGCCATCTGAAATGGGGATTTCCATCGCTCTCTTTCTTTCCTGAGGAGTCTAGGACTTGCAGGGGGTTCTTTGGGGGCTAGATAGGTGCAAGACATACACACGCACCCCTGGAAATCTGCCTGGAAAACCACAGAGGTGCAGGGAGAACCTGAGCGTGGGCTCCTCTTGCAGGTCTGGGGTACAGGCACCAGATGTGAGCAGGCAGCTGAGGCAGCTGCAGGGATGCAGCCAGCTTACACACCTTGCTGAATGTCAGGCACAGCAGGCACCTGGAAGCACGGCTTTGCCAGCATCCTCCAAGGAAAGCAGTGCTGCTTTCCACTGCTGGCAGAGGGGACTGCACATTAGGAGGGGCTTTGCAATAAAGCTGCTGTCAATCCTGTCCTCTTGCCAGAGATGGACAGGTCTGCTGCATCATCCATCTTATTATCCTGACACTTCATTTGGGACATTCTTTAGAGAAATACAGCCAAAAAATAGAAAAATTCTGCAAGTAACAGATATGTGTTGACAGGTCAAACAGCGTGTACCTGAGAAGTGAATATTTTGGCTAATGTCCTGTTGCATTCCCAAGCAGTAGGGAAGAAGGAGTACGACAGTCACGTTGTCTGCTGAATCAAAAGTCTGCTTCTCTGATGAGGATCTGGGGGCACCACCAGGAGCATTCAAACAGGAATTGAAGTTGAAGAAAATTTCCGCTTAGCCACTCCATTTATCCTTGCAATCTGTGTTGCAAGGGTAAAAGCAGAAATGGGGAGGAAATTTCTCCCTTGTTCTTTCCTGCTCTCTGTTGAGGTCAAAGCAGGAAATTTCTAGAGCAAAGGGCAGAGTCACTCAAGTGTACACGAAACTTTGCCGGGAAATTGTCTCAAGTCCCACAGTACTGACATCAGAGCACTTCACCCCAAGCAGCAGGCCCAGCTCAGGCCCTCACACGCTCTGTGTGCAGGGCAGGGGCACTCGACTTTAGGTGGCCAGGTCACGGATTGTAGGAATGATGCAACCAGCCTCAGAACACACAACCAGTGCTCAGCTTCAGGTAAAGGGCACCTGACGGAGCTGCACTAAGTCCAGACACTGCTGTGGACTTGCAGAGCACACGATAAATGAGGGCAAGTGGCAGCCTCTGTGGCTGCCTGTTTCTCTCTCACAGGAAGGGGAATATCTTGCTGGGTGCTGCCAGCAATACCAGGGAGCAATGCAGCTGGGGGTGCTCAGAGTAGAAGCCTTGTATCAGTTGCCCAACAATTGCCCCCATCGTTCCCAGTGAAGCACATAGCGTGTAAGATAACATCAGCTGCAGACAGCTGATGACAAGGTGAGTGTAGGTGTCTAAGAGGTTTAAAAAAAAACAACAGAGAAAGTTTGTTCTTATCCAAGCGGATTTCCTGGAGCAATGAGTGAGCCTGGCATGTTTCCACTCTAGCTTTGGCATATGCCTGTACATCTGGCAGGCTGACACAACCTCATTCATTTCTAGTGAGAAAGGAGCAGTTGCCCTTAAAAGTACTGTGTTAGAGCCTGCTCTGTCCCTGCCTCTGCTGCAGCAGCCTCCACCCTCGTGCCCCCTCCGGGGCAGCTCAGTGGGAGGGAGCAGGGGAGAACTAACCTCCGTGGAGAGCATCCTGCTACTGCCACCTTGGCAGGCTATGTCTGCTGTCTTCGCTTGCTGCTTTGGGCCAAAACTGCCTCCTACTCAAGCGGATCCACCAAGTCAGAGCCATGGTAGCCCCTCATATTCCTGTGCTCATTTGTGGCTGTGACAGGCCACACAAGCCCTTTGCCCTTTTGCTTATCACCAGGCATCCTAATATGTCTTCTTTGCTTCAGCCGCCTCGGAAAATGTTTTTCCCTTGTTTTAAATAAACTTGTGTCCTGACACTGAGCCAGCTGCTAGAACTATTTTAGGATGAGGATTACCAAGATTAGATAGCAGGAGAGTAAGCTGTATTATAGCTGTTTGCTGACAGCCCTGTTTAAAACCAAAAGCAGCCATCTAGTTAGCTTGGAAACCATTCCACTCATGTAACCTCTGCATCTTCAAGGCTTTCATTCCAGCCTGCAGTCGGCTGGGTTTGGCCCATCAGAGAGTAAACCCTGACATCTGCTGGCCACACTCGAGCTTGGCAAGCACTAGGACCCCTGGTAGTAAAACGTTCCCAGGATCACTGTGGCAGCCTTGATGGATATAGAACCATGCCAGGAGATAAACAAGGGCTAAACAATTACCTTGGCAGCTTTCTCTCTCCCAGCTGCACACATGTCCTCGAGTCACTGAGAGATGAATGCAGCGTGGGGCAAACCTGCTGACCTTGGTCTCAGTTTAGCCTGAATATCATTGTGAGTGTTCAGCGGTGAGAATCTGTCCCCACTTGGGGACCAGGGAGGCTTGTATCAGTAAGCTTAAACCTGTGCATGTCAGGACTCCGCTGAGTAATGTGGAAGTCCCATTTCTCCTTTGTCTTTGAACCATATGTCTATCTGGGGGATGAGCTCTTTACCCAGTGCCATGTCCGGATGCGTGATGGATTCCCAAGTGTAAACACTCTCCAAAGAAGGAACCTGTAGAGTGAGAGAGGTTGAGCGTGCAGCAGCCTGGCCCCACTGTGCACCTACTTTGTGTCTTAAGCTGCAAATAGCAACTCTGTGGAGCCTTTGTTCTGAGAGAGAAGGTAGGAACAGATGGCAGGCTGGAACTTGGAGTAATGATAAAGAATGACACAGAATGACTGAGGTCTTTCAGGTAACACCCATAGAAGTACATTAAGGTACAGGCAATAAGTGTGTCTGCAGAGGAGGAGCAGGTGACTTGGGAGTTCAAGGAACAAATTTAGAGTCATGCAAGAGCTGACAAAGCTTCTCCTTAGACTTGTGTGCTTCCGTGAGCTGGATCCTATTTTGTTGGAAACCTGGGGTCAGCATGATTGAGAAGGGCATAAGCACCAGCTCTGTGTTTGGCCCCAGCGTGGCTCCAGTGTAGAGCCAAGCAGCCCAAGAGCAAGCTGGTCTCCTATTGTGGATGCAGAGCTTGCCTTCCTCAGGCTCACCACATGGCTCCCTGGTATAAGACAGAGTGTTGAGAATTTCCTGCCTTGCCTATAGCCCTGCTGCACTTGACAACTCAGAAGCTGTCAGGGAAGCTCTGGGAGTCCCTCTTCAGTGGTGAAACTCGGATGAGAGCCTTCTCACTCTGTGGAGTGTAGTCCTCTTGTGTTGTCTTAGATGCCCTCAAGCATCCCTTAGATGCAGGGAGCACAGAGCCAGGCACATACCCGTGCTGCTCTGCTCATTTTCATGGGGACATTTCGAGACACAGCCAGGGACTTGCATAAAAGCCAGGCTGTTCTGCCCTTGTCTAAATGGAGGCGCAGCAAGAGAGGAGTCAGAACTGGCTCATTGCTGCAGCATGGGGCTGATGTTGTGAGCTGTGTGCTCAGTGCCAGCCCTGGCAGCTGGCAAGCATGCCTGTCTCTGCCCTGTCTGTCACGTAGCCTGGCCATCCCATCTCAGCACAGAGATACGATCTGGCTGCAGGGGCTGCACCTGCTGACACGGCTGGGGGGCCCCAGCTGTGCTGCGCCTCAGGTCTCACCAGTGAGCAGGGCTAATTCATTTTTCTTGGTGCTGAGCTCATCTGTCACTTGCTGTCCCAGGGCTGCTCTGAGGCCACTCTGTAACACTAACCCCGGAGCACGTTTTTTCTCAAGGACCTTCCCGTGTGTAGAGGCACCAGCCTGAAAAGCCACGTCCCCTCTTGATTGGCACTACTGATTGCAGAATTTCCCTGCAGTCAGGCAGGCTGGCTGCCTGGGGTCCGGTACAACATGTGCTGCCTGCGTTAATGACCCTTGACTGTCCCCTCCGTGCCCAGCAGTGACACTTGCAGCCTCAAGGCACAGCACTGCACCAATGGTATTCTTGGCCTTGGCCTGACCTTCACATCAGCCTCAGCTGATGCCATTGCAAAGCATTGCATCACCATTTGCTCTCAGTAGGATGTCCTTTATCAAGAACAGTGTCATAAGGTTATTAGTTTCTTATAGAAGTGATAGGACATGATCACAAGCCTGTTCAGACCCAGTTCTTGTTTCTGAAATGTCATTTCAAATAAATGTCATGTTCTAGCACCTGCTTCATGGATAAAATGAGCTGGATATGTACAGTACAATCCAGAGCCTGCACAAGGGAGCTATAAAATTAGCAAAGAGCACAACTACATGTCTACTGACAGATTCACCAGCTGCCTCCACAGAGAGGGCCTGTGGGTTTTCGGAAGTCATTTTAGCTGGATCAGTATACCAGGTGGGCATGGGGACTCAAGCTATAGGAACCACTTCCCCAGAGCCATTTCTGCAAAGGGACGCTTTGAGGCTGCTCCATGCACAGCGGCGCCGTGCAGGTGTGAGGGACAAATGGGCCAAGTGGCATGGCAGTCGCACCTTCAGGAGCAGCTGAGAGGGGCAGGGAGCAAATAAGCAATCTATTGCACTTCTCTTTCCACAGCACAGTTTGGCTTTAGAAGCCAAGTGCAAACCTGGCCCCTCAGAGGGGCTCTGCTCTTGTTTGATAGCAGTTGTCCTTCTGCTGCTGTCCATCTGCACAAAAATGAACGAAGCCAGGTAACCCAGTCAGCATTCTACTTAAAGGAGGTGCTGCTTGCTGAACACTTGGGCACTCATGAGGAACAGGATTCTCCTCCAGGTCTCTTAGGGACTGAGGGAGGAACCCTGCAGTGGCATAATGGCAAATGACACTGCAGGTGGTACAGGGGCCTCTCACCTATCCCAAGAGGTGTTTGCCAGCATTAAATCACCCTCAGCCACCGGCCACTCACGGCACTGACAGCTGTGCCAAGGGCTGTAGTGAGTAGCTGTGCCCCACAGACCCCCACACCTGCCTAACTCGAGTGCCACACAGGCCAGGGCTGATCGCTTGGCAACCAGTTTCCCCCTCAAGTAGTCTCCAGTCTGTCCCCATTCAAACTTCTTCTCATTCCTATAGTTTAAAGAAAGAAAGGGAAACAATCTTTCGAGTAAGGCATTCACAAAAAAGAAACATCTCTTAGGCTTGTATGTGCTGCTGAACCCTTTGTTGAAAATAAATTCTAGGAAAAACTTCACACAATTGAAGAGGGTTCAGCAGTTTTTGAGCTTGCAGACCAGCAGCTGGCAGAAGCTAGTAACACAGGTCAGGTTGCTTTCACTTCCCTAAAATCTGTATTTTGCAAACAACTGGTCCAGAAAACAGTGTAGCACCTGTCTTAAAGAAATGACAAAGCCTTCCCATGTTCAGACCGTGCAGCACACAACTGCTCCTGGAAACCCATCACGGAAAGGGTGGATGTGGAGGGATCCGCAGTGCCTGGTCTGGATAGGCTCTTTAAGGCCCCAGCTCTGCTGTCAGCACATCCTCAGCAGAGTTACTTGCTCCTGCTCTTCTTACCTGGTACTCTCTGCAGCTCAGCACCTCTTTCTGTTTCTCCATATCAATGTAAGCAGATGCAACAAGCAAAGGCAAAAATCTGTAATGGATTTCCCTTCTTGCTGGCAGCAGCTGCTTGCTTCGACCCTGGGCAAGGGATCCAAATGCTGTGTAGAGTGAAGAAAAGGCCCCTGTTTTCGTGATAGCCCAGCCACAGTGGGACAAGAAAAGATTCCAAAGAAGTGAGATTAAATCTGATTTTCATGACATAGCCAAGAATGCAGAGAAGTGAACACCTCCATGTGATAGCAATACAGTTATCACCAGACACATCTACTACCAGCAGGAAGATGGACCACAAGGATGGTGCAATAAAATAATCCACAAAACAGGTTTACTAACTGGGAAAGGCACTTTGAACAGGCTTTTATACAACCTGTTTGTAACCAGTTTGTCTGTCTCCTGTGTTCCCTAACCCCACCTCATTATCTCTCCTTCCTTTCTTGCAATTTTAAACACTTTGAATTTGCTTCCAAAATGGGGAATTTCCTAAACATAACACTGCAGATGATGGCAACAAAAAATACGTTGCAGAGTGCCATCTTATGGCAGGAGCATCAGTGTCCAGGTCTGGCTGTCAGATTAACCTTCAGGTAAGGCTGGAGCAGCACTCACATTCCTTTTGCTTTCATAAACAGTGTGTGGTCTATTATTACTTTAATCCACCAGAGTAAACTGAGTGTAGATGCTGTTATACATATTAAAAATATATGTTTCTAAACTAGGACCAGTGAACTAAATGAGGACAAGGTAGACATGTTCTCTTTATTACCAAAAAAAAGTGGATGCATCTACCATCCTGTTTTCTTTTAAAATTTCATCTTTTATTTACTCATAAAGAGCCAATAAGTTAAATAAATCAGAGTAGTTTTCATTTCCTTACTGAAGTAGTCACTAAAATTTTAACTTAGATTTATGCTCACGCAGTAGCACTTTAGATCTTGGAGTGTACTGGTTTTGGTCTTCCACAGCAACTCTTCACCCCAAGGCCATGTTTCTTGCACAGCTTTCAATGCAAGCTCTGCCATGGTGTGAGCACAGCACTGTGGTTGCCCAGGAAGCTGAGAGTGCGGCCAGGGCAGTGTCCAGGCCCACACCTGTGTGCAGGGCCCCTGGCACCCCCAGAGACAGACCCCCACCCTTCTGCCTCCCACTGCTCTTGACAGGAAGCAACAAACTACACTGAAGCTCCAAGCTGAAGGCATGGGGAAGGACTCCATGTGAGAGATGTTAAACCAAATACTTTTGTATTTAATTATGTTAAGAGCTCAAGGAAGTTAAAACCATAGACAAATGCACAGAACCGTCAATGACAATGAACCAAGGCAGCAACATTGTCATTCCCTGCTTTAAACAGTGTCAAAAGCAACTTCTAAACAAGTACATCCTGGGATATTCATGTAGAACTGAAACTGGGATTTTTGTTTGCTTCACCTAGTACAAAGGACTTTCCAACACTTGAGTAACTTAGAACTAGGCCTAGGGTTGTCATCTCTCCATCTGCTTCCCATACAGATGTGTTCCTTTGCACACCAGCAACAGATTTTTCCCCAAAAACAATGCAATCTAGTTTTCATGGTAACACAACAGCATTCTCGTCTTGTTCCTCTTCATCCCCATCATCATCTTCATCTCCTTGATCTCCAGATTCAGTATCATCTTCATCTTCAACCTGAAATACAAGATCTGTTGTGAGGAGTAATATCCCTTATTCTGAGCCAACCTTTTGAAGGCAAGACAAATGCCGAGTGCAAATAAACTTAAAGATAAGCTAAAACAACTATGCCACATCAATTCATGCTTATTAAATGCAATTGTCATCTTGTAATGTCCGTAGTTTTTACTTCTCTGCTGAAGACAGCTGACCACTGGGGACAGCAAGCCATGGTCAATTTCCATTGAAGTTGTTGAAAATGGATAGATTTAACTTCACTCTACTTAGAGAAAGGGGCCTCACCAGACCTGCTGGATCGACTGTTACCATGCCCAGGCCTGTCTCAGACCCAAGAACTCACTGGATCCATTCCTTTGCTTACCGGGTCACCATGGTTCCTCAATCTGATCTTCATTGCAGACATTCTCTGATCCTGGTCAGCCAAAAGCACCAGGAGATCATCCTGTTCTTTCTTGCTTTCTGCAAGATCTCGCTGCAGTTGACTTTTCTCATCTTGCAATATAGCAACCGTGCTACTGGATGAGTCCAGGCGCTGCTTTAGTGATTCATTCTCCTCAGAAAGGGCTTTGACTTGACTCTGGCAACAGGGAAAATCCCACATCAAATTACAATACAAGCATAGGTAAAGCTGAATCCCTGTATCCTTCAAACACATCAACCTTAGCAGCTCCAGCCCACTACTGGTTCCTGTAGCCTTGTTCCCACACACACATCCTTACACAAGCTATTACAACAGAGGTAAAGCAGGAACAGATATTAACAGTGCTTACCTTCTTCCCAGTCAAACTGATCTGTCTGTGTCAGAGTCAAGCTACACCCTAGACAGCCCTTACCAATGCCTTAAAGGCAGACAAGTTTTCATTTCCCAAGTGAAAAATTAAGGAGACATTCAGCTTCCCTTCTAGAGCCTGAGGATGCTGAGGCAACAAAACACTTCCACCAGGCCTGCCTACTGTAGAAGCCTCCTAACTGAAGGCTGAACACTCAATGGCTTGGTTTGGTGCTCACCCACTACCCACCTTCAGCTCTTTTATTTCCTGCTCCAGTTGTCCCTCCAGTTCTGAGCTTGTTGCTACTGGTGCACCACTGTCTCCAAACACGGGATCTGCAGTTGTATTCTGTGGACAAGGAATCCCCTCTCAGTGCTGCACATACTAAGACAGCAACCTGAGACATTACATAGTCTTTTTTTAGAAGCATATTTCTTTTTAACAGCATAGCCAAGGTATGGTGATTACATACACCTCATTGCAAGGCATCAGCAAACACATCTGTGCTTCCTCAGGTCTCAGACTCATACACACCAAGAAGAAAACAAAATGAAACTTTTGTTTCATAGCAGCTGCACTTGAACGACTTGTAAGTTTTTTTCTATGCAGACACTACTACAGGCAATCCACCTTTGCTCTGATACTTCTGAAGTGCCACAGAAGTCTTGTCATTAGGCTAAAGATCCAGTTTTTTGCATAAGACTACTAAAAATAGCAACACGTAACATCTGAGCCAGCCCTACACAAAGTTATTTCCAAAATGTGGCAGCTGCCTGTCAGCTACAACTGCCACAAATTTGAGACCAGTGCCTCTCCAGTTGGAGCACACTTAAGCCAGTCCTCCAAGGAAGGGAGGCAGTAGGATGTAGGATGGCTGTGAGGTGGCCTGACAGCTGGAAGGACACTGAGACACAGCTCTGCCTCCAAAGGCATCATCACAAGCACACATGGCCAGCACATGGGCAATGGTATCTTCCCTCCCAGCAGCTGAGTCTGCCTCTCCCAGACCATGTGTACATTAAACATTTGCTTGTCAGCGGGTTCTGGGGCCCCCCTTCTGCAGCATGATTTGTTAACTCTGCTGGGGAAGCGTATGGAACATTTTCAGACAACTTGTTCAGGTTCTGTAGCCCAACATTGTCTTCAAAACTAATAAACAGCTTTAGAAAGGCAGTCACATTTATTTAGCCATAAGGCTTTACTGACTCATCAGTTCAGTACGCAACCAAAAAAACCTCTGCAGCATTTGGAGGTCTGCACAGACAGATGCCCCTAACACTTGCCCTTCAACTAGACATCAACTTTCAAATTAGTATCCTCAACTGCTTGTAAGAAAAATTCTCTCTCATGTGTATGATATCACACAGTTGTGTGTCACAAAGGCTATTTACTTGAATTAGAGCATAAGCTTGGAACAGCCAGTAGTTTACAATGGTTTCAAAATGCCAATGACCAGTGGCACCAGAGAAAACTAACCTGACTAAAAGTCCCCTCTATGCTCATGAAGGATTTGTCTGGGTAACTCATTACTTCATTTGAAACCCTGATGGAATCACTTGCTCATGTGTGCATTAAAAGGAGCTTGGTTTAGGAAAGTAGCTACAGACAGTAGCAGGAAAGCCAGTCTTGAAGATTTAGTTCCCATAGATAAAATAAACAACTTATTCACCAGTACCATCACTTGTAGCTTTTGGTTCTCCATCTGAAGCTTAGAGATTTCTGCAGACTGTAGTTGTAGCTGACTCCTGAGCATTTCTAATTCCTTCAGGAAGCAAAGACAAAACTTTTCAGTTCATTTGATAGAACAACATATTCACATGAAATTTTCCTGGGGTTAAATGCTCCTACTAACTGCTTCATACTAGCCAATGTACCAGGAAAGCTGCCTCGCAATGAGGCCACAACAGCTCTCTCCTGAAATGACAAGGCTAGACAGCAACATGCACTGTTGTCCATCCTCTCTTACAAACCCTCTTCTGTGGAATGCCCAACCAAGGCACCTGTCTGAGCCTCGGTCGCTTGCATAAAGGTGTTCCCTTCCACTTGCACTCCCATGGGTGTTCTCTGTGCATTGCCCCTCTTGGTGCAGAAACCCAGGAGGACTTATTAATCCAGGCACTGTTAAGTCTTGAAACAGAGGAACTCTGCCAGGTGTTTTTTGAGCAAGAGCTACCTTAAAGAACTGAATCTCCAGTTAGTTATTCTGTGCTGTATACCTAATACCTGGAAACTTTCATATCAACATTTAAACATATGTTTTGCACTGGATAAACACATTTTGCAAATGAGTTCAAGTGTCTTGCGCTGGCTCAAACCTGCTTAGTGAAAACTGACTCATTTTTAGACACGCAAACTTGATGCTCCAAGATTAGGACAACCATCACAAAGATGCCTGATGAAAAACAGCAATACATCCAGGAATGAACGCTCCTCCCTGAAAAGTAAAGCTCCCTGCCCATCCCAAGCTACAGCTGCGGACCCCAGCTGCAGTGAAGTACCACAAGTTCACCTTCTGTAGCTCATCACTGGGCTCCAAGCCATCAAATTTGCTGTTCGGTAAAGACTGCTCTGTAGCTCCCATTTCCAACTGGGAAGAACTCTGAAAAACAAACAGGAGGAAATAACCAGCCTTAGTATTAGAATTCTAAATGTAGTCATGTCAAAAAATCCCCAGCAGAGAAGCCACAAGCAGGCTGAGCAATGCACATCAAAGCTCTCTGATGAGAGCAGCTGGTTGTGTTCTCTGAGGTGGGTGCAGAAGGACCTTTCGCCAGTGCAAATGCTGCACTTACCAACTTTTCTATCACAGAATCCTTTTCCTTTAGCTGCCCTTGCAGCAGCTCATGCTTGTTTTTCCACTCTTGCAGTTCCTCTTTCAATTTGCTCACTTCTTCTGTCTGAACACCATTCATCTGCAATGTGTCACCATGGGAATTATGATGCTGGGTGTCCTTTCCTAAACAGCAAGAGGTTACAACCAAGGTCAAACAAGCAGGTCTATAACTTAGTTCCCAGTAACCAATCAACATTCTTGTTACCCATCCTGCTCCTGCCTCACAAGCCCTTCTCATTCTAACTAAAAGATCAAAGCACAGTACTTAATTCTCTACATATAAAGCAGAATAAACAATGGAGAGCTCTCATTTGCCATTCCTTCAGGCATATATGTTGCCTGCTGCTTTAGCCATTCTGTTCATCAAAAATAATGGCATGGACAAAGGCTGAAGGCAATTGATTCCTTACATGTTTTTAATCATAACTAATCATGAAGGCAGTTCAGGTATTTTTAATCATGTCATGTGCACCTTATCAGGCATTTTGACCCTGGGCTAAGGAGAACGTACTGCCCTGATTTACACACTAAATGAGCAATTTCTCTAGTGACAGTAACAGGCTTCATCTCACCCATCTGCCATACCACCTTCCCCAGTTCTCACTTGCATTCCAGACCCAAACTTCAGCCCACTCCAGGGCCCACCTGGTCATGTTCTGAACTTGGGGACAGGCACTGAGTGGTTTGGATTGGCTTGACCCAAGGCAGAGGCAGCCTCTCCCAGCAGCTTCCTGGAAGCCAGCAGTTCCCACAGCAAGGTTGGGCCCTTACACCTGCAAGGCTGCCTCTGCTGGAGCTCTGCTGCAGCTTGCCAGAAGCCACAACAGCTTTGCACAAGCAAGGTAATTTTATATTGTCACTCATGAAGCCTACCTAGCTGCACTTTCAGGAGATTATACTGGTCCTTATGCTGCTGGATCTGAGACACTTGCTGTGTGACTGTAGCCTGGAGCTGTTCATTTTGAGATGTTAAAGTGTTGATTCGTTGTTTTAGTTCTTCAAGCTCCTGATCCTGTGAAACAAAAAAACCCCACCATACTATGTACATACAGTAGTCATATACACAGAGCATATACTATTACTACAGTAACCCTTGAATACAACTCTGTCAGGAAGGTGAAGGAAAGCAGCAAAACCTGAGCTCCACCACTCAGTGCTACCCAGGACAGATGAGCAGGAAAGCCCCCTGCACACCTGGCTAACTATGCCTAGGAAAAACCTGGGAGTGACAGCAGCAGCCTATCACACCAATAATGGGAGGAAAAATGGACAAGTGGGAAATGTGCTGATTCTAGTTTTTACCTAGCATACTAAAGGCTGTATTTATTCAGCCTATTACTTCAGGAATCTTTAAAGACTGGTAACTACAGACACCATATGTTCAGGAAAGCCTCTGGTAGTTCCCAAGGGTCCCTAATGCCTCATGTACCCCATGCTTTGACCTCTGAACACAAAACACCTGCTTCAGTTTTCAATTAGTAGTTTAAAATCAATTAGCTTTGTTTGTCTACTTCTCCATCTAAGCTGCAGCAACTACAGTTTAACTATCTCCAGAAAAAGGTTTTAAGAGTCCAATCCTAGCAGGTATAGCCAAACTTTACCAAGAAACCATTTCTTCATTCAGCCCCATTTAATCTGTCAAAGTGAGAACACGTAAGTAGAGATTGTATCTCTGAAGAACTGCGAGTTCTCCAGTTCCTCATTTGAGACCAAACACTCCAACACAGGTAAGAGCATGTAGCCCAAGGAAAAAAATAAAATGACCTTAACCAGCGTTCCAAACTCTGACACTGCAGCTGAATCTTGACATGAGTGTTGTTGGAAGCATTTCTGCATTGCTAGATCCCCTGTTACTTGTTTTGCAACAAGGGGGATTGAAGTGCACTGCAGTGCCTCCCCAAGACAAAACTGACAGCTTTTATAGGCACATGTATGTGCTCCCTCTTACCTGCTCTCTAATGACTTTTTTGTAGTGAGTCACAATGTTGTCATGCTGTTCCAATGTCTTCTTGACTTCCTCTTCCTTTTTATCTTCCTCACTGGACTTGTAAATTGCTTTACTTATGACACCTGCCAAAAACAGCTTCTGTCACCTAGAGGCCAGTTCACATCTTGTTTCTCAAAACAGTCTCACAGTTTGAGTTCATCACATTAAAAACTTAACCTGGCCTTAAAAAAGGGATTGTCAAAGGTTCAATAGAAATGTTGGCTTTATTGCAGCTTGCACTTTTATTGCTTTTCTCTGTTCCAAACAAGTAAATGGGTGTTTTGAGTACTTCCTATCATAAAAAGCTGTGTTCTACTTGCACTAGGGCTCCACTACAGCTGCAGCCCAAATCATTCTGCAAATAAGTGGAAGACTTAGGACTGCAAAAGCAACATGCAGACGAAACCGCTTAGGCAAATCCATCTTCAGCATTGCTGCCTTCAGGTTTTCTCTTTCTCTAGACTGATTTAAGTTTAGAGCAATTTTAATAAACAGGACACCAGTCAGATGTTGGATGACAATCTGTGAAGCACAGACTAAAGCAAGTGTCCATTTCCTAACAAGCCAAGAACTTCAGCATTGACCTTGTTTAATTTATCACTTAGAAACAGCAAATATGTGGATTAAGTACTTCAACAAATGAAACTTCTGTGACCATGGTACATGCTCAGTACTTGAGTTTCAGTGTGAGCACAGGTAAACACCTCTTGGCCAAGAGGTGAGGAGTTACCACACCTCTTGTGTGATAACTCACAGAATCTATTAATCATCATTTCACTTAAGAATATCAGGTAATCCAGTTAGAGTATGTTTACTGAACACTCAAACTGCAACCTGAGTATATGATTACTTACAGCTATTACCATAACCTTTAGTGTCGTCACACTACTTTCAAGAGTAACACGTTTGGTAACTCATCTATCAGTTTATGACACAAACTAGAGAAATAAGTGGAACCTCTCACCTTCCAGTTCCTTTACCAACTTTGTAAATTCATGGTCAAACATCATGTGGTCTGGACTAGAGAAACTAGGCTGTGGTTTCTGAGCAGCTCTGGAATAAAGTTCATGTTTGCTAATGAAGCCAAGCTTCTCAACGAAGTTCTCCCTGCCAATCCTCTTCTCAATCAGCTGCTTCAGTTTCTCTCTACAAGGAACAGACAAATCAATGTCAGTGCAACAACAGGACAAAAAGAGAACTCATTATTCCATCAGGGTGGGTTCTGCAGACACAACTCTTATTATGTGCCTCAAGTCTTAATCCTACTGCTGTCCTCTTTGGAAGCTTCTTGAACCACCATCTGCCCTTCACAGAAGCTTCCCCTACAGTCCTGTTATTTCTGTATCATACTTACTTCCTGTAATTCTCAAGGGAATTGTCATTGTAGTAGATGGAAATGCCAAGCAAAAGTGCACATAGACCTTGGACAAGCTGCTCCTCTTCTCCAAGGTTTTCAGCTATCTGCCCTGTGAGCTAGTAGTCTTGATAAGGATCTTGGAGATAGTTCATAATCACAACACATGTAACATTTCTGCCAGTACACATTCCCTTTTAGTTACACACAAACCCAAGCTTTGTTAGGAAGCAAGGCAAAAGAGCTGACAAAACCCTTGCCAAGTTAACTCCTATTTTGAAGGACTCAGGTGATCAGCAGTTTCCCATAAATTACTCAGTAGCTGTCTGTTTACCCTGAGAGATTTACTTGTTCCAGAGCACTCCTGCAGTGTAGATAAAGGTGCCAGCTTAGCTTTATGTGCTCATGCACTTGACTAGTTTTTCTCCTGAAAAGCAAGCACAGAAGTTAAGCAAAGTACAAAGCATTCTTCTTGCCTCTTGAGTGTAAGTTTAACTCACACTAAAAATACCAACAGGCTTGTTGCACAAAAAACTCACTTGGCTGGCAGACTGAGACAGTTCTCCACACTACTTTGGTATGTGCATCTTACACACAAGCCTGTGTACGCAGAGCACTAGCAACAAAAGGCTGATTATGTCTCTTGGCCCAGCACATTTTCTGTTTTGCAGAATCCTCATAAACTGATCTAGACAAACATGTAACATGAACATGAATAACCCAATTAGTGCCTAAGCAGGGGCTTCCACTCTCCAAGCAGGTCAAAGGATACAAAAGGCACATTGGCTGGATTGTGAAGGAAGTGGGTGACAGCAATGGAGCAGTTGCTCAGCCAAGTACAAAGCAACATGAGTAGTCCAACCCTGGTCTGTACTTTGCTGCCCTGTGAAGAAAAAACACCTCCATCACTACCTTTCCACAGAGAGGACTGAAACACAAACCCAAGGTGTATTGGATCAGAACTCACCTACTTCCACCTTATTGTTTCAAAAACTGCAAGTGATGTCTTTCCAAACACTCATTTGTTAGTTATACTGAACAGCTTTAATGCTTGGATAAAACAAGGATCAAACCACACATGTTGAACTGTTCCCAGAGCAAACCAGCAAGCCACACAGATGTGAAATATTACTCAACACAAATCAGCACCAATTTAGAATCATAACATGTTAGTTCTGCATTTTTAATACAAGGATGACATGAAGGAACATAGACAAAACCCCTTTAAAAGAAGGAACAAGGTGTACATTTAGTCACATAAGGATTCCCTGGACAAGATGCACCACCAAGACATACCCCGCTGACTTAAAACTGCCTGGTGCTCCTAGTATTATTTTCTGAGTAAAACAGTAGTAATCCTGTAATGGCCTGTGGTCCAGACAACATGCAGATAAAGCCAGCAAGGCAAATGCTAACTGCAGCGTTTTATTGGTGTTAGACAAACCTCGTTTTCATCACCAAACTGACTGTTACAAATTGTGTCTCAGCTGCAGCTATCTGGGCCCAGCTGAGCTAAGTCAAGCATCCATCTCTTCCAACAGTCAACGTGGAGATGGCAACCAAGGAAAGTGTTCCCTCCCCCATTTACAAACACTGGCTCTAATTGTCCCAGCAGGATTTGCCAGCCCATGCACATTGGGAATAACCCCTGTAACTGGTAGTGGCCCTACAGCACATGGCCATACCTCAACCTTCTCCAGCCTTGGTACCTGTAGGCCTTCCCTCCTGAGAAACACTGAGTTACTTCTGCTTGTGCAGCCCACTCCAGCACACCCATATGCTGGAGGCAGCTGCAAACCACATTTATTCTCAACCACTGCTTGCTGTTCAGTGATCAGATTGATGCACTCTGCCTAAGGATTTCCACATAGCCCAAAACATCCTCTCTAAAAAACAGCTATTCTCCAGGCATACCATAATAATAACACCTACTCTGACAGATGACAGCACCCCATGGCTGCTGTTCCACACTTCATAGCTGGTAACAAAGCTGAACTGTGATCAACACGGGTAAAACACACCACCATTGCACAGCAGAAATACTTGGTTTTTTGTGCCACCAATATCCAATTCAGCTGTGGTTTAAGTCACAGCCTGGAAATCAAAACAACTCTTCAGGGGTCACCTGCTCTTAACAAGATCCCTGCTATTCACAGACAGGCAGGCTGAACAGTTTCTCCTCTAGCAGTCAGGACATCAGCAGCATATCTCCACTTCTGATGGTACCAGCTCTTTGCTACAGGCCCTTCAGCAAACGCCATTTCTACCAGTTTTAGTTTGCCTTAAAAGAAATCCCACCTATTATGTGAACAGATGGGCTATTAGTCTGCCCCCAAGGAAAGAAAGCACCCGTGCTGCCCAAGATACATATCCCATAGTTTTGGGGAGCACCCCCAGAGACACCCCTGGAGGCACCAAGAGTTTGTTATGCCAGGGAAAACCCGAACCACTGCAACACAAAGCTGTAAGTGGAAACACATCAAAAAGCAGTTAAAGAAATCCTCCCCAGCAGAGGCCAGACAAGAAGGAAAGGCCTGCTTTTGGCAGGAAAATGCACAAGCTGTGCCAAAAAATACATACCCGTCTGTCGATCTTATCACCCTGCAAGTTACATGCATATTACTGGAGAACCTTCAAGTGGAACATTACAGAAACATCCCCCCATATTTGAGTCCCTTTTGTCATGTAGTTTGCTGAAAAACTGCAAGCATTTTTACTGACTGAAACTTACGATACACAGAAATGCCAGGAATAGGATAAAAATTGAATACTGGCTATTTTTAGCTAAAACAGGAAAAAAGACAGAGGAACAAACTCACAAGTCCAGCTGTTATTTTCACTTGCAGCAAAGCCTAATTGCCACCAGAGTTAACCAACTCCCTACTACTAGGCTTTTTCCTTGAATGGTTCTTACACAGGTTAACGTCACAAGGAGGCATGGGCCAAGAGGTGAACTTCACTCACTTGACATTTGCCAAGCCAGCTATTAACATGGTGAACAAGCTCAGAAAAGTTCTATATCTTGGCATAGCAAAGCCAACCATCAGCACATGACAACCTCATTTTTAAATGATGCTTCCAGTTAGCAGGTTCAGGTTAAATATCAAACAGACACTTCTTCATTGAAAAAGCCCAATATGAGTGGAGATTCTGCAAGTTGGCCTTGTCCTTTAAACCAAGTTTAAGGCCAGGATGGAAAGGCAAGATTTGCTGCTATTCTCTTCCCCTCAACAGAGCTTTAAACAAAGCTTAAAAAACAGCCTGCAAAAGAGAACGCTCCACCTTATCAAGCCAACACTCATGTCCCCACAATGTCCCACCGAGGAGCAACATAGCCCCAGCACATGACACCAGGAGCTGTGTCCCCACCATCGCCCCACCCAGGAGGGACACTGCCCCTGGACACCCAGAGCTGTGTCCCTGCCATGGCCCCACCCAGGAGGGACAGTGGCCTTGGACACCCAGAGCTGTGTCCCCGCCATGGCCCTGCCCAGGAGGGACACTGGCCCTGGACACGCGGAGCTGCAGCGGGGCAGGTGGCGCCGTACCTGCGAGAGGATGTTAGTGCACTGCTGCAGCAGCGACACGGGTGGGTTGCCAATGCTGGTGGCCAGCTGGACCCGCAGCAGCTGCTCCTTGAGCGTGGCGTTCTCCTGCAGGGCGTGGGCCAGGGCCACGGCAGCACACCAGTTGGACAGGGAGTCCGTGGAGAAGAGGCCCCCGCAGAGCAGCTGACCCGCCGAGACAGAGTTACCTGTAGCTACCGGAGCAGCCAAGAGGTACGAGGGACATTAAAACAAGCCATAGAATGGGCAAAGTAGTTCAGACAACACAGCTAAAACACAGAAAAAACAAACTAATGACATTTTAGACAAATCTAAGCCAAGTCACCCTGCCTGGACCAGTCACTAAACAGCAGGTAAATAACCTTACATGAGACACCAGGTGGTGCACTGAACAGGTGCTAGCTCAGAACTCACTGCAGAGATGGTGCCCTGGCCTACCGTCAATAGTGGATGGCAGGAGCGTCGAGACGATTTCTCCCTGTCCTTTTTGGTTTTTGTACAGAAAGCACTGGAAACAGTAGAGAACAGCGCAGCGTAGCACGAACGGCTGCCTCTCGTTTACCATGGACATGAGCAGCACTACGATTGCAGGCCTGTCAGGAAAGCAAGGGAAAGCAGAGAACTGAACTGTGAATGAGAACAGCTACAGGTTCATAATAGGTACATAATATGGATCTATTCCATGGGTAAGGAAAGCTACTGTGGCCTACCACTGCACCCATATTTCAAACAAGGGTATTAAAACTCAAGGTATCAAAAGTCTTTCAGTTACTTATTCACAGAACAAGAGATGGATAATCAATCTCCCTTGCCTCTACAACCTCTTGGGACTGCCCTCTGGCTGACAACAACAGCAGCTCATAGCAATCAAGGAATTCTGCAGTCACTGCTCAGTTGTTTTTCAGGTGCCACATGCTACCAGTTCTAGGTCTCAGCTCTGCAAACACACCAGTCACCTTAATGCTGTATCCAACACAATCTACATGAACGTGAATCTGTTACCCTGGATCATAATTCCCAGTGTGGAATTGTAAACATCCTTTGGATTGCCCACACCAATGCCTTATCACCTAATAAGAGTTAAACCACTTTTCTTCCTCTACCTTGGTGGATTAGAAGGTGCATTTACAGAGGCAAAGTAGTCTTGATTTGTCTGGCAGCCTCGGATGACCTCTGATACAGTATTAATCGTCTAGGGAAAGGGCAGAGAAGAAAGTTAAATCCATGTTTGAATCTGAGCTGTGGTCTACCACCTAGATCTTTCAGAATTATTCCAGTTTACCCTGACAGTTTAGTACTGAAAAGCACATACAAAGTCTCAGCTCAGAGACTTGAGTTAAACCAGAGTGCATGAAATCAAGCCATTTAACAGCTGTAAAAGATGCTGAGCAAAGGTTAAGAGACACAAAGCTCATTAACCTCCAGCTTCATTTTCTATGCCAGATCAGTTTCTGTATGACACCAAAATAACAGCTAAAGTGGACATTTTTAATAAGTGAAAAGGTGAAACCTCTCAAGAAATTAACAACTGGAATAGAGGAGTGCACACTCAATCCAAGCACACTGTTTTATCAAGGGAAAAATCCCTCATCCTACATCACTGGCAGGGCTTTCTAGAAGCTAAAATCCCGCATCACTGGAAGCCTATCAACTTAGAATACTTGTAGACTCTCCCAAAAAATAAAACCAGCAATAAACCCACCCCCAAACAAAGGAAAGTAATTAATCACTTCAGCTGCTCTGGCATATGCTGAAATCAAAAGGAAAAAAATAAGCAAATCCAAATCCTTTCTGGTTGCAGAACACCAGAAATTTACCAACATAAATGACTCTTCCATTTATGTGGCCCACAGAGGAAGCTGACACCTCAGGCATGTGAGATGGCTGCCTAGCAAACATTCGGTTATTCTCTGCAGCAGCTGGCTGTCCCTGCAGACTGCTGTTATCACCGTCTCATCGCTCCCAGCCCTCCATCCGCTGCCCCTCTTACTTCCGTGAGGATATCAGCAGGAACCCCGGTTGCCATGAGGATGGTGCAGAGCTGCTGCAAGAGCCCACAGTGGAACATGGCCTTCTGACAGCTGCTGGTGGCACCAGGAGGGTTTGTGGGGGACACCAGGACCCGCACAAGCTACAGAGGAGGAAACAGTGCCATGTGAACAGTGCCTGGGACCTCGGGAATGCAAAACCAAGCTCTTTTGCAGTTTCACTATAAAACAGAATTGATTCTTAAAATGGAGACTGGAGACAGTAAACAGAATGTTTGTTTCTCATTGCTACATATGACTGCTTGATTTTCAGTTTTATACCAGGGGATTCTTTACATAGAACATCCCTAATTATCTTCTTAGATTAAATCTGTTACATCTCAGGTGGCACCAAGTTAGGCAATATGCCAGCCATCACAGACTCACCTCTGACAGGGTTTGTGGTGAAAGCAGCACAGCTCATGAGCAGTGGTAGCTAATTCTAAGCTGAAAAACTGGATTTCACAGTTGTGACATGACACTTCACTGCATGAGAGCTGGCATTGGTAATTAGGAGTTGTTAAAGCATCTTACCTGCAGCATCAGGTGAAGATTAGTTACTTTCTGTGCAGACCACCCACAGTTGTCATCCCCAACCTCAAACCAAGGCTTCATACGCTGAATGTAAGAACCTTCCTTGAAGAAATTCTGATTGGAATTATTGTTCTTCAACAAGTTTTGCAACAGGAGGAGACAGTCTTCCACCACTATGCCTGATGAGACAAAGAATCACACAGTTAATCAAAAGACACCACAAGGAAATAAGCTAGCTTGCCCATCCATCTAGAACCTCCTCAGTGTAACAAGGCACACATTTTTCACCTCTTCATTCTGAACATGCATTCAGCTTGGATCAGTAACTAGGAACCTTGTGAAACCATGGCTGTTTTCCTCCACAACTCCAAAGCAAATTTCCAAAGCATGTACAGCTCATATCAGTTAAGTGGCTAAATGGGAAAAACAGCCAACAAAACCTCACCATCACTTCGTGTCCCGAAGTTCACCTGTTCTAGAATCAGGCTACACTGTCCCTATCAAATGCACTCATATGAAGTTCCTCCTGAACTGCATCGTGATTCCAAGGCAGCAGCTCTTCCTGGCTCACACATGCATTCTCTGCAATCACCTTCTACTCATTTCTAAGCTACTTTTTAGTTTTCAAATTACACTCTGATAACAGCTCCTCCTATCAGAGGAACAGATAAGTAGCAGGGGGGGAAAGCAGAGAAGTCTTAGTACACAGGAATTTACATAACAAGTCTCGGAAAACTATCAACTACCTAAAAAGACCAGCTTTAAATCAAAGGTTTGCTGAATACTTCCATGCCAACATACCTGGAATAATATAGCTGGGAGCAAAGCAGTAACTGCTCCTGCAGCCCAGAGAAAGGTCATGGAACAGCAACCCATCATGCTACTGAAATAGACTGTAGTAAAAGCATCACATATTGCTAGTAAAAAAACAAGCCCTCAAGTGCCACATTTTTTTTCGCTCATTTTAAAAATTATTTTCTCCTCCCAACAGGTGACTGATTCCTCAAAGCGCTGACCAAAAAACTGAAGTTGCTGGTGCAGCTAAAAGAGCTTAGCAAGTGTCTGCTTGCAGCCACTCCAAGCATCCAAGGATCTTGTGGGAAGAATGCATATGCTTAACTAGCTAAGTGACAAATGCAGCACACACATCTGACACTGTCATTCCAAGGTAGCTACATGCACAGGCCTAGGTTGAGCAAGAACACACTAACTCATGCGCTCACACTCAGAGGAGTGACCTGATGTTTTAAATAACTATGCCAGCTTTTCAAAAGACACTGAAACACAGCTACCTGGTGAACCTAGTTTTGCTTATTTTGTTACAACCAGTCTATGAATTGTGATCCTTTTACCCACTGACCGAGCTCCAACCATCCACTACAGTAAGCCTGGCAACATCTGCTCATAGCTGCAGAAGCACGAGGCTAAGTCTTAGACTCCACTGTACCTCCATCACTGTTTCCTTCCTCTGTTATGATATCCAGAAGTCTCTCAAAGGCATTTTCAAAGGCAACAATCTTCTGTATGGCCGCATTACTCTTTGTCAACTGCTGTAACAATAGGACTCCCTTGACGGGTGGACAAGAAAAGACATCAAACCTGGGTTTCAATAGAACTCCATTGTTTTTCACAAGTCACAGCTCTTGGGAGGATGCTGAAGCAGCAGCATAATCCTCAGGCAGGCTCACAGGCACACCCCCAGGCCCTGCAGCTCAGCACACCCACACCCCCCCACGGACAGCAGGCACTGGTTCTCAGGCCTCCATACACTGACAGGGAGGACACCAAGGGGCCCCGCGGACGCCCGGCACTCACATCATTACGGATAACCTCCCTGGAGTCTGCTAGCAAATCCATGAGGCGGGAAACACCTGCAAGAAACCATTAAAAAAAAACCAAACACATTAAGAGGTGCAGCTTTTTCATGCTGGAGGTCTTTAAAATGTCTTGCTCAAGAGTCCTCTAGGCCTCTGCCATGTCTGCTGAGCATAAAGCTCCAGGTGTACTAGCAACAGATTCAAGCACTCACCCATGGGGCTGACCAGAATGATCTGCTGCACTTGAGGCCCTTGCTGCTTTAAGAGAGATGTCAGTAGCTTCACTCCAGGCCAACGCACATGGAAATCAAATTCCTGAAAGGATGGAAAGGAGCATGGTAAGTAACAAACTCCTCAGTATTTAACTGAGATACACTGACAGTCCCTTAGTACTGCTCAAAGCATGACATAGGTTCCACATAGGAAAAATAGAATATCACGTTCTTGACTGAAGTTGGACTACGACGGAAAAGAAAGAATATTTTATTGTTCCGTCTCTCAAGCACAATCATATTCTTAGCTTGAGAACAAAAATTTTAACAGCTCCAAGTAAAAAGAGAGTCCATGAGGACAAAACCATTGGAAAATGAGTTAAATATCATGCTGGTGGAAAGCAGTCATCCTTCCCACTTCAGCTGCATCTCAGACATAACTGTCTCCTGATGATTTAATGATCATCTGAAAACTAATCCTTGTACAAGGGACAACCACTGCTGTTTGGGGAGCAATAATTTTTGTTCTTTCTAATGAAGTAACTCATCCCCTTTCTCAAGTAACAGGATGAGAGAATACGGCCACAAGGTGCACCAGGGGAAGTTTAGACTAGCTATTCAGGGAAGTTTCAAAAGGTGCTTGAGCATTCCTAAGACTCCCCAGAGAAGTGGTGGAATCCTCCCTGGAAGGGCTGGGGAATCGGAGACGTGGCACTTTGGGACATAGGTAACAGTGAACACAGTGGTGCTGGGTTAACACTTGGACTCTCTGACCTTGGAGGCATTTTCCAGCCTAAAGGGTTCTGTGATTCTCATCCATGTTGCCCTGCTTTAAAAGCTGCACCAATGGTGCTCATCCAGGTCAGTCCTGACTCACCTCCACTGGATGCTGGCACACCTCATGCCTGACACCAGCTTCCCGAGGACAAAACCATGGCTCTCCCCATCAGGTAAAGCACCACCCATCTCAGCAGCCTAAACATCACAGACTTACTCACCTCCACCAGAGTCAGCAGCAGAGTGACATTTTCTTGCTGTTTAATGAAAATCTCTGTGAACTGACTCCCCAAATCATCAACTGGTTTTGCTGAGTTTTCTTCTGTAACAGCAAAAAGCAACGTATTACAATACAACTGAAACAATGACAGCAGCTGTGATTTTTATTCATACAAAAATAAGGCCGCAGGTGACCGTAAGATTTTGAATCACTGTTATAAATGTTAATTCAATTATTTTCAAAACAAACACAACAAGCTTTTTGCAAAACAAAAACCTTACGTTAGTCTAAACATAGCTTTTCAATCTCAGCAGTTACATCCCCATATAGCTCTACTAACCCAAAAGAACAGCCCCTCATGAGTACCCTGCACTGATGGACAAAAGCAAAGTACATGTCACACCAAGAGCCTTGATGTGTAAGGAATATAAATCATCTAAAGCTAATTGGCCTAAAGATCTTAATTATTGCATTGGGTTTAGCAATAGGAAAAGACCTAAACATCAGGAAGGGAAAAGAGTCACACAGACAAGCATCAAAACCCCTCAGTCTTGTAATGTGAATTGATTTAAAATGTGCTACAATTGAGTGCCATTCCATTCTTCATGCTACAGTTACACAGAATTGGTAACACATTAATTGTCTTACAGATTTATTTCACGCATCACTGTGGCATGAACAAAAAACAAACACTCATGTATGCCACAAAATGACCAAACCCCATGCAAGCAACATCTTTGCACCACTGCTATTTTCCTAGGCTGAGTGACAATTTACCTAACTGTTCCACAAAACAGTGGCATGTAGGTACTACTGGTTGACATCATTAAGCAATGTCAGCTGAAAAACTGAGCAAGAACAACTCTAATTCAAAGGGAAAGCATTTGTTTTAATAGAAATAAACAGAAAAACAGTAAAGCAAGTGAATTTCTGATCAAATCCAGAAGTCTTTGGATTTTCTCCTCCAAAAAACACTCTGCTCTGAATTTCTAGCTGCAGAAATTACAATATACTACAAAGCAAGGTTAAAAGGGAAGACAGGCTACGTGCAAAAATAGCTCTAGTCCAGGCACACAGAACTAACAGGACCTCAGACCTACTGTGACCACTCTGAAGCTGAGGGTCTTATCAGTTAAGTCTAGGCCATTCCTGAACGGACATGTATTCATTTACAGAAATGAAGATTAAGAACTCCACCCAAGTTCAGCTCCTGCACTTGGTGCTGTGGAATGAAAGTGAACTCAGCTGGGAATCAATCACACATGGATTGCACACCCTCCAGCTGGCTGCAGGCCAAGTAGAGAGAGCCCAGAAAACCTAAACATTTCACTTCCTAAATGAAGTCAAAATACTTCACTTCAACTTTTCCATGAGCTGTGACTGAATATCTTGTCCTTGTCCCACCCTCAGCTGCAAATAGCAAGTGTTTGAACTCCTGATGCCAGTTGTTGTCCTTGCACAAGCTCCAGGTGCTAAGGCAAAACCTGAGGAGCAGACAACTTGCACAGCCTCTCTCAGGCTGTAGTTGGTTTTGCTTACTCTGGCTCAGTATTCTTCTATGAAAGGGCCAAATCACATTTTTTCTGTTCAAATATTTCTTCTACTACCTTTAATAAAAAAAAACCAACAGGCAAAGGGAAACTGTATTTTCCACTTAGACCACGCATCTTGCAACCAGCCCTCTACCCACAACTGTTCCTTAAATCTACACATTCCCAGCACTCTAATCTATTCACTACCAAGCAGCACTGCAGACTAGAGTTTAGTTATAAAAAGTAAGTTTCAAAAAGAGAACATGCAAAGCATTAGTGGCATCCTAGAGTAGAAGTGAATACTGTGTTTTAACATGCCTTGCTTAAAAGAGGCACTGAAGGATGCTCACATGCAGCTGATGCACTGGTGTCCAGCTTCAGGGCTTCTTGCAAACAAACCCTGTTGACAAACTTTGGTCCTTTAAAATCCTACCAGTTTGGGGATGCACACCTTTGACATCCTTATCAAGAATTTCTCACTATTGCAGTCTCTGGGGATCGGCTGGCATTCAACATGTCAAAACACAGGAGAAGTCAGATTGGATACACACTCGAGCTCCAAAGAGCAAGGATAGAGCAGAAGGCAAAAAGCCTTCCCTGAGCTCCAGTGCACGTTTTTAGTGTCCTTTTTAAACAGCAGCAAGTGTTACCAGCAGGAGGAGCAACTAGGCCTAAAACAAAGTGCCACATACATATATATAAAAAAATAAAGTTTCTTTTACCTTCAGAGTCATCTGTCAGTGCAGATAAAATAAAAAAAAACAAGAGACAGGTTTACCAGTTGAACAGCTTTCCACACAGCACAGCCAGTTACAGCATAAGCTCAGGTTTCCAAAGCAGCCATCCCAGCTTCCTACAGCAGCTGGACTCCTGTGGGAAGTGCCTATGGCAGGGGTCAAACCAAAGCACCCCACAACCCTTAGAACCATGGTCATCTCTCACAACTCCAGCTGGACAATTCCTGGCTCTCTGGACAAACTTGCCAAAACTTTTGTCCAGTTCGCAATCAAGGCTTCTACCACAAACAGGAACGCACCAGCATTGCAAAACTCTGATCTTGTTCTAAACGTTTTAAATCAAGGCAGGGAGCTGGAGGAACATGGAAAAGAGAGCCAAGTAAGCCAAGCACAATTTGAAAAATGGTTTAGAATAGCATTCATTGGCCTCAGAGACCAGTCTAATGGCCTTCAAAAATCAAACAGGTAGGAGTGGCATAGACTTTCACAGCCCAGCTGACAAGTAGAGTCTTCCTAAGTATCTTTCCCCACTGCCACAGCAGGGTTGAAAAAGGTTTTCACACTTTTATGTGGCACCTTATTGCAGGTACCTGAGATTTCACATGTCAAAATCCTTGTTAAATCATGAGATGGTAATGTCTCATTTGACAGTAACAGCCAGAACTATCCTTTCTCTACATCAAAGAAGGACTTGATTCTTGACTTACAAAGAAGAAAAAAGTTATCCCATTCCAACCTGGCTCTTGTTCAGAGAACAAAGTCTGCTTAATAAGAGACCCAGTGTTACTTTAAGGCAAGCTGCATACAAGATCTTTAGCATTACCCTAAGAGGTATGCACAATAACAAAGCAGGTCAAGGTGAACATTAGTAAATTACAGCATTACAGCTGATAACTTCAACAAAGCGTCAAGGAAAGCAACGCCACAGTTCATACAACTATTGCTACCAAGTGCTTACCTTGCTCCTCCTCTTCCAGGTCATTCGATATAACATTGTAGAGTGTGTCCAAAGCATAGCCAATTATTTCAGAATCTGAACTGCAAAAGGAAGAACCACTTTCCTTTAATGATCTGTTTCCAACTACTCTTACAACATTGCAGCACAAGATTTATTGCAGCACCACGTAACCAGGAGCTATCTGCTCCCTGAACAGTCAAGCTCCTTTTCCCAGTTCCACTCCCTCAGGTGAGCCTCAGGAAGTCTGGTGAAACCAGATGACCACAGGACTCTTTACTGTAGGTGTGTCTTTCATTTTCCAAGTCACTCCCTCCAACCTGCTCCCATTCCAGCAGAAATCTGTAGGAATACTTGAGACTTGCCAGAAGACCACCCAATGAAGCTGCAGACAAGCTTCAGCATTTCCCAGGTAGGACCCTCCCTGCTACACTGTCAGACAGAACCAGAGCCAAATCTCAGAGCTCCAGGGGAAGGCAGCAGCAGCTGTGGATTCCAACAAACAGGCAGCTCCCATCTCACCAAACCCACTAAACCTAAGGATTACAGGGTTTTGAACTCCAGCATCCCCAGGAAGCTGCAGGGAAGCCCACACCCAGACTCTGCTGTCAGGAAAGACCTGTTTCCTCTGCATTACCAAGGCTGAACCATCTGTAAACCCTAGGCTACAACCAAGATACAGCACAAAAGGTTAAGGGGCAGAATATAAGTGTATAATTTCTGCCACCTGCTTTCTTGCTCTTACACCAAAATAGAATGAAAGCAGTTAGTAAAAAAAAAAAAAGGGAAAATCAAACCTAAAACCACAGAGAAAGGTGTATCCAAGTGCAGAAGGACACACCTCACAGCATTTTCATGACTCTACAAAGGATCTGAAAAGAGGACTGTAAAAAATAAATCTCAGTCCAGCTTCTATGTATTTACTCTCAATGATCTCCAAGGCATTCCAAGTAAGGCCTCCACACCAAAGATAAATTTGCATTTCATGAGGCTGCTAGGCCAGTTTAGAGCAGAGGCCTGAACTACCAGTTAACCTTTTAGTTCATGGAAACAGTCTCATCTAGCAGATCTAATCACATCTCAGGCCTGCTTATGCTTTCCCTTTACTGTCATTTTCGTTCTTGGACACACTACCATAGAGTCTGTGCTTTCCTTTTCATAGGAATAAAACAGATCCTCATCTAATAACACACAAAGTCTTCCTTGGAGACCTGAAAAGCAAGGCTGCAGTTTGGTGGGTTTTTTAACATACCTTTTTAGGGAAATTACAGCAGCTCCAGAAGAATAAGCACATTCAATGTACACATGATAAAAAGCATGCCTTGTTTCTCTGGTTGAAAGATAAGAGACCACAAAGTGAGGAGAGCAGCATCCCACCTCTGCTTTCACTGCCTTGCCAGCGTCTGCTGTTCAGCACATTTCACATCTCATTGATTATTCTGTTCATGCTGAACCGGTCCAGCTTTTACTCTACAGTAAACACCAGCCAAAAAACAAGACTTCTCAGGCATCCATAAGAGACAGCCTTTGTGCAAGGCAACAATCCAGCACAAGGCACCTCAGCCAACCTGCCTCGGTGAGTGATGATGTCCCACAGCATTCAAACGAGGTGTCAGGGAGCCCAAGCTCACCAACAGCAGCAGAGCAGAGCCATGTGCAAGTGAGGGCACCTGTGCACTGCCTGTCCCGCACAGGTTTGTGCCTTAGAGAAAAACAAAGGCCATCTCTTAGGTCCATGTATTAAGCTCCAAATTCTTTCAACTCCTTCAATTGTCACACTGAAATTCAAAAACCTTTCAATATATGTAGAAACGAAGCAGTTAAGGACCAAGTTGACTTCTCACTCCAGTGCCTTCTCTCACACCAACAGCTGAGTGGTATTGCCACGTTCTACAGTCACATGCCAAATTTCACTCAAAATAATCCCTGGTGGGATGCAGCAACATCTCAACAATAAGTCAGTACAAGTTCTCTATCAGACCACTACTTCATATTACAAAATAAACCCATGGCATGATTTTACTAGTGTAAGTAAGCCTGGAACAAGTAAAAGCTGACTCCGCCTCTGGGATGCCAAATCCACAGAACTGAAAACTTAAAGAAATCAGTTTTCTATAGAACAAGTTATAAGCACTTGAGCAGCAGACAGAGCTTCAGGAAACCTACAAGTAAACTGTTAAATAAGTAGAATGATGTCTTCCACTTAAGAAGTGGTACATTGCTGTTTCAGGGTAAAGGCTGTCACTAATTCCCACAAAGACCCCAGCATCCAAGGAACTGAGGACTGGACAGAGGCAGCACTTATATTGTTCTAATCAAATTAAACCTGCTGTCATCTTAAACTTCACAGCAACACACCCAACGGGCCACAAGCCAGCACGTGCCCATGATTTACATGAGTACACTGACATGTGAGAAGACAACTTCTGTCAGTCATTGACCTCTCTTCTTCAGCTGCTGCAGTGCAAAAAAAAAAAAAAACAAACAACACCAGGTGGAAAAAAGCATTTTCCACTTCCACAGAAAGCTTCAGAGCACTTCAGAGGGACACTGGAAAGGTACAAGTATCAGACCTGCGGGCACACACCAAAACAGCAGCCTCCATCACACCAGCAGCCTCCCATTACACTAGGCTGTGGGGACAGCTGAGCCTGTGACCCATTTATCATCCACTTAATCAGTTCAACTGGTGTGCATTTCCATTGAAAGAGTCCAGGAAACCTGACTGCTACCATTACTGACACCAAACAGTAACAGGAACGCCAACACAACACCTGCACTGGTCACACGCAGGCACTACAACTCTCTCTCTCCAAAAAGCCACAGCACCCAAGCACACCAAACATGCAATAGCAAATGACTCCAGCAACATCTCAAAGCCAACACTGCTTCAGCTGAAGACCCAAAAATCCCCCATTTATTTGTTATTTTCTTTCAGCTGCAGCCTGAGTCACACAAGATATGTGTGCAGAACCCGAGCACACAAACTCCAAAGGATCAGCTGGAGCCCAAAAAGCACAGAAAAGCCTCAAGTCCCTGCCCTAAAGGGTTCACATTTCCATCTCAACTGGATCAGTAGAGCCCCGCCTCCCTTCTCAAAGTTCAAATCTGCCCTCAGAGCAGATAAGTGGATGAAAGTAGGCTCCTTAACCTAGTTTTTTTTTTCAAGGGCTTCCCCTTCACATCCATGACAGTCCTACAGCCTGTTTGCACCAGGTCAGACATTCAAATTTAACTACCCAGCCCACATAATAGGAATAACATGGACTTGCCTACATAGCAGCCTCAGACCTTCTTCCCAGCTGGCATAACTGGCCAGGCAAGAAAGGCCTCAGTCAGCAGCCTTGGGTTGAGCACCGAGGAGTTCCATGTCCTACATCCATAACTGAGGCAGGAGGCCTCCTTCCAGACACTGACTTGCAGCTCTCCTAATGCTCCTCGGCACTGGCATCAAAGGACATGCTCCTCCTTTTAGTGTACACACATCTAGGTATTCCACCGGCTCACAACTGGCTCATACAGACTGCCCAGCTTGATGTTCAAATCCAGACTGAGAGACTACTGCCATATATTTGCCTCCCTAAATACCAACTACGTGCAGTACTTGAAGTTTAAATCCAAGCACTGCCAACAGGTTCCAGGGTACAACACGTGGCCACTGTCAGGTGCAGCAGTGACTGCAAGGATGGATATCAAAGACATTCCAAACACTGGATTGCATAAGGATTACATGCCAGTCCACACAGAGCACTCAGACTCATGCCATTTGTCTCAGCAGCAGCCTGAGTCCTCCTCTCCTGTCTACCTAAGCCCAACTTTTTAACACACATGAGCAAAAACACACACCTGCTGACTTCATTCTTTTCCTCTTAATCCTGTCTAGCTGATGTTTTGCCCAATAACAGCTTGACCTGGGTTATTCCAAACAGTGCACTTAGTTAATGTGATCTGTTTAGACTCACCTCTCTACAGTAGTGGAAAGATGCCCCTGAGAAGCATTAAGACATACTTTGGTAGTACTTTCACTCAAGAGCTTGGCTTTCTGACTCCCCCCCCC